>CM029548.1:1510531-1856255 GCA_017141385.1 Sogatella furcifera | reverse complement strand
AATTGTGGATCAGAATGTTTTCTACTATTTGAGACAAAATTTGTAATTTTTGAACTATTACTGCTCGATCAAAATTTGTTCAAAAACTATAAACTCGGTCTGAAATTGTGGATCAGAATGTTTTCTACTATTTGAGACAAAATTTGTAATTTTTGAACTATTACTGCTCAATCAAAATTTGTTCAAAAACTATAAACTCGGTCTGAAATTGTGGATCAGAATGTTTTCTACAATTGAGACAAAATTTGTAATTTTTGAACTATTACTGCTCAATCAAAATTTGTTCAAAAACTATAAACTCGGTCTCAAATTGTGGATCAGAATGTTTTCTACTATTTGAGACAAAATTTGTAATTTTTGAACTATTACTGCTCGATCAAAATTTGTTCAAAAACTATAAACTCAGTCTCAAATTGTGGATCAGAATGTTTTCTACTATTTGAGACAAAATTTGTAATTTTTGAACTATTACTGCTCCATCAAAGTATGTTCAAAAACTATAAACTCAGTCTCAAATTGTGGATCAGAATGTTTTCTACTATTTGAGACAAAATTTGTAATTTTTGAACTATTACTGCTCGATCAAAATTTGTTCAAAAACTATAAACTCGGTCTCAAATTGTGGATCAGAATGTTTTCTACTATTTGAGACAAAATTTGTAATTTTTGAACTATTACTGCTCGATCAAAATTTGTTTCAAAAACTATAAACTCGGTCTCAAATTGTGGATCAGAATGTTTTCTACTATTTGAGACAAAATTTGTAATTTTTGAACTATTACTGCTTGATCAAAATTTGTTCAAAAACTATAAACTTGGTCTCAAATTGTGGATCAGAATGTTTTCTACTATTTGAGACAAAATTTGTAATTTTTGAACTATTACTGCTCGATCAAAATTTGTTCAAAAACTATAAACTTGGTCTCAAATTGTGGATCAGAATTTTTTCTACTATTTGAGACAAAATTTGTAATTGTTGAACTATTACTGCTCGATCAAAATTTGTTCAAAAACTATAAACTTGGTCTCAAATTGTGGATCAGAATTTTTCTACTATTTGAGACAAAATTTGTAATTTTTGAACTATTACTGCTCGATCAAAATTTGTTCAAAAACTATAAACTCGGTCTCAAATTGTGGATCAGAATGTTTTCTACTATTTGAGACAAAATTTGTAATTTTTGAACTATTACTGCTCGATCAAAATTTGTTCAAAAACTATAAACTCGGTCTCAAATTGTGGATAAGAATCTCTTCTACCATTTGAGACAAAATTTGTGATTTTTGAACTATTAATGACCGAGCTGAAGTCAGTCAAAATTTGTTATTCTAGAACTATTATTGACCAACCAGCTCGGTCAAAATTTGTTCAAATACTATAAACTCGGTCTCAAATTGTGGATCAGACTGTTTTCTACTATTTGAGACAAAATTTGTAATTCTTGAACAATTATTGACCAAGCTGAAGTCGGTAAAAATTTGTAATTTTTGAACTATTATTGACCGACCAGCTCCGTCAAAATTTGTTCAAAACTATAAACTTGGTCTTAAATTGTGGATCAGACTGTTTTCTACTATTTGAGACAAAATTTGTAATTTTCGAACCAATATTGACCGAGCTGAAGTCATTTTCCCATCTTGCCAGAATGTCATCTTTGCTTGGACAGACTACAGGCTAGCAAGTTTTTTCTCAATATCGAATATTGGCGGTTGCATACTCACTTCAATTGATGTTCAGAGACAGAGACAACATTTTGGCAAGATCGGTAAATGACTCCAGTGCGGTCAATATTGTTTCAAAAATTTGGCCTCAATTTGTTGAAAACACTCTGCTCTAAGACTTTGCTCTTACTCATTTTTGAACATGACCCTCCTGAACAGAGTTCCATGACAAGATAGAATCACATACATACGTCCACTTCATTTTTTTGGAGAAAAGTTTGTCATGACTGTCTACAGTCTGTCCAAGCAAAGAAGACCCTCTGGCAAGATGGGAAAATGACTCAAGCTTGGTCAATATCGGTTCGAAAATTGTCAATTTGATTTCAAATTGTAGGAAACAATTTGATCTACTATTAAGACCACATTGATAATTCTTGAACAAATACTGACCTACCTGAAGTCAATTTTCCATCTCGCCAGAGGGTCTTCTTTACTTGGACAGACTATAAAAAGTAGTCTCCATCTTTTAATAATCAACAAATCAAATTCATTCTCAAAAACATAAAAAATGGAAAATGTCTCCTGATCGGTCAGTATTAGTTCAAAAATGATAAATTTGGTCTCAAATTGTCGATCAGAGTTTTTCATACCATTTATTCAGACCGAATTTATTATTTTTGAACTGATATTGACCAATTCCCCATCTTGCAAGAATATCTTCTTTGCAGGAGACTAGGCTATATTATTTCCAGAGACAATGTACAGTGAAAACGTACATAGATTAATAGTATAGTCTGTCCAAGCGAAGAAGACTCTCTGGCAAGATAAGAAAATGACTCCAGCTCGCTCAATATTGGTCAAAAAATATTGATTCGATCTCAATTTGTAGATCAGAATGTTTCCTACGATTGAGTTCAAATCATCAATTTTTGAACCAATATTGACCGAGCTGGAGTCATTTTCTCATCTTGCCGGAGGGTCTTATTTGCTTGGACAGACTATACATCCTCCATTTTATTGTAGTCTCCTTCCATTTCACATAAACAAACCGAGGCCTCTGATTGGCTGATAGCACACTGAGCTGTGATTGGCTGCCAGCAGTTAGACCCTCCTTCCGGGCAGCTGGCTCCACCCATTCCTATTACATCACTGGCGGCTCGTACCCACGAAACCTGTTTCGTGAAGTGCGCGTATCTTTTACTGTACAGCACTTCACCTATTTCGTGGGCACGAGCCGCCAGTGTATTTTACATCAGTATAGAATTGAATAACTACGGGATATTATTATTCCATTCAATGATATTTGAATAGTTGTGATATAAATTTTACAATAATACTATAATTATTAGGTACAATTTCCCCCTCGTGATATTCTCCATGATATTTTCCAAGGTCAACGGAAACAACAACAACTCCAACAAATTTCACACACCACCAACTCCATAAACAACAAATTTTCGGCACAAACTAAAAATTTTATTTCATGAAGTAACCAAGCATTTTTATTTTTCATTGCCCGTATTCTTATTCCAGTACTCACGACAATTATTATACTCACATTTATATGAAATAAATGCATTAATTGATAAATTATTATTTCCTGGAGTCTGTGCTGTTCAAATGTTGATAATATCAGAGATTTTGAGGGAACAAAACAGTATCTACGTTTTCCTTTATTCTCAGTTTGATCCCTCGATTCCTTCTTCTTCTTCTTCTTCTTCTCCACACTCATTCTTCCCTCTACACTTCTATAGTCTGTTCAAGCAAAGAAGACATTCTGGCAAGATGGGAAAATAGCTCCAGCTCGTTCAATATTGGTTCAAAAATTATAAATATGATCTCAAATTGTAGATCAGAATGTTTCATACAATTTGAGGCCAAATTTATAATTTTTGAATCGATATTGAGCAAGCTGGAGTCATTTTTTCATCTTGCAAGAATGACTTCTTTGCTTGGACAGACTATACTAGAGTGCATTTCAAGAGCACGTGTTGCTTTATTACTTTCTGACGCAATTACTCACACTTCCCTGATCTCACCTCCTCATCCTCCTCCTCCTCCTCCTCGTTCTTCTTCTTCTTCTTCTTCTTCTTCTTCTTCTTCTTCTTCTTCTTCTTCTTCTTCTTCTTCTTCTTCTCCTCCTCCTCCTCCTTCTTTTCTTACTCGTTCCCTTCTTCATTCCTATCTTCATTTCCTTCTTCATTCCTTTAGCACACCTGTACCTCAAACAGACCATCAAATCATTGTCTGTGCAATAAATAATATTATATGGTACTTGATTTAATAGTCTGTCAAAGCAAAGAATATCTGACAAGATGTCTGGCAAGATGGGAGAATGATTCCAGCTTGGTCAATATTTGTTCAAGAATTATATATGTGGTCTTATAATAGTAGTAGATCAAATCGTTTCCTTCAATTTGGGATCGAATCGATAATCTTTGAATCAATACTGACCGAGCTTGAGTAATTTTACCATCTTGCCTGAGGGTCTTCTTTGCATGGACAGACTATGCTTCGTTTTGAGCACGTGGAATCGTTGATGCAGAGTGCATGTATTTGAAATATGAAGGAAGCATTCGTAGTGGGATTCTTGAGTGCAGTAATTTGCAATTGTATTTAAGATTTCAGTGGATGAGGAAACAATAAACAATTGAATCTTGAAATACAGATACTGAATTTTCACTGGAAGTTTTTTCTTTAGTCTATTTCCAGGAGATTGATATTGTTGTCTATATAGCAGTCGCCATAGAGTTAATCGCTTTTCTAGCTTATGTAACCAACAAACAGCTGATTTCAAGCTTCTATTGTCTCTTTTGATTTTAAAATCCTCATATAGGCATAGCTGACTGAAAAATTGTCAACTGACAACTGACAACATCAGCTGTTAGAGCGCACAAAGAGCAGACGAACATTTTGACATCAGCTATAACAACCCAAGCGGTATGTATTTCGAAATACAGTATTAATAAAGTTACGTTCGTGATAAATTGTATAGTCTATCTGTCCAAGCAAAGAAGCCCCTCTGGCAAGATGATAAAATGACTATAGCTCGGTCGATATTGGTTCAAAAATTATTAAATTAGTCTCAAATTGTAGATCAGAATGTCTCCCACAATTTGAGACTAAATTTATAATTTTTGAATCAATATTGAACGAGCTGGAGTCATTTTTTCATCTTTGCAGAAGGTCTTCTTTGCTTGGACAGACTATACTTAGGCTACTGCACAAGAATCTTAAATCAAGTTTGACCGTCGATAAATGATGTCATATTAACCCAACAAAAATCAATTTTTTCCGCCATTTTACGGTGGTTCAATTTGATATGATATTCGTGCTAATGACCATTAAACTTTTCATTATTTATTAAAAAAACAAATTTCTTAATCGATGCAATCGTGTTTCGGATGGACACGTTAAGCCGTCGGTCCCGGCTGCCTCTAAAAACAGTCATGTCATGTCAGAGGCCCTGAAATTGATCAGGAGCGACCTGAAAACTCTTGACACCAGACCTGAGCCAGCCAGGTTACACGAATATTATTGTTACTAGCCGGCAGGCTCGCTTCGCTCGCCTTCTCCACCTAGCCTGGACCCCCGACAGTATCAGAAGTGTCAGTGAGTCAAACAGGCTCGCTTCGCTCGCCTGAATAACCTCTGTAAGTGTAATAAGCTGAGAAAAACAGGCTCGCTTCGCTCGCCTGCAATTTCGGTTCAGAGGGGATTATAAATACATTGAACACTGCATTTCTAGACCTCATCTGGACCTGTTTACCAAATTACAACATTTTATACCAATTTATTCTCGAAAAGTCCAAAAAATTCCGAAAAATCCAAAAATAGTAAAGCCTTAATATTGAGCGCAACCTTGGGAAGTATATCGGACATAGTTTGAAAATTGATTCAATATCTTCCAAATTAGTTCATCTATAATCTCGCTGAACCATTAAGTTTACAGTAAGAATTGGTCGTATGAAGGCGGAAGATATGCAACCCGCAATACATCTACAATAATTTAAAAAAAAACTGATAAGTGTCGTAATCTTGAACGGAATTCAAAAATATTTTAACACAACATTTCTAGGCCTTATCTGAACCTGCCTACCAAAAATTAACATTTTCTACCGATTGGTTCTCGAAAAAATTAAGAAAACGCCGAAAAACTATAAAAAAACTTAAATATTTTGCGTATCCTTGGAAAGTTTCTAAAATCCGTTCTTAGCGCGCGTCTAAACGTCCAACTGAACGTGCCTGCCAAATTTGAACGCATTCGGTTCAGTGGATTTTTAGTTCTGGTGATGAATGAATCAGTCAGTGAGTCAGTCAGTCAGTGCCATTTCGCTTTTATAGATATAGATTATCATCGATGCAACCAAGACAATGGCTTGTTTTATCGTAAATGATTTTAACAAAACAATCAGCTAATATTTTTACTGGCATTACTTAGCCAACAATCGGCTAAGATTGCACACAGAACTTTTCAAGCTGATAAAATTCCAGAGCGCTATAAGCCCCTGTCCTAGCTAAAGCCGTCTGACTGTTTGTCACCCGTCTTAAAAGAGAAAGATAAACAATTGAAAGGGTAACCGTTGTAGAGGGGGGGGAGGTGTTTAAAGCCCCATAAGCACTCTTTACCCCCCTCCTTATCTCTTAAGAAAAGGAGGGGACACATTTTATGACCCCCTTCCACTCCGTCACATAATCCACAGAATGGCGTTTACAAGAAACCCGTAGCCTAGTGCCTAGGGGGCTCAAAGGGTTTTAAAGAAAAGGTTGTTCGGCGGGGGATGGGGGGAAGACAGGGACTTGTTTCTCGTTACTTTTATTGCATGTAAAAACAGCATGAACAGAATGAAACAGGCTGTGACTTTTTCTCACCCATCTTCTTCCTTGAATCTTCTACTTCTTCTAATTCCTTCTCTTTTTTCTTCTTCTTCTTCTTCTTCAGTGTCTCCAAGTACTCCTTTTTTCTTTTCTTTTAATACTATCTTTCTATTTTATTCTTCTTTCTGATGCAGCGAATTGCAAAAATCCTCTTCTCTGGTTATATTAGAACAAAAACATGCTCCTTTTTAGAATTCTACTTCTTCTTATACAGTATACTTAATTATGTTCACTCTGTTAATAGGGTTACCAATGTATTGTGATGGGATGTGGCTACTAAAATGAATCAGTAAATAATCATAGTAGCCTACCCTTGAAATGGGTTTATTTTTTCTCACTAAGCCGTTTTGGGGTGTCTTCTTTGATTGGACTGACTGTAGCTTATATAATGGAGAAAATATGTAACTGGTAACCAGCTGGTAGGCCTAGGCCCTTCATGGGCTGTTGAGCCATTGACAAAAAAGAAGTTTTTATCTTATTACAGTAGTTTGGTTATAAGTTTATTTTATTACAGTAGTTTAGTTATAAGTTTATTTTATTACAGTAGTTTAGTTATAAGTTTAATTTTAGAATATTTCTCATGTAGGCCTACCTTCATATGTTTCCCTTTACAATATTATTATATTTTCATTCTTTAGAATGAATAATTTGTTCTAATCAGCCGTATTATTGCTTCTTTGTTTTCGTATTTTCATCTTCTTGCTTTTGTCTTTATTGTCATCTTCGACGCTCGCATCTCTTCCTCCTCTCTATTCTCAGCTTTAAGAGGGGGCTTTAGTGCCTCAACTTCGTCCACAACACTTATTTATGTAGTATACAAAGTAGTGGAAAATAAAGACATTCATCTATCTATCTATCTCCATCTCTATTTTCACATTGAATTTATTTAGCATCCAGATTCGATACACTGGCGGCTCTTACCCACGAAACAGGTGAAGTGCCCGTATCTTCTACTGTACAGCACTTCACCTGTTTCGTGGGCACAGCCGCCAGTGATTCCATATCAAACCAGCTATTTATTTTAATAGGTTTTAGCCAAGAATGTTAAAAAATGCAATCCCACCCTCTTCTTCAGAAAAAAGCTGACGAAGGAATTCTTTCACATAGCTTCCCAGAGAAGTCTTTTGCAACCCAAAACAATATTAAAGCTATTTGAATAGGACCACTGCGTAAAACGCTGAAACAGCATTATTTCAAAAGATTTAGTCTGTTCAAGCAAAGAAGACATTCTGGAAAGATATGGGAAAATTAATCCAGCTCGGTCAATATTGGTTTAAAAATTACACATTTGGATTCAAACTATAGAGCAGAATGTTCTCTACAATTTGAGACCAAATTTATTATTTTTGAACAAATATTGACCGAGTTAGAGTCATTTTCCCGTCTTGCCAGTATGTCTTCTTTGCTTGGACAGACTATAGTGTCATACCAGCCGTGTTTCTTGCAACCCAAAACAAAATTAATGTTATTGGAATGGGATCAATGCGAAAAACGCAGCACTATTTCAAGTGGTACCGGTATAGTATATACAGGGTGTTTCAGGAGGAATGTGCAATACTTCTCAGGCTGATTCCTTACACCAAGTAGACAAAAAAGTTCCATGGGACCAACCCCCAAAAACGCTTCGTTACCGAGATAACAATGGCGGAAAATTGAGATTTTCCAAAATATATTAATTTTTATGATTTTTTAGAGGCTTTAGTGAGGTTCTAAAATAATCAATTCCCATGTAAAATTAGCTGAGGAATTCAATGAAACCAGTTCCAAGAATGTAACTTTAACGGTTATTGAGATAATTGGAAAAATATGCTAGAAAACGCCATTTTTCAACAATAAGGGTTATAACTGGATGAGGAAACACAAAATTGTATTTTTTATTAATGGAAGTTGAAGAGAGTCGGATTCTAAAGAAAACGTTAAATGGCGGCGATTGTGTAAATCTTACCCAAATATCAGAAATGGAGATCCAAAATCGCAAAATTGACAAAACATAGCACAAGTGATGAATTTGTGTTTAGTAGCGATTTTTGATCGCCATTTCTGATATTTGGGTAAGATTTACACAACCGCTGCCATTTAACTTTTTCTTCAGAATCCAACTCTCTTCAACTTCCATTAATAAAAAATACAAATTTATGATTCCTTATCCAGTTATAACCCTTATTGTTAAAAAAATGGCGCTTTTTAGCATATTTTCTCAATTATCTCAATAACTGTTGAAGTTACAAACTTCAAACTGGTTTCACTGAATTTCCTAGCTAATTTTACTAGGAATTGATTACTTTAGAATCTAAGTGAAGCCTCTAAAAAATTTAAAAAAATCATTTCTTTTGAAAAATCTCAATTTTTGGCCATTGTTATCTCGGTAACAAAGCATTTTTGTGGGTTTGTCCCAAGGAACTTTTTTGTCCACTTGGTGTAAGGAATCAGTCTGAGAAGTATTGCACATTCCTCCTGAAACACTCTGTATACACCAATGGAACTGGCGTATGGTGAACGATTGTTATTAATGCTCAGCTCTGACAGGACAGTCATCGAGCGGTCTGTGAGAGCAGTATCAACTGAACAGATTTGCTCTCGTGATCGCTTCCAGACTGTCCTGACAGAGCTGAATGAAAAGACAGACATTCGTCAGACCGCCAGTTTTGTTTGAGTTTGCTATATTTCACTGATGCTGGATTCCATTAACGTAGATTAGTCAATTAACTGTTAATTTAATTTACTGTGTTCTAGTATCCGTGAATTAACCTAGCATTGTCTTGGAAGTAAGTTAGATATTTGAATATAATTAGATAGCAAATTTTAAATTATGGTTCTTGATCTATTTCACTAAGCCAAGTCCAACAGGTTTGTTGTATTTAACAAATAACGCATTTTTTATTTTGAAGCCTGAAATGGGGAAAATAATATTGTAATATTTCCCTTCCTTTTCCGTCTCTGGAGGGATAGTAATTGTTGTATTACACTCATCTGGATGTTATTCAAAGGTTTTCACTTAGTTACGGAGGCTAGCTTATGGTTGAGAGGATCAACGTGCTGACCACACGTTACCTCTATCCTGCTTGATGATTATCTGCTATTATTATTATTATTTACCTGGATATATATTATCTGCTGTATATATATTGAAATACAGAAAAATCTCAACTTTTAAAGTTTTACAGATTGGCATCACTTGGATTCGGAATCTACACATCAAAAGCTATCATAATCTATCAAAAAATCAACGACAAACCACAAAAAAGGTCACCCCCTTATTTCGCATTTGGTACCCAGACTAATATTAAAGGATCGGTAAAGTCTTGATAACTTTGATATTCAGACTTTTTATTGAACATGAATAAGTTTGTTCACAATGAAACTCAAATTGTTTTAGTAATGAAATTTTACAAATTCAAAGTGTCTCTTGACACTTGAAATCGACACCAAATCCACAAAAATTCAACCGCTGTAAAATTACGTCACTTAACAAAGCCAGTTCTGTAATTTCTCAATTAATACTCCGTAAAATGGCATTATTTCAATGCGGTTACAATTTTTTTGGCGTTTTGGCAACATACTCTTGCAATACAATAACACAGGAAAAATAAAACAACAACCATTGAATTTCCATTTACTTATATATATTTACAATAAATTGTCCATTCATACGACGTTCACAAGGAATTAATTTTAAAATTAATAATTCGACAAAATTTACGAGGACATAAACTTTATTGCAAAGCGTACCGAAGCCGTACTTTTAAAATCAAAACACATTCAAGTGACTTGAAAACTATTTTAATTTATAATTTGTAATGTCCACTAGAATAGTCTGTCCAAGCAAAGAAGACATTCTGACAAGATGGGAAAATGTCTACAGCTCGGTCAATATTGGTTCAAAAATAATATATTTGGTCTGAAATTGTAGAAAACATTTTGCTCTACAATTTGTGAAAGAATTTATTATTTTTGAACCAATGTTGACCGAGCTGGAGTCATTTTCCCACCTTGCCCGAATGTCTTCTTTGCTTGGACAGACTACAGTCTGGTCGAACAAAGAAGACATTCCGGCACGATGGGGAAATGACTACAGCTCGGTCAATATTGGCTCAAAAATTATATTTTAGTAAATTATATTTATTATAATCATTGGTTGATTAGCCATTATTTGAAAACTGAACTTTAAAACTTAGGGCTATTTAAAATAATTGAAAAATAAATGAAAATCAAACACCCTTTGTGTTTTAATAATTTTAATGTTTTTTAAAGGGTGTTTGATTTTCATTTATTTTTCAATTATTATAATCATATTATATTTTTCAACATTACAACTTGGTCTCAAATTGTAGAGAACATTCTGCTCTTTGAATGAGACCAAATTTATAATTTAACCAATAATGGATAATAATAGAATTGGTCTCAAATTGTAGATCAGAATGTTTTCTATAATTTCAGACCGACTTTTTTGAATCAATATAGATCGAACTGGAGCCATTTTCCAATCTTGCCAGAATGTTTTCTCTGCTTGAACAGACTAAACACATTTTGAATTGCTTCAAGGCCCTGGGTAACACGTCATTGCGTAGATTGGTAAGCCTAGTTTGTGCATAATATCTTGGTCTATCAAAATACAGAGATGACGATGGTAAATATAGTGATAATATTCATTGTAGAAGCTATACAATACATACACCGATTGAAACTTGTTCCACCTAATCGCATCCCAACTTCATTGAAGTACAAGTCCAATCTGAAAACAAATTAAAAAATATATACAAATAAGAATCATACTCAAATTATTTTCAAATCACTGTACTGACGTTTTATGATGTATTTGGCCAAGTACACATTGGCGAGGTGGAACTACCCGTAAGGGTCTCCCCACCATTAAAAGACATACGAATATTTTTTGACCGGAATAAACAGGGTGTTTCAGGAGGAATGTGCGATACTTCTCAGGCTTATTCAAAGTGATTTGATTTTGATTCCTTACACCAAGTAGACAAAAAAGTTCCATGGGACCAACCCCCAAATACGCTTTGTTACTAAGATAACAATGGCGGAAAATTGACATTTTTCAAAATATATTAATTTTTCTAATTTTTTTAGAGGCTTTAGTGAGGATCTAAAATAATTAATTCCTATGTAAAATTAGCTGAGGAATTCAATGAAACCAGTTCCAAGTTTGTAACTTTAACAGTTTATAACTTCAACGGTTATTGAGATAATAGGAAAAATTTGCTAGAAAATGCCATTGTTCAACAATAAGGGTTATAACTGGATAAGGAATCATAAAATTGTATTTTTTATTAAGAGGATCGGATTCTAAAGAAAAAGTTAAATGGCAGTGATTGTGTAAATCTCACCCAAATCTCAGAAATAGCGATCAAAAATCGCAAAATTGACAAAACATAGCACAAGTGATGAATTTGTATTTAGTAGCAATTCCTCAGCTAATTATTCATAGGAATTGATTATTTTAGAACCTCACTAAAGCCTCTAAAAAATTAGAAAAATTAATATATTTTGAAAAATCTCAATTTTCCGCCATTGTTATCTCGGTAAAAAAGCGTTTTTGGGAGTTGGTCCCATGGAACTTTTTTGTCTACTTGGTGTAAGGAATCAGCCTGAAAAGTATTGCACATTCCTCCTGAAACACCCTGTAAAAGAATATTTTTTAAAGTTTATGATAGACCGGTAAACTTAGTAGGTGGTTTCCTAACATTAGAATAAAAGAAAACCGTTCCAGTAAATACAGAAACCTACCTAATACAGTAAATACCTGTAGGCTATCAGAATGCTCAAGGATTATTTACCAAGATGGATTTCCTGAATGGTTTCGAATAAATCAAAAGATTAGAATAAAACAAAACACTTCCAGTGAACAATAAAGTCATAAAATTTTTTGTCACCAGGATAATAATGGTGTAAGATTCCCCATTTTTTATCAAATGTTCAATTTTATAATTTTGTAGCGGCCTCATAAGAGTACTTGAATAATCTAATCAATTCTTAGGTTAAATTAGTTTATTAATCCAATGAAACCTGTGACAAATATTACTCCAATAGTTATTAAGTTGATAGGAAAATGCTAAAAAACTTTTTTTCAATTTCAAAGGGATATAAACTAGAATACTTATAGTTGAACGGTATTTTAATGTAATGGAAGTTGTAGATATAATTAAATTCTGAAGAACAAATTTCTGCTCACTATTTTTGTCAAAACTACTATTCTCATAGAACAATAAAGTCATTGATTAATAATTAATTGTAATTAATTAATTAATAATTAATGATTATAACAAATATTAATTAATTGATTAAAACAAATATTTTTCAAAAATTGTATTTTTCACTGTCAGAACTTTATGTTCTATGGGAAGGAATACCCCGGCTGGAAGCACCCAAGGATTAATATAGAAATGGACATTAAATTAGATTTTAAAATATTTAAAAATTTTTAATGAGGGTTATGCCCACATGAGCTTGTGCGTGGATAACGAGAGACGTGATAAAGAGATATAATGAGTTCCATTTTCAGATACAACTTACAAATCTAGATAATACAAATAGGTCGTTCAAGAGTGAAATTTTTTTAAAATGATAAAATTGTGAAAATAGATATACATTACCTTATTTGGTGCTATAGACGGGCATCTCCAGTTGTAAAGATAGTACTGAAGATTTCCATCTCCAATTCCAAATTTCAATGGCTCTAGAAATTCTTTATTCTCCATCAGATCTAATGCGTTGAACACATCGAAACCCGCCTGAAATTCAAACAATTATTACATTGTTATATATTTCATGACAAAATACCTATTCTCATTATATCTATACAATTTACTACAACAGTTAAAGACATTTTCAACTCTCACTACAAAAGAGATCAAAGAGGAAAATTAACAGCATTTTTATGGATTTTAGTTACAACATTTTCTTTCTATAGAGTTATTACAAATCAATTTCCTTCACGAAAGCTTTTATGAATGTAGTAGCGCTATGATATTATTAGGATCAAGTGAGAACATTCTATTAATTCTGCAGAAAACAACACAGTACAGTTGAAACTGATTTTCATTGCTCTAGAAAGCGTTATTCAACAGAAATTTGATAATATTCGAGGCGTTTGATACGCTCTAGCTGACGCCAAAAAACTGGCGGTTTCGTCTGTCTCTTCTACGTGGAGTTAACTTCTAACACAGCTGATGTGAAGCATCTATTGTTTCTTTTGATTTCAAGTCAAGATTCTTATGACTCGAGTCACCATTTTCATTTATTTTAATAATCTTTCAATTTCTTCTGCCTTTTCCACAATCATTGAGTGATTTATTTCATTTTTTAACCAATTACGCTAATCAAAATGAATTAATCCTGCATTATTTTATTGTATACATCACAATTTCTATACTTAATTAATTTGTATTTTGTAATTCACTCAAGTTATATTCTAGAGCTCATATAATCTACATTCTACTTAGTAACTACGTGATATAGTCTGTCCAAGCAAAGAAGACCCTTTGGTAAGATGAGAGAATGACTCAAGCTTGGTCAATAATGGTTCAAAAATTATCAATTCGATCTCAAGCTTAGGAAAAATGAATTACAGGTGTTGTAAAACTGTTTATTTTTGTAAACAAACTGTTTACATAATAAGAAGTCTAGATTAGCTAATCATCTTTAAAATATTTTCATGTAGATTTCCTATTCTTATGAAATAGTTGGTGTTTTACAAAATACAGTGGTCCGCTGTGTTTTCAATTCATTATGGAAAAATCAACATTTCAATTGTTTCTGTAGGAACAACTTTGATCTACTATTAAGACCACATTTATAATTCTTAAACAGTAATTGACCAAGCTGGAGTCATTTCCCATCTTGCCAGAGGGTCTTCTTTACTTGACCATAGTTCATTCACGATCACTTGAGACGAAAAACAAACTTTGCGTGTGTTGCGTGTAATGGAAGTCTTCTATGCGAAAAGTCTGATTCAGTTGAACAGCTGATTCATCTCTGTGTGATTGGCTTGAGCTCTCAAGACTGTTGTCTTGATTGGCTACAGCTGTTGGTCTGTGGCCGAAAGTTTCGCATAGAAGAAGACCTTCCATTACACGCACACACAATCAAAAAGTTTGTTTATTCCGTCTTAAGTGATCGTGAATGGTGTATAGAACTCACTCCTACACACACATACTACGAATAGTCTTTTAGGGTTAATCAGGTAACTGTGAAAAGACAGTGTATATTTCAATATTCTCTGTAACATAATTTTTCGAAATTATAAAGATTATTTGATTTGATTTCAACTTACGTTTTTGGCAGCAATGAGGGCGTCACCCATGAGATCGACCCACTGTGTGCCCACCGACACGTTGTAGAACGAGTAGGCCGCTTTCAGCGTCCTGTGTACAGGGTGGTGCATCACAGTCGACGGCAGCGTGTAGAAGCTCACCATATCTACAGAGAAAGAAAAACAAAAATTATACTCAAATATTTTTATAGGTCATCAGGTATAGTCTGTCCAAGCAAAGAAGACCCTCTGGCAAGATGGGAGAATGACTCCAGCTTGGTCAATTACTGTTCAAGAATTATAAATGTGGTCTTAATAATAGATCAAATTGTTTCCTACAATTTAAGATCGAATTGATAATTTTTAAACCAATATTGACCAAGCTTGAGTCATTCTCTCATCTTGCCAGAGGATCTTCTTTGCTTGGGCAGACTATAACTCAACTCCAGCGATCTCTAATCCGTCTAATATGAACTAATCCTGGACTTTCATTTCAAGTTAACATGGTGCTTATAGTCTGTCCAAGCAGAGAAGACCCTCTGGCAAGATTTGAAAATGACTCAAGCTCGGTCAATATTGGTTCAAAAAACATCAATTTAATCTCAAATTGTAGGAAACAATTTGTTTTACTATCAAGACCACATTTATAATTCTTGAACAAATATTGTTTTCAAATTGTAGATCAGAATGTTTCCTACTATTGAGATCAAATCAATAATTGTTGAAGCAATATTGACCGAGCTGGAGTCATTTTCCCATCTTGCCAGAGGGTCTTCTTTGCTTGGACAGACTATACAGGTAACGACAGTAGTAATAATTATAACAAAAAATCCAATGTTTATTTGTGATTTAATAAATAAGCGAACAATCATAAACCAGAATAGAATAGAACGCTTAGCTTTAGATATCTAGTAGCTGCCTATAGTCATTGAAAAGTTCAATAGTCATTAGTCTGTTTCTCATACGTTAATGTAACCTACTAACAGCTGTAGTAAGGCATGTATTGCCTTTGTTTACTTCAAAAACATCATCCAGGCATAACTGAATGACAACTCTAATCGACAACATCAGCTGTTGGAGCGCACAAGGAGCAGACGAAACCGCCCAACTTTTTGGCGTCAGCTATAAAAGTAGTCATTTATGTAATCATATTCAATAGAAAATACAAAATTGTTTGAGAGTACAAATTCATCTTATGAGTGAAAAACCAACAATTTATTGTCTGTCCAAGCAAAGAAGACCCTCTGTGGCAAGATGGAAAAATGACTCTAGCTCGGTCAATATTGGTTCAAAAATTATCAATTTCATCTCAAATTGTAGGAAAGTTCCTGCTCTACAATACTGACTACAGCTGGAGTCATTTTCCCGTCTTGCCAGAGGATCTTCTTTGCTTGGTCAGACTAACTTTTCAATGGTTTCTTCGTTCTTATATTGGGTCATGATGTCTGAGGGTGATGCCCACATGACATCTTGAATTGTGCGTCGTAATGAGAGAAGTAATAATGAGATTTGACTTTGTTTTGGGAGGCAGAATAAGATACGAAAATTTAGCAAGAGAATTGGAAGGAAAATTGGTAAAGTCAACGATAGTAAATTACTTTTAAAATACGATAAACTCACCTGTTAATTCGCCATTCTTTTCGACAACAAATGTGTCCACAATGCCAGCTTGAGGAAGGAACCAGTGCCGGAACTCTTCTTCGGAGAATAACGGAACAAGATCGAATCTGGATAGATACTGTAATAAAAAGCAATAGAATAATCACTTGATTAACTTAATAGTCGTTTGGAAAAAACTGAATTTACAAAGGAAAACTTCATAATTATTAGAAAATAGTTGTTTCAATGGAATACACAATTGATCATTTTATTATATTAATTTAATAATAATAAGTATTTTTTATAATTTACTTGTGCTGGGTAATGGAGTGTGCGAGGTGATTTATGAGTGCATAAACGACAATGCTTCTTGTGTATTCATCAATTGATCAATTGTTTCTTGTAAAATACTGGAGGCTTGTATTATTTGAATTTTATAGTATAATTATAGAATTTTATATATGAGTTTTATACCTATGATATTTTTCTGAGTGAAAATTGTGTGAAGTGGAAAGTGTGAAAAGGAACATAACCTGACTTTGGACATTTTAATCAAAATTGGTATAGAAGAAGTTTTGGGCTAACGCCTGTTTTTTCTCTCCTTTCAGTGTACTAATTTGAAATAAATAAATAAATGAGTATAATATTTATATGAGTCTTGGTTGACAAAGGCATGCCTTAGCAGCCGAAATATCCATGACTCAAAATGTAAGTTTCTAAACGTTTTTCTAACTCTAAGGCTGAGGCCGCACTGCCGGTGGGTAGAGCCTGGAGGGTGGAGGGTAGTTGGTAAATCTATAGAACATACTATCCATCCACAGTAATACATCGTATGAATGGTATGTGTTAAGCCGCCATCTTGAAATTCTTAAATATGGACAACAAAACCTCAAAAAGAAAGTATGATGTCATACCATTCATACGATGTATTACTGTGGATGGTGCGTATGTTCTATAGATTTACCAACTACCCTCCACCCTCTAGGCTCTACCCACCGGCAGTGCGGCCTCAGCCTAAGTGCTAGTGACATAGACATCAGCTGTATGTATTATTAAAATTTTTAAAATAAGTCTATATTTCATATATACACCAGAAACGGAGATTAGATTTCTTCATTCATAAAGACAATAAATATACATTCACACTTCAATTCTAGATTGCTTAAATATAGTACATAATAACATAAAGGAGGAAGTGTACTTCTATTATACAGAAATGAATATACAGTAGCTATTATTTCTATACAGAGTGTTTCAGGAGGAATGTGCAATACTCCTCAGGCTGATTCCTTACACCAAGTAGACGAAAAAGCTCCATGGGACCAACCCCCAAAAACGCGTTGTTACCGAGATAACAATGGCGGAAAATTGAAATTTTTCAAAAAATATTAATTTTTCTAATTTTTTAAGAGGCTTTAGTGAGGTTCTAAAATAATCAATTCCTATGTAAAATTAGCTGAGGAATTCAATGAAACCAGTTTCAAGTTTGTAACTTTAACGGTTATTGAGATAATTTGAAAAATATGCTAAAAAAACGCCATTTTTCAACAATAAGGGTTATAACTGGATAAGGAATCATAAATTTGTATTTTGTATTATTAGAAGTTGAAGAGAGTCGGATTCTAAAGAAAAAGTTAAATGGCGGCGATGGTGTAAATCTTACCCAAATCTCAGAAATAGCGATCAAAAATCGCAAAATTCGACAAAACATAGCACAAGTGATAAATTTGTATTTAGTATCATATTATGTTGATATTTTCATTTTGTTTACGCTTCTCAAAAGAAGACACCAACTTCATATTATTGTGCAAATAGTAGGTCCTATTCCTACATTATGGAAACATTAATACAGTATTATTATCATTAAAACATTAATATTAGAATAATTTCCGTATTGATACTATAACAAAATCGGCCAAATTGATTATAATCTGTCAATTCATCATATTTCTCCCGTCATAACGCAAAATATTGTTTTATAAGTGTGAATATCAAACTAGGTTAGGCATATTTTTTAACAAAAATGGAAATTCATTTACAGGGTCAGGTTCTAGCTCAACATCCCATACACAAGGATTAAACAAGTAATGCCACCTTTTCACTAGAGTGTTAGTAACATTTGTAAATAACGTATTATTATATAGACTATTATATAAAAGTTATTAACAATTTTGTCATTAACTCCGGTGTAAACGTGGCTTTAGGAATAGCCAGGGCCATGCTAGACTTTTCAACTGAGTGGACTAATCAGACGATTCATATTTTCAATGCGCCAGTGTAGTTGTGGTCCAGTGTAGTCGGGATCTCTGATCTGAACTACGTTATTTTTTGGGTTCCCCCACCACTTTTCAAATTCTCGAAAATCGGAACAACCTTGTCTCTAATAACCTTGAGTTCTATGATCATAGTTCATCATATGGAAAGAGATGAAAATACGAAATCATATTTTCATCTCTTTCCCTATGATCAGATAGAACTATTATCGTGTAATACCGGCCTTAGGCTAGTGCAAATTGTACAGTTCAATATATTCTGTCCAAGCAAAGAACACGCTCTGGCAAGATGAGAAAATGACTCCAGCTCGGTCAATACTGGTTCAAAAAATATTGTTCTGGTCTCAATCGTAGTGAAAACATTTTGATATCTACAATTTGAGACCGAATCATCAATATTTTTTGAACCAATATTGGCCGAGCTGGAATCATTTTCTCATCTTGCCAGAGGGTCTTCTTTGTTTGCGCAGTTTAATACTCACGTCGGCTAGCAGTTTCTGCGCCCGCGGCAGATCGGCGGCGACCAGCTTACGAAAGCCGGGCGTTTTGGTGTTGTCGGGCAGTTTGTACAGTTTTAGGGTGCGCTGCATCGTCATGTTGCGACTCAGGTGCGAGAACTTCACCTCGATCAGTTTCTTTGGATTCAGCGAACGGTGCCAGTACCTGCAAACACAAAATTTAAACGTGAAACTCCCGAAATGGAACTCGTCTGCCATCAAGAAAGCCACCTACAAAAACTGCAATTACTGCCAAAGAGGAAGCACCAAACAGATAGGGCCGGTTGCACGTACGTTCTGTTGGTTTAATCAGCGTTATTTCACTGTGTCAAAGTGGAAAAACGTTCAAATGAATAACGTATTGAAATGTGATAGTAGTAGCAGAATATTCAAATGTACTTATTCCAAATAGATATTAGAATCAATAATCATCTCATTATTGTATAAATTATTCATTTATTAAAACAAAACATGATCTGGAAATTGCATGCTGATACAACTTAATTGTTGTCAGGTTGGTAGTACCACACAAATCGAAAACTTTCAGCTGCTATTGTTTTCAGATATTGAAAATTTAATCACCAGCTGATGGTTAGGTTAAAATCTTTAACGCCTCAAACTCTGGCCGATTAGTTTAGTACTGTGAAATTAGTATTCAATTCTAGTTAACCAGCTGCTGACCTGTTAAATTTGAAAAAACCGCCACTGAAATTGTCCATAACCTCGTTTATACAATTGCCTCAATGATAATAAATCTTAACTTGATTCATGAATTTAAAGGTTAGTAATATTTCTAGGCAATAAAATTTAATGTAAATGATCTGTCATCAAGTTTTGTAAACGAAACTATTGAAACTCAAGGCTTTTTTATAATTTATATGTTTCTATTCTCTATTTGAGTTGAGTTAGTTTGCCATTGCTAGAAGATGTCGTTATCCAGGCTAATAACAAAGGTTAAAGGTTAACGAGATTACGAACAATCGGCCCATAGTCTAATTGAGCAAAGATGACCCTCTGGCAAGATGAGAAAATGATCACAGCTCGCTAAATATTGAGCTGCTCAAATTGATCAGCTAAATATTATAGCTGAGCTGCTCTATCTACATAACTATATCATAAATGTCTACTATGTTATTAGGGCTATACATGTGTAATAAATCAATAAAATAGTGAAATTCACACTTTTCAAGCAATTTTCACTTTTTATTGATTAATTACACATTTGTAACCCTTATAACATAGTAGACATTTATAATATAGTTATGTGAATAGTGTTGTGAAGGCTAGAGCAGCTCAGCTACAGCCGGGCAGCTCGAGAAGCGGATTTAGAGCCGTATCGAACCGCTTATGAATAATACTCAAAATAGTCTTCAAAATTGATTGAATGAATGTGTTAGGCGCAATGGACAACACTCAATAGATGTGATTTTTAAAAAGTGATTTTTTTCTAATTCCACTCTTGACGAACACATTTTGAGTAGGTATTAAAAATGTTTTGTTAATACTGCATAGTTTGGTGAATATGAAACTGGCAACCAGCTGATAGGCCTAGGCCCTTCATAGGGCTGGCTGTTGCGCCATTGACAAACAAAAAAAAATGTTTTGTGAAATATTCGTTGGATTATTATGGTTATTTCAAAATTCCCCGTTTCTCTGCGCCACTCTGTATTTTCCACTCTTGGACAGAGGATCATATTTCATCACAATAATATTGCTGTAGTCTAATGTCATATCTTGAAGAACCATAAATAATCTAAATAAAGCTTGAAAGCTAAATTTTGAAAAATAACCTAATTGAACAGAAAAATGTACAAAATACTATACCAGACGCCAACGATATTGGCGGTTGGATAACTGCCATCAATGCTCAGCTCTGTCAGGACAGTCGGCGACAGAACTTAGAATCCCGACATTTTAGTATACTTTATATTGTTGATAAGACTTGCTAGCCTACCTGCATGTGCCAATAGGCTTGGGCAGTACAACTCCGGCCGTGTAGACCGCCTGAAAGATGCCGGTCTGATTGACTCGCCTTGTGATCTCCCTGATGAGGACGGGCGCCACCCGTTTCAGGCGCAGCTTTTTGTGCACGCACAGAAAATTGATTTCTACCATCTTTTGAGACCTGCCAAACAAGCAAAAATTACATTCAGAAAAGTAGTAAAATGTGTTGAGTAGTTGCGAAGGTGATATTGTGATAGTCACCCAAGGTTATTATAGGGAAGGTCACAACTGTGAATTCTAGTCACTCTGAACTCTGTGAATTCCAGTCACAACTGCCTCATTATGGTCAAAATTATTACAAACGGTTGGCGAGACTAGCATTTGACGTACAGTATTCAAGATTAATTAAGACCATGTTTAAATGAAATGACTATGTCTTATGCAATCTTGTTATTTTTCTTGGACAAATAAATTATTATTATTATTATTAGAAATTCTAGTACCATGTGCATAAGCTAATATTTTCAGCGAAAAGTATCATAAATGATGTTTATCTGAGCTACGTCATTTTTGGCCTCCCCTACCACTTTTCTAGTTACCTCAAATCGAAATAGCCTTCTTGTTATAACCTAGGTAGTTACAAAGTGAGCTTCAACAACTATTCAGTGTACTTACGATTTGTAAATATTTAAGGTGGCAGGTATTGCACTAATAAATCCGACTAGTCTTCCGCTTTTTGTCACTCTCACACCGCAATGCCACTCTTTCCGCCAGCCGGGTGGTTGCAGAGCCCTGAAACAATAAACCACTTTTCTAAACAAAAAAACATAAATTTTTAATTCACAATAATTTTATTGTTAATATGATAAATATTGATTTTACGAAAGAAAAGTGATTGAAAATGCCAATCCAATTACAGTGATCATCAACTCTTGTGGAGTACTAAACTTGTACCCGTAACTTTGATAAATATGTCGCCTGGTTAGCCAAACATTGTATACATTTATAAGAATTAATTAACAGTTCATGTATATAGCAGATATACTTCCTTTTTCTTAGGGCTACTTATATAAATGTTTTCTATTAAAAAAAATAAGACTCTTACCCTTTTTGAAATGATTTCCATTGCATCATGACATGTTTCGGCTCATAAGAGTCATTTTCAAATGCAACTAAACAAGATAGCAGATATTATTGTCTGTGAAATTGAGTACCGAGTGCTGCATATCTGTTTTTCTATACTGTATTGTTAAAATCTTGTTTTATTGTAATGAGTTTCACTGTATTATCATTTAATTCATTAAAATTCATTCAATTCATTAAATTTGTATATCAATTTCATTTATTCATCTAATGACAAGCACACATTGACAAGAAAGAACAGGCATTGGCACGCTTGGTAATGATTGAGCTACATGTCATACTTGTGATATTATTTTGTGACTAATGAACATATTCTATTCCAAGGTTCATTTGCTGAAACCCGCAATACTGGAAATGTACCTACCGAAAAAACAAACCACAAAAACATTTTCTACAATTTATTCATAAATCTTTACAAACCCACACGAACAATGTTAATTTGCTATTCAACTGACCACCTCTTAAGGAACTGCGGTTAGTATAATCTGCCCAAGCAAAGAAGACCCTCTGGCAAGATGGGAGAATGACTCCAGCTCGGTCAAAATTGGTTCAAAAATTATCGATTTAGTCTCAAATTGGAGATCAAAATGTTTCCTACAATTTGAGACCAAATCGTTAATTTTTTCAACAAATATTGACCGAGCTGAAGTCATTCTTCCATCTTGCCAGAGGGTCTTCTTTGCTTGGACAGACTATGCCACCAAACATTTTTTTTTCAATAATCTATTCATGAATTCACACGAAATAGAATAATTTGACGTTTTACTGACCACTTGAGGAACTGCGGCGGATAGTCGAACCGAAACATGCTGTCGTCATCCTCAACATAGTTTTCGTTGAGCAGTGTGTACAACTCCTTAAGCACGAGGGGATCGTCCAGTGTGAGCGTGTCCCACTGAAATCCGCCCGGCAAACTGTACGGCTCCTGTCGGATTTCATTCGCCTTCTTGTCTGATTCGATCGGCTCGTTCACCGTTATTTTCTCGTCTATAAACGACAAAAACACAAAATCAAATCTTTATTGTTGTTAATGATCATTACAAATGTTATAAACAAACGTCAAATTATAACTGAAACACACTAAGCATCATTTAAGTATTCAGAAGGCATCATTATCTCGTCTAAAAAAACGACACAAACACAAATTACACTTGAAACACACTAATCATTAATATGAAGAGAACATTTTCTCGTTTAAAACAACAATTTAAACAAAAACAACACACTTTAAACACATAAACATGAATATAAAGGCATCATTCTCTCGTCTAAAACAACATGTTTCACACTAATCATGAATATTATTACTGGGTACATTTCTCGTTTAAAACAACACACTTGAAAAACACTAAACATGAATATAAAGGCACCATTTTCTCGTCTAGAACAACAACAATGTAAACAACACACTTGAAACACTAAAATTAATATAAAGACATCATTTTCTCGTCTAAAAAACGACAAAAAACAAATTACACTTGAATTACACTAATCATTAATATGAAGGGAACATTTTCTCGTTTAAAACAACACACTTGAAAAACACTGAACATGAATATAAAGGCACCATTTTCTCGTCTAGAACAACAACAATGTAAATAACACACTTGAAACACAAAAATAAATATAAAGGCATGATTTACTCGTCTAAAACAACAATTTAAACAAAAACAACACACTTGAAACACATAAACATGAATATAAAGGCATCATCTTCTCGTCTAAAGCAACAATGAAAACAACATAACTTAGGCCTACTTGAAACACACTAATCATGAATATTATTACTGGGTATTGGTCTCTCGGTGAGGGTGATCTATCGGTGAACGTGATATTAAGTCACGAACACTGTGGACTGCTCTTGGATGGGTGACCAGTATTTGGCCAAGTACACATTGGCGAGGTGAAACTACCCGTAAGGGTCTTCCCACCATTAAAAGCCATACGAATATTTTATATGAATATAGATAGAGGCATCACTTTCTCGTCTAAAATGCCAATGAAAACAGCACAACGATTATTTTTGAAACAAACTATCATGAATATAAAGGACACTGAAATGCAGTATAGTATGTCCAAGCAGAGAACACATTTTGACAAGATCGGAAAATGACTCCAGCTCAGTCAATATTACTTGAAAGAATATAAATTTGGTCTCAAATTTTAGAAAACATTCTTATTTAAAATTTATTTATTTCATTGAAAAATACAATAAAAAAATTCATTTATTTTTATTCATTTTATTTATTTATTTACAATAAAAAATTTGAGACAGAGTATATAATTTTTGAACCAATATTGGTCGAGCTGGAGTAATTTTCCCATCTTGCCGGAATGTTTTCTTTGCTTGGACTGACTGCAGAGATACAGAGCCCAATATTTGAAAAAAGTAGTATTTCTAATGTATCATGAATAAAATTCTATTGACTTTTATATATTCTTGGGAGGAAATTGAATCGTGGATTTACAACTCTATTGTGACTGCTAATAATAATTTAATAAAAGCTGTATTTAATAAACTCGGTATAGCTAAGTTAGGCGGTTTCGTCCGTATCTTGTACGTAACATGACCTACTAACAGCTGATGTAACGCACCTATTGTCTCTTTTGATTTCAAAAACATGATTTGGGCATAGCTAAGAATGACAACTCTAATTGACAACACCAGCTGTTGGAGCGCAGCAGACAAAACCGCATAACGTTCTAGTGTCAGCTATTAAAAAATCTATAAAAAACTAAGACATTCCTATTGAAAACAAATGACAATTATGTTAAGTACCGTAAACTTACTGAAATATATTTGAGAAGGACTGTAATCATGTCAAGTAGGCCTACTGAAATATCTTTGAAACGGTCTGTAATCTGATACATTTCAATAAAATGAATAATAGCTTAAATTGCTCATCAATTGATCATACATTCTTAATAAAATTACTGAATTTTTCTTTAAAAAAAATTTATATAAAATCAACTGAATTACTCATAAATAATGATGAACTCATTATCATTTTACAATATTACGGTCCCATATCAACAGAAGAATATACAAACATGAGAACAGAGCAACTGTGAACAGATAAGCTCACATGTCATAGATTGATTATTCAAATAAATTGCATAACTTTTGATAAGCAATTGTAAACCAAGTGAGCATTTCGATAACAACTTTCACAATTTTTTGGAACAATAATTAAAGCCTGATTAAAACTTTTCTAGTCGAATTTTATCAATTAACGGCATAACATTGACTTTAATACATTTATCAACGTTAATCTAAATGATTTAATTATTAATAAATTGTTATTATTATTGTTAAAATTATTAATAAATTGTTAAAATTATTAATAAATTGTTATTATTTATTGTTGAAATTATTATTCTCTTGGAACCAATCGGAGGTAAATCAGGATTTCAATTTAAATACAAATAGGTGTATTTCATTCACTTATAATTTCTCCATGATAGAGTAACTTTTGTGTCGCCAACTAAATTAGCGGTTGACAAATGTCCGTTATAAATGCTCAGCTCTGTCGGGACAGTCTGAAAGCGGTCTGCAAAAGCGAAACTGATTAGGCTGTTCTCAAAGCAATGGGCCTACGAGGCGACCACTGGCCGAACTAAAAATCTATAAAAGTCATTTCCCAGCCACCAATTTATTCAACATCTAATATGATCTGTCCATGCAAAGAAGACATTCTGGCAAGATGGGAAAATTACTGTAGCTCGGTCAATGCTGGTTCAAAAATTTGGTCTCAAATTGTAGAAAACATTCTGCTCTACAAGTTTCGAACCATAATGTTGAAATTGTAGAGCAGAATTTCTTCTACAATCTGAGACAAAATTTATAATTTTTGAACAAATATTGACCGAGCTAGAGTCATTTTCCCAAATTGCCCTTGTTGCTCGACCAGACTATATAGTCTACACTCGCTGAGAATAAACGCAATGCATTCTGCCGTGTCTCTTCACAGTTTGTGCGAACTATACAAAACATTAACATTATGTATTGAACGAGATCAAGAATACGGTAGAATTGTCAAAAAATTTCAAACATGCTTACCCATCTTTGGTACAGGCTGGGTACTCCAGAATTGATAGGGCTTTTGCAGGGCCTCCTCTGGGGTTTTAGCTGGCTTTTGCTGCAAGGAAAATACTTCCATTGCTTTCCGAATGTCCTAAAAATAAACAATTTCCATATTAATAGGAGCAATGCCAGTAAAACAATATTATATTAATGTGTGTCACATCTCATGTTCTTGCATATATTGCTTGTATGAAAGTAGATTTCTATCAAAATCGAGTATTTTAGACGAATTTGTTTATTCTCGTGAAGGGAAATGATTATTCATCATATATTACTTATTTCGTCTTCATCTTACGAATTTGTTGCGTTTCGGCACACTGAGCTTAAGTGAGTACTGTTGTCAAAGTACAAGTTTTTGCAAATCATTTATGGTTACATGATGAATAAAATAAATAAAAACGCACCTGAATTGATATGTTACATCCTGCCTGAACCTCGGACTCATTCATAGTGGACACTAGATTCTTGTCACCGTCCACTCCATTTGTTGCCTTTTTCCGTTTATTTTTCTTCTTTGAACTGAAACAGAGTAACTTGATATTTTACAAAAAATTGACATAAAGTACAAATTATAAACTATAAATTCGAAACTACAAATTTGGGAGAGGCTGTTTCATAGTTCACAATGATAGGCCTATACGCCTAGGCCTGCCGTTCAACCAGCAATCTAGGAAAAAACTATTGAGTTTGAGTCTGAATAAGTTTTATAAAATTATCAACTCAAAAAACTATGAGATATTGTTCTTAAATACAAAACAGCAATATTCATTCACATTTTTAGGCCATCGGCTACCTTACAAAACTGAAAAATAGGGTTAGACTTTGATTTGCATTGCTGAATCTCAATCGTATTGCAATTTCATTATCATAAATTTCAAGGATATCATATCAAGATATTGAAAATAAAATCAGATATCGTGAAATTGTTTAGTTTGGTTTCTAGTCAGTTTTTATTCTTTGTAGACTAGTGACTTGCATCTTTCCGAACTGCACGAAGGGTTAATATAGGCTAGGTAATAAACTGAAAGAATGAATATTTTACAATTTCAACTTACTTTTTCGGCTTGTTATCTTTCTCCTGTGCTTCATCTTTGTTCTCGGTTTTGTCAGCTTCAAATTCCAGATCCATTTCGGTTTACTTTTCAGTCAAATCAATGAAATTTTACAATGCAAAAGCCCCTGCCAAAGCTAAACCATCAAGGAGAGAAGAAGAAGAATAGTTCAAGTTGAAGAAGAAAATGATTGGCTGGAAATGGAATCAAATTATGCCTTCTAGATTGCAGATAATGTTGAAGAAAATATTATACATTTTATCAATTTTTTAAAAAGTATGAACTCACATGTTCAATAATAAACAATTGAATATTTCACTTTCCTAAAACGTTTTTGAAATTTAATTTAGATTTTTTTGCTTTCTACAATGTTAAGCTGAAATGATACGGGATGCTATTCAACGGATAATGAGTCATGTCGTATCTTTGTTTGTCTACGCTACGCTAGCCACCCTCATGAGTTGACACTTGACAACTTGAAATTTTGATTTGAGGTTAGGTCATGTTGTTATGGTTTCGTGTGTTCACGACGGTCTGTTGTATTTTCCTTTTATCCCGAAATACTGAATGCCTGTTAACTTAAATTTTGATCTTAATCATCAGAAATTCATATTTTAATCAAATTTTGAAGAGAATAATCCAATTAGAGTTAGTTATTCTAAAATTATGAATCGAATGGTAAGTGAATCTTTAGAAGGACGAAAATTAGCTCCTGATGTTTTCAAGTCATCTGAACAATGGAATGTTTTACTGTATTCATGAAAAATTTGTATAACAATTATTTTAAACGTAAATTTTCTTATTTTTCCAGTTTGGTATCAACATTTTGGTTATCAAGGATTCTAATTCGTAAATAAATCTGCTAGCTGCTGCAATAGCTGTTTTCAGGCTAACAAAGTGGCCTAACAATCAGAGAAAATGAATAATATTGACTCTATTGCAATGAACAATGAGGTAAGTTGAGCGCTTTGACAAACTTACCTATTGAGTTGAATCAAATCATCTTTTTAATTAGTATTTTTATACTCAAGTATAAATACCGGTAAGCGGTAACTCATATTTCAAATAGGTAAATTGGCCAGAGCTAGAAAGATTGCAGTTGACCTGCAAATGCTCATATTTGAAGGTTCCCTTAGGGGCAAATCCAGAGGCGTATAGATAAGTCACAGATCAACAGATAGAGGATTTATAGCCCCCGCAAAGGTTATATAATACATCCCACCCCCTCTCACATGAAAAAGTATTGGCTTGTGCATTTTCTTGAAAAAAGTTCTAGTCAACTCAAGTTTTAAAGTTTAAAAAAATAAAAACCACTACAGAAATAAGTGATCAGAATAATGAAATGAGAGGTAGGCAAGATACTGAAATAATTGATTGATGGTCAGCTAACATACCAGCATAAAATTATATCCTGGGTGTATTACTATAGCAGACTCTAAAATCTGTAATTAATATCAGCTCTGTCCGAATAGTACGCTCTTGTAGACCGCTTCCAGACAGTCCTAACAGAGCTGGATATTAATAATAGTCATTTGTCTGGAATGTACTATTATACTTTTAATTTTGCTACTATTTGGAGAGATTCATTATCAGAATCTTCCAAAACTCAATCAGTGTTTTGTGGCAATTACTTTTATTTAAATAAATTATTCAAGAATATTTTGAAATTTATATTTATTTCCAATATCAGAATATTTTCATGTCTCACAAATACAATTTATAAAATAATAAGTGAACGTTTCCATACCAATCTTTCAAACATTATACTGAAAACTAGAATAAATAGAACAGAATAGAATGACTGCTTTATTTTATTCTAAAACTCAAGTAGACTTCAACGAAATTATTGGTTGTAACATGACTATTATCTAGTCTCAGTTCTGTCAATTGGAGAGCGGTCGAGCGGTCCACGGGAGCATATGAAGTTGAGAGTAACCGCATCCAACCTGTTAAGCTGATGCAGACCATTTTCAGACAATCATGATAGAGCTCAGCTTCAATAACAAACATCACCACCGCCAGTTCCGTTGGCGTCTGCTATACAAGTCGACTGGCACCATATTATAGCTGACACCAAAAAGTTGGGCGGTTTTGTCTGCTCCTTGTGTGCTCCAATAGCTGATGTGGTCATTCAGCTTTGTGTAAATGATTTTTTTGAAATCAGACGAGACGCTTACATCATAGATAACATGAGATTGCATCTTTGATATAAGTTAGATGCTTTATATCAGTATCAGCTGTTTATTTAGTAGATTACATAATGTACTAGAGACCAACAAAATTGAATAATTTTGGTGTCAGCTATAACATGGTATTTATAAATTTCCAAGTTGTCGATTTATTTTTTTTTTTTGTGTGTAATTTTTAACCATTAATTCTCAATTTCATTTCAATTTTTTATCAATCTACAGATACCCGAGCCTGAAGTATGTACAAAGCGAAGCCGGCCTCCTGCACTTACCGTTAAACAACTTCTACATTGCAGACTCATGAAACTAATGCAAACTCAGGGCTTATGGAACGAGCGCCTTGCTGCTGATATCCCCAGCTCCTGGGAGAAGTTTGACAACTTTGTTGTGTTCAGCAACAAGTGCTTCAAAGACGCCGATTGGTCGAAAGCCGGTCCACAACTTTGGAAGGTTGTTGCCGATGTTTTCAGCGTGGAAAACGTTGCCTTGAAAGGTCGAATAGAGAACGACTCGTACCGCTCGCCGCGTATGGAAATAGTTTACGGGAATTCGAATTTGGTACAATTCAAAGACAACGGAATTCGGTACACGTGGAGTGCCACTTCGTGTATGTTCAGTCGTGGCAACGTTACAGAACGACATCGTGTCGGACGTATGGATTGTCGTGGAGAAGTTGTGGTGGACTTGTTCGCCGGCATTGGATACTTCACACTGCCCTTCCTTGTGAAAGCACATTGTGAGCATTTGCACGCTTGTGAATGGAACCGTAACGCTGTGGAATGTTTAAAACACAATTTGAAATTGAATAAAGTCGATAAAAAATGTACAATACATGAAGGCGACAACAGAAACGTTTGTCCTCAAAATATAGCTGATCGAGTCAATCTGGGATTGATTCCGACAAGTCGAGATTCGTGGAGAACAGCATGTTTGGCCTTGAAATCGCAGACAGGAGGGGTGCTGCATGTGCATGAAAATTTGAATACAAAATTGACAAACAGTTTATGTCCTTGTCAATGTCCTACACATGTTTGTCAAGCATTCAAGTGTGATAAATGTGTGCAATTACTCAAGTTATTATGTATTAAATGTGTGGATGAATTTCCCATTGATTTGACGTTCAAATTAACTATCAAACATAATGAATTGTTCCATAACCAAAGTGAATCAGGTGACAAATCAGAACTAGATCAAAAATCAAATGAAATTGTTACCCATCACGTTTCTAGACAAAATTCTACTGTTGAACTAGTTTCAATGGATGAAACATTGTATTTAACACTAGTCAAAGACAAATTGTCTTGGAAGAATTATGAATTTATGATTTGGGCGTTACACACCTGTCATAGTTTTGCTCAAATTTTCTACGAAATCTATAAGCAACCATGGTCTGTTTCTGTAAAAAATATACATCATGTTAAATCTTATGCGCCGCATATTGAACATATGGTTCTTGATTTGGATTGTAGGCCGTCAAATGAAGAGCATTTGGAAATCAGAAGTTCAAAATATTAGAAAAAAGTCAAATTTGAAATCTTTATTGTTATTTAATACATAATTTACAAACAAAAAATAAAATGAAACTCTATTTTATTATTTGCACTTGAATTATTATTCAGCCATAACTTAATAATTACATGCCCTGTTTCTCATCTTTTTCCTGTTTTACAGGACTTTTTGATTTAAATTAAATTGAACACACCCTTATACTTATTTCAAGTATTTAAATTTTCAAGGTGTATTCATTGATTATACATTAATAATTGAGAGTTCATATTAAATGTAATGAAACTATGGTGACATTAAAATTGATAAATTTCTTATGCATTTGCAAAATTTTAAAAGATTGTTCCTTAGCCAAATGAATTAGTTTGCATTGAAGAAAATAGATAATAATTGATAATTTAAATTGAGTAAGAACCAAGTTATTCAAAATTTTTATTCCATGTATAGTTTTTTAATATATTTTTCCATGGGTGAAAATCTTACTGAAACTTGTAACTTGATATAAACTGTTAAAGACCTGATAATTTTATTTGATAACATAACTGAAAATTGTGTTGTTTTCAAATATAGTTTTTAAAACTGTAGATTGTTTCGTTTCTTGTCTGTATTAATTCGAATTTTATTACATACAGTAGACTTTGTATTTGTATTTTGATTGACTATTTATAAAATAAAATCCTTCATTTACAAATTCAAATTTTGAAAACACAAACTTGGAAAATTTGCCTGGAAGAGCCTGGTTGATCACTTTTTCACTCAACAATAGTATTCTCAATTTATCAAAAAATATTTAATGTATTTCTAATTTATAAAAAATATGCCATGTAATAATAATACAGAAGAGTTGTGGATGCAGAATTCCCATTAGACTTCCAGCAGAACGCCACACTCTAGCGTTTGCATTTTTCCTGTATTAACAAGGCTTTAAAGTAGACAACTACTTCAAACTAAATAACTTTAGATTGAATTTAGGACTTGTGAAAAATCAGTGCTAGGCCTATTTTGGGATTATGAGATTTTTTATCTCAATTTCAGAGACTTGGCTTTAATAATGATCATGGCTATGATCTTTTTTTTTAATTTTATTCTCCAAATCTTCTATCAATTGAAAATAAAATACTTAATCAAAATTCCATATCTATTTATAACCTTTGAGTAACTATTGAAAAACTGAGTTTATAAACATATTATCTCATTATTCGTTGCATATTACCTCATTATTTGTTGCATATTATCTCATATTTCATAGGAAGTTGTGATTTTAATAACTACCACTATATGAAGCCGATAAAATTTTTTTTTTTGAAAATTGTCAATTTTTGTCATTATTATTATCAACAAAGCATTTCTGGGGTTTGGTCCATGAAACTTGCGATAAGGAATCGGCAACTTATAATTTTGTGGTGGTCTTATGATTGTAAAATTACTAATTCTCATATAAAACTAAGTTAGCTGAGAAATAGAATTACAGCCATCCACCACAATTCAAATCATTAAATAAAAATTAATCCACAGGAGTAGGCCTAAATGGATAATTGTTATAATATTAGAAATAAATCAGCACCCACTTTCAATTTTGGTGGATTGTATAATCGAATCGGAGTAGTGGACAGTCGACGGATGAGTGCATGACAGTAACCCCCTCCCTCTCATCTCATGACCTTTGATAAATTTCAAGTCCAACCAACTTCAACTTTGGTTAGGTGATAACACTGGAAGTGAAATCAGAATAATCCTTTCCATAAGTTAAACCAAATGTGAAAGTGATGACACGTTGTCAAAAATGTTTTAAATCTGTTCAAATACTTCGCATTAGTTATGTTAACAAGACTAAGATATTTGGTAGTTTTGACATTTGGAAAGTGTTCTTGTTGACGAGTTTTGTGTGAGTTTCGTGTTGTAAAATTTGCTGTGATAACGAATCCTTTCAAAAAATTGCTGTCGACCTATGATGCGTGTTTCAAATTTGTGCTCAAATCTCTAATTTCACCATGGCATGGACGGTTAGAAAGCCTTGTTTGGAGGTTATGTCCAAGAAAATAGTTATCAGCAGTCAACTGAATCACTTCAAAAAGGACAAACTGTGCAATATTCATTACAATCATTTTGTTCGCCACAAGTGCATGCATACAATCAACGTTGATGAATTGCTGAGCGATTTCAATAAACAGCAGTGTGTGGAAAGATTGCAGAGATTGTCAGTACCCAATGTCACATCAAAACAACCGAAGATCAAAGCTGCTGTGCTAGTTCCTCTCTGTATTGTAGACTCTCAACTTTCTCTGCTTTACACTTTACGGAAGAGTAATTTGCGAAAACATCGGGGCCAGGTTTCCTTCCCGGGTGGTGTACAGGATAAAAGCGATAATCACCTGATAAATACTGCATTGAGGGAAGCCGAGGAGGAACTCAACATTCCTCCGAGTTTGGTTGACGTATGGGGCTGTGGAAAACCGATTATCGGAACCGAGTTTAGTGTGATGCCAGTTTTAGGGTTTATCGGCGACATCAAAAAGTTGGACATCAAACCGAATCCAAGCGAAGTTGAACTGATGTTTACGTTGTCTTTGACGCATTTTTGTAACGCGGAAAACTGTAGGTACACACGGTTTCGTTTCAAAAATAGGGGAACTTATGTGATGCCTGTTTATTTGAATCGGACTGCCCGAATATGGGGTATGACAGCTGCTATTACTCACATCATGCTAAGTGCTCTTTTACCGGACAAGTATAGCTTGAAATTGACTCAAAACGCTGGTTATTAATTATGAATTATTTCATTTTATTAAAGGTTGTGAACAAAATGTGGGTACCGTACTGCCAAAATTCTATTTTCTAAAAGGATTTTAAATTAGAAATATTTCAATTGCCTGTTTAAATCGTGATTAGTTGGATTGGATTTAATTTTATCCTGATGAACTTAGTATGAGTTCAATCATACTGATTGAATCTAGTATCTGTTTCAATCACACTAGTATTTTTAGGAGGGGGTGTCTCTAGTCTGTCCAAGCAAATAGCAAAGAAGATATCCTGGCAAGATAGGAAAATGACTCCAGCTCAGGTAATATTGGTTCAAAAATTATAAATTTGGTCTCAAATTGTAGATTAGAATGTTTCCTTAAATTTATAATTTTTCAACCAATATTAACGAAGCTGGAGTCATTCTCCCATCTTGCCAGAATGCCTTCTTCGTTTGGAAAGACTTTATGAGAGTTGGGATTTTTATTCTTTTTAGGGTAAGGACACACTGGATGCAAGCCAAACCTTGAGAAAATAATTTAGTGGTGCAAGCTTGCAGGTGGTAACAAATTTGTAAAAAGGCTTAGAAACACGTTGTGACGTGCCCAGAGAATATAAAACTTTATTTATTTTCTTTCTGGGCATTTGACAATGTGTTCCTATGCCTCTTTCTAGATTCTTTTTTACCTGCAAGCTTGCAATATAGCTGTAGCCAACGGTAGGTGGTTACCCATCTGATGGGTTCAAAAATTATCAACTTGTTCTAAAATTGTAGAGCAGAATGTTTTCTACAATTTGAGCCCAAATTTCAGCCAATATTGACCGAGCTGGAGTAATTTTCACATCTTGCCAGAATGTATCCTTTCCTTGACCAGACTAATAGTGTATTACATGGACATTATTGATGCGTGCCAGCGCAGTAGAGGACGCATTCATGACATCAATTTTCATAATATATTAAATACATTTTTCCTGTATAAAAGAACGCCTGATTTTTTATGATACAGGCCAGTGATAGAGTATTTTTAGCTGACGACATGAGATTTAGTCTGTCCAAGCAAAGAAGAGCCGCTGGCAAGATGAGAAAATGACTCCAGCTCGGTCAATATTGGTTTAATCTCAATTGTAGGGAAACATTCTATCTACGATTTGAGAACAAATCAATAATTTTTGAACCAATATTCACCGAGCTGGAGTCATTTTCTCGTCTTGCCAGAGGCTCTTCTTTGCTTGGACAGACTATACCCAATCACTAGCCTTGCTAAATGGGTAATCTAAATGGAGTATCTAGTTACTCCTTGTACGCTGAAGATGTGGCTCAGTGCCACGAAACGCGTTAGACAAGCAACAAAATCGTGAGTACTGTTGTAAAAGTGAAAGTTATTAGTATGTACTAACTTATAAGCTAAAAATAAATGTATAAATTCAAGCTCAATTTAGGCTAGGCTATTCATCCATTCCCTTCATTATAAATTATTGTGATTATTGACTACAAAATTACAAAAGTTATTTAAAAAAATAATTTTTAGGTTTTGAACCAATATTGACCAAGCTTGAGTCATTTTCCCATCTTGCCAGAGGGTCTTCTTTGCTTGGACAAGACTATACCATCAATTTTTCATTATAGTAGTTACCCAGTAAAATCACTGAGAACCTTTCTAGTTTGAATCAAAAGTAGGAGCAAAATTTAAATTACGGTACAGAGAACTCAATACCGGTACTACAATAAAAAAAGCTATTATTTGCAAGGGAAATCCTGTGCGCAGGTGAGAGTTGCTAAGATAGAACCAATAAAACAAATCATGATGAATCCACGAAGACTGGGGAACAAATTTTGACCATAGCACAATATAATTTAAATACGGACTTTCCGTCTTTCGGGGGAGACGATAAGCCGTCTGTCCTAGAAAATGATCTCTCATCATCCTTCTCTCTTGGACAGGTCTAGGATACCCTCACCCTTAAAAAAGGAAATAATAATTATTATATTGAGAATAATACGCAGATTTGAAAGTTCTCAATTAGTGAGCAAATTCTTTAGGATTTACTTCAGTCTATCCAAGTAAAGAAGAGATTCTGGCCAGAAGGAAAAATTACTCTAGCTAGATCAATATTGTTTCAAAAGTTATAAATTTGGTCTCAAATTGTATAAAACATTCTGATCAACAATTTGAGACCAAATTTATAATTTTTGAACCAATATTGACCGAGCTGGAGTCATTTTCCCATCTTGCAGGATGTCTTCTTTGCTTGGTCAGACTATAATTTGTCGGATGAGGATTGTGTGCTGTTAATGCTCTTTGAGGACAGTCTGAACGTGGTCTGCAAGAGTGTAGCGGCTTCTGACTTGCATTGCTCTCGCAGACCGCTAGCCGACAGTCCTGACAGAGCTGGGCTTTGATTACGGTTGTACCCCACCCGCCAACTTGAACTAGTCTGATTTATGTGATATCGATCAAAAAGAAAATAAAGAGGAAAATATTTGCTAAGAAAAAAATCAAGGTTTGAAAACTAAATTCATTTTTATAGACTTGACTACCTCCAAATTGGCAACTAGCTTGGAAAGGTTCCTAAACAAAATTACCATACACGTTGTATAGTCTGTCCAAGCAAAGAAGACTCTCTGGCAAGATGAGAAAATGACTCCAGCTTGGTCAATAATGGTACAAAAATTATTGATTTGGTCTCAAATTGTAGATCAGAATGTTTCCTACAATTGAGACCAGATCAATAATTTTTGTACCATTATTGACCGAGCTGGAGTCATTTTCTCATCTTGCCAGAGGGTCTTCTTTGCTTGGACAGACTATACAAGGAAGATTTTATTTATTTTTGTTAGAAAGTAACCTAGCTTATATAGTTCAATACAAATTAAGTCATTTATATTATGCCTGATCAAATACATCACATTTTAACTATTTGATTTTTTGTTCAAATTATAAATCTATGAAACGCAGTACAGTTTTAAGTGATAATTTGGAGTTGAACATTACATTGTATGATGGATATATCGTAAGCCTACTGTATTTAAAACTCTATTATTTACGTTAATCATGATATTGCGACCAAATGTTTATCCCACTGTATTTCAACTCAAATGTTTAGAGAGCTTGAAATTTCAGTTCATGACAACTTAATTTTATTTCTGTAAATTTTCAATTTATTATAAGAACACCCTGTGTTGAAGTTTTAGAATTTTTTCGAGATTATATTGTTAATGTGATACCGGTTCAAAATTTTATCCTTCAGAAAATAATCGACTCTCAGCGTAAGAAATGAAAGTAAATCTATAGGTGCAGAATTATTTTAATGGCGGTATTAATTTTCAAAACATTATCTTAAAATAGCCTACAAATGATTTCCAAGTAGAATTTCACGAGACATGCTATGAATTTCTATCTGTGAACCTGTAGCCTACTGATAAATCATAGATGTTAATAATCGTAGTACTGTCTACATAATGGATCTTGAAATAGTCAGAAGTAATCTTATTGCGGTATCTTGAAATAGGATTTAAGAACTTCTAAATTGTTGTATTGTCTCTATTTATTAGAGACTGAATATTTAAAAAAAGTTTTGTCGAAAGCTACAGCTTGACACAAGGTTTTTAAATCATTTTAATTCATTCATAATTTTTAAACGATTGAGCTTTGATGCTTTTAGGAAAATGTATAATATCATTTATTAACTTACTATTATTTATTGGATTATACCCTATTCACGATCACTTGAGACGAAATAAAGAAACTTTTTGCATGTACAGGTAGCTATTTTTGTTAGAGCTTGAGGAAAAGCCAAGAACTGCGATTGACTACAGCTGTTTGACTGCGGCCAACCGTCGTATGAAGTAATACCTTCCTTTATCCGCACACACGCGCAAAAAATTTGTTCATTTCGTCTCAAGTGATCGTGAATAGGTTATATAGATTATAGTTACTGGATGTCTGGATTGTTGGTTGGTAGAAACCGAATTTTAATAATTACAGATCTTTGCTGTGATAATTTTATATTTAATTATTGGATTATTATAGAATAAATATTGATATTTGTTAATCTTTTTGTTTCATTTCTAGTCATCCCAATGTTTGCTTCATCACTGTGTATCACAGATAACAAAGTATAGATAAAGTCAAGTCAATCATTCAACAGAAGCACTACTTGTCACTCAACTTATTATATTTAAGCAAAAGCCATAAAGTATATATATACTGTACACTTCAATAATTCAAATGAATGGAATATGTTCAACACAGCTTTTAAGCTGTGTCCAACATTGACTTTCAAGATAGTATACTTGACGCAAAATATTTAGGCGGTTTCGTCTGCTCCTTGTGCGCTCCAACAACTGATGTTGTCAATAATTGGATTTGTCATTTAGCTAAGCCTAGATGATGTATTAGCAATTGAAAGATATAATAGATTTTTTTAGTAGGTTCCATCACGTACAAAAGACAGACGAAACCGCCTGCCTAACTTTATGGCGTGAACTATATATCATCTTGAATGGAAATGAACCATGGATCACCATCTTTCTCTCTTTCGTTTTGTTATCCTGTATTTTCTCGATTGTATGATTTTTGAAGATTTTGTACGACTTGCCTATAGTCTGTCCAAGCGTAGAAGACATTCTGGTAAGATGGGAAAATGACACCAGCTCGGTCAATATTGGTTCAAAAATCACAAATTTAGTCTCAAATTGTAGATAAGAATGTTTTTCACAATTAAAGACCAGATTTATATTTTTGGAACTAGTATTGACCGAGCTGAAGTCATTCTCCCATCTTGCCAGAATGTCTTCTTTGAGACCATACCTACTGCTCTTGAAGCCTGATGGTCAATAAAATGAATCTTGAATCTTCACAGAATGACATCTTTCGCATCATTCTCACGTTTAGATTAAAATTGGAAAAACTCGTCTTTAAAAATGAAGTAATTACATTACAGTCACTGGCGGCTCGTGCCCACGCAACAGGTGAAGTGCTCGTATCTTTTACTGTGCAGCACTTCACCTGTTTCTTGGGCACGAGCCGCCAGTGATTACACTATGTTCATTTCGCATCAGACACACGTTGAGATCATGAAAAGATAAACGTTTCTTCAAAATTGATATATTTCAATAATAATAATTACATTAAAGCATGTTTATTTCGCATCAGTCTCACACTGATATCAAAAATACAAATACGTTTCTTTAAAAAACGAATATATTACAATAGTAATTACATTACAGCATGTTGCATGGTCCTTATTGGTCAATATCTTGAGCACTTGTTGCCGTCGTCACCTGATTGGCCTGCGGGGTCGCAACATACACATTGCTTGCTCTGTGCTCACGAAAGTACTCGGCACCACGCTCAGCATAGTCCTTTAATAAATAGATAACAACATTTTATTATTAATGAAAGAAAAAAGAAGTTGTCTAAATCCATTTTATTACTAATATAAGACTTTTATATTAGAAATGAAGTGGATTTAGACAACTTCTTTTTTCTTTCATTATGGAAAAATTCCACATCAATATTCAAACAACACATTTTATTATTAAATCGAAAACAGACTATAATAACGATCTTGAATTGGCAACTTAGGATGAGATTTGAAATTATTATACAAACCGAAAAGTAATATTGATTTTGTGGAACCTTTTCATCATGAAAGAAACTTCAAATTCAAATAATAATCTTTATTTATTCTTTACAACATAAAGGCACTTTACAACAAAAAAAAACTTGAGTTTTTGTTGCAATTTAATCTATTCATATTCAATTTTATTGAAAATTAAAGTTGGATTGCGACCACAAATCAAGTTTCTTACATTAGAAAAGTAATAATTTTACTGGTCCAATACGAGAAAAGGACATCACAGTACTGCACTACTTCAGTGTCTCATTCCAAAATTTTATCTCTAATCATTGTGTTGTGAATTTGTGAATCGTTTTAGTTTCAGTTATTAATGCTGTTTTGAAATCAAAAATTTTTGTTTTAAAATGACTGTTTCAAAAGAACTATAACCCACATGGTTTTCCATGTTTTCATTTATGAAAAATGAGGTTATAATATTATAAAGTGGAACAACCCTTTGGATCTTCCCACTAATGAAAGCATACGCTAAATAAATGAATTTCTAATCAAAATCAAGAAATATAATGAGTTTTTTTATCCATTATCAATCCTCTTGAAATGAAATTTCCAATGAAATATTCTGCTCCATGACTGTTATTTATCTTGAGCTCTTTCAGGATTGTATGAAGCTGTCTTCGAGAGCAAATTGGATTAGCGACCTGGGGTCGCTCTCGTTCCAATGTACTCTAGCAGACAGCTCACCGACTGTCCTGACAGAGCGGATAATAAATAACAGTCATTCGCCAACCGCCTTAATTTTTGTGTCATCTGAAACATGTACCTAGGTATCTTACACTAAGTTGACTAGTAAATCTTATTAATAAATTTTGTGATCGTTGTTGTTACGTATTTGTGAAGCCCAAGATTTTGGTGGTTTAATCTGCTCCTTGTAAGCTACAACAGCTGATGATGTCAATATAGCCCCTATCAATAGAAGGCCCAGACATAATAAAATGGCAACATTACAACGTATAGGTAATATCTTCTCATGAGATAGCATTGAGTAGGCCTACAGTAACAAATCATGTATGTTGAATTAGTTTTCATCTTTAAGCATATTTTTTGTAATAAAGCTTTGATCCCATGAACTACGAATTATCGAGGTTCCACTGTGTGTTAAACCCTCACCTGTCTAGTGGTCATAAACTTGGTCCTAAACTCGTCCCGCATGGCGAAGCGCCCCGCGCCCCGCCACGCGCCCAACGACGCCTCGTCGCCCACTTCCATAACAACCTTGAACTGCGACCGAAACGGGCGCATCTCCAGCAGTTCCTTGTTGAGGCGCGCCTCCAGGCCTGGAATACGGGCGCAGCCGCCCGTCACAAACACGTTTTCTACGGCACACATGAAAGAAAAAACAAATTATTATTCTTTTAACAAAACAAATTGGGTGGTTCGTTGGAGTAAGTAAGGTCTGATAACCAAGAAACCTGGGATCGAGTCTCAACCGGGGATCAATTCTTTGACCACAATTCTATTTCTTGCAGACAATATCAGTTGTTGGAACGTACAAGAAACGTATGAAAGCTGACTAGAGTATATTATGCCAAAAATTTTACGCCTTAATTTTTGGCATAATATACTCTATAGTCCATTCACGATCACTTGAGACGAAATAAACAAACCTTTTGCGTGTGTGTGCGTGTATTGGAAGGTCTTCTTCTATGCGAAAAAATTGGCTGCAGTCGAACAGCTGACTCTTTTCTGGAGCTGTGATTGGCTACAGTCCGACTTGTATTGTCTCAAAACTGTTGTCTTGAGCTGTGGTTGGCTACAGCTGTTGGTCTGTGGCCGAAAGTTTCGCATAGAAGAAGACCTTCCATTGCACGCATACACTCTCAAAAAGTTTGTTTATTCCGTCTCAAGTGATCGTGAATAGAGTATAGTATACTAGTATACTCCAATATACTCTAGTCAGCTTGTACGGTCCACTATTTGAAACTATTTATCAACTATATTATAGAAAAACAGAACTTACTTTCATTTGATAAACATTATATCTGATTCATTTTTGGATCTGCCAACATGAGATAAACTTGTGTGATGACAGTGAATTACCTTCAGCAGTGAATTTAGGTATCAGCTGTTAGAACATAAGTTACAAGCAACAGACGAAACCACCTTCATTTTTGTGGCGAACTTTACATTACACGGTAAATACGAAATTAAGAAATAAAAACAATTGGTTTAATTATTGAATCATGAATCAATACAAATTTGTTACTGAAAAGTTCATTTTTTTATTACAATTTCAATTGCAATACTCACCAGATAACCTCTGCGCAGTCTCGGCATCATAGCCGTTCAACACATACTGAATGGTCTCAGCCAGCCCGGCCTGATGGCAACCCAGCATCGACGGCTGAAACAGCGCTTCCACCGCTCTCAACCTGTTCAATCATAATAATAATTATCAAATTATCAGCTCATGAAATTTATGGAATAATAATAATCATAGTTTGTCATCGAGCACTCCCTCTAACAAATACTAGCGAGATGACAATGTGTTCGTGGATCACGCAAAAACCTCCGCTCCAGCAAGGTAATTCAACAGTTTCCTTCTGTAAAAAATCTCAACTGCATTGTCGGCAATACTGTATATCCCAGTGAATACAAATAGTAGCGTTGTCAGATTGAGTGAAATTGGAACATGCAAACACATGAGACTGAATATGTCATTGAATTATATGTCAGCGGGGGACATTTCCATTGTGTACAAAGTTGAAGAAATTAAAATAATATTAGTTGAATTAATAAAAATGACAGCGCTGCTTCGAAACATCGCCTTTTTTTGAAAATGCCTATTTTAATAAATCAGCTGTTTGTAACACAAATATTCAAGTCAAATACTCAAGGAAGTAACCTTTATGTATTCCAAGTATTCCATGTATAGTATTTACTATTCCAACTTGTATAGACTACTATCCTTATAAATACTTTAGTTAATGCAATACAATTAATTTGTGTAAATGTCATTGGCCATACATAAGTTGGAATTGACAATAGTCATACATATTCCATTCTTTATAATTTCTTTACAATTGCGACTTGGTTTCCAAGTATTTTAAGCAAAGGATGAATGAGTGATGATGAAGGTTTGAGATGTAGGTTATATGCCTATCCACTATGTCCACTTTCACTTAATATTATAATTTCTCACTTCCAAAAATATTTTATCACGAACAATTTTGAATTTCGATAAAAGTCCACTTTCAAGTTCCAGGAATGAACAAGGATTTAATATAGGATTTCAATATTATAGATTCAGTTACAAATTTTTCAGCAAATTAAAACAAACTCACTAGTAGCCATTGTTCATACATATTACTTCACATACGATTTTCAAAAATTAAGTCAATGAATTCTCTACAAACTAACAATGATTATGCACAACAAAGTCCCAAACTTAGGTAACATAAACTATAAAAATTTTCTGTGAGTTTTTATTCCATTATGGAACGGTTCTACAATAACAGTGTCTCAGTAGACACTTTAAGTTTTAAGTTTTGTTGTTATCTACAAGAGAAATCTAGTCTTATCTAACCTCTCGGTGGCCACATGCAACTGATAGGCCTCCTTGCTGGTGGGGGGCGGTCCGTCTCCTCCTGCGCCGCCCCCACCTGCCTGCCACAGCGGGTCGTGCAGCCGTAACGCCTCTTCAAGTTCCAAAAGCTTCTCGCTTTCTTCTTCGCTGTCTGAGTCGCCGCCTTCCTGCATCAATCAATCCAATCCATAAATACATAGATTAGACTTTTTTGAGTGCTTGTGAAGGAGATATTGTGGTAGTTATCCATATTAAATGAAAAGACAAGATGTTGTCAAAACACTAATTTATTGAAAATTCAAGATTTTTATAAATTTCTAAAAATAGATTAATAAATTAGTGGTTTGACAACATTTTGTCTTTCATTTAATACATAGATTATGGATGATTATAGATTTATATTGTCGAGAATACATTCTGTCAAGATGGGAAAATGACTACAGCTCAATCAATATATTTATTTATTTATTCATTCGACAAATCACAATAAAGGGTTAGAACACATACATTAGTCCAAATCGTCTTATACCCCAAATTTTGATTGAAATATTTGAAATAGTAGAGGTTATGTTTAAAAGATTTCTAAACACATAACACAATTCACAAATTTTCACACTCCAAAATTGAAAACTATTAGTTCAAATATTGGTCTCAAATTGTAGAGCAGAATGTGTCCAACAATTTGAAACCAAATTGACAATTTCTAAACCAATATTTACTGAGCTGGAGTCGTTTTCCTACCTTGCCAAAATTTATTATTTGCTCTACCAGACTATATATCATCTAATCTCAGCTCATCGAAATTATGGTGCACAAGACAAGATTTCATCTATCATTCCTCACTAACACTTATTTTTATTGTAATCCTCTGCCTCATGTCAATGATATTTTAGGTAAGAGAAAACAAATGTTGTCAGATCCACAAAGTTTATTTAAATACCATACTTGGATGTTGGATGTTATAATATGTTATGTATGCAATGGGTCTTACTAGACCTAGCAATACGATTCTGTAAATCAATCAATCAATCAATAACTAAGTTTCAATGCTCAGGGCATCATCATCAGTGAAGAACTCAGATGAAAGTGTAAATTTTAATGATATTTCCTCGAATAGATGATTGTTGCGAAGTGGAACAACCCTTTGGGTCTCCCCACTATTGAAAGAATACGCTAAATAATAATAGTGAATGAACAAATTAATAAATGAATGAATGCTCACCTTGTTTATGGCCTTGTACACGTCCCAGTCCTCATCCCTGGCGCCAAAGTCGTCGTCCTTACCCCTCCTGCTACTGCTTCCCTCCCCTCCTTCCCTGCCTCCACCTCCGCCCGCCAGCTGACTAATGAGGCGCATGCGCTCCTGGGCCGCCACTGTTCGTCTAAAATGAAAAAAAAATATGAAAAGTATCAAAAATAACCATGCGATAATAAATAAGGATGCGATCATATAAGGAGTAAGTTTCGTAGTTTGGTCGAGCAAAGAAGACATTCTGGCCAGTTGGGAAAATGACTTCAACTCGGTCAATATTAGTTCAAGAATGGAAAAATTGTTCTCAAATAATAGAGCAGATTGTTTCCTACAATATTTCAGACTAAATTAATAATTTTTGAACAAATATTGACCGAGCTGGAGTCATTTTCCCATCCTGCCAGAGTCTTATTTGCTCGAACAGGCTACAGATGTAGACGATATCGACATCCAGATCCAACTCAATAAAAATAAGTTTAGATTTTTTGTTTTTATAACAATTTTTAATGTTAGAGTCTTGCCAGATTTTCTTTTTCATTGAACTTCAAACACTTGAAGTTTACATTGAAAAATTAATAGGCTGTATGGAAGACGCCAAAAAGTTGGGCGGTATCGCCTGTCTCTTGTACGTGATGTAACCTTAATGTAAAGGTTTCAAGGTTGAGAGTAAGAGAGGACCGTTGAGTCCTAACTTCGCCTTTGTGAAAGTCAATAACTAAATAAATAAAGCATCTGTCGTCAGTGAATACTGTTGCTCTTTAAATCAAATTTTAGTATAGCGGAGATTGATAATGATTTTGTTGTAGCAACCGAAACCGGTATCTCAATTTTCTAATGAATATGTGGTTTAACAGAATATTTTCTTTTTATTCTATAGTTTCTTTTGACTGTCCAGTACGGACTGACAGTAGATGGCGACCCTTATAATTGTCATGCCATGTCGGCTTGACAGTAATGCCATCTCATTAAAACTTGAACAATATCTTCTGTAACAATATAATGATCTGGTCATTGTTTATGTTTTATGGTATAATGTTTTTGGTATTTTCAACAATATTTCTACCCAATTGAACGAGGAAGCACGCAGTTAACATCCTATTTTCCCGTTAAATCCTTGCTATTCTGCATTATCCTCACCATGCATCTCTTGTCAACTTGACTGTAAAGTCATCTCATCAAACTATGAACTTAGCAACTTTTTAACAATATAATGTTTATTGATTATTTAGCATTTCCAACAACATCGCTTCCCAATTAGATGAGAAAACACGCATTACTCCTCCTATTTACAGTTTATACCTTGCTATGTAGCATTATCCCTGCTGTGAGAGGCACATGTCATTTTTAAAATCGTGTCAGCTCATCTAATTATGAGAATGGCATCCTCTGCAACAATAGAATGATCATGTTTTTAGAATTTTTAACAATATTTCTATCCAATTGAATTAGAAAACACGCAGCAATCCTCCTACATACAAGCCATCACTAATTACCCAGTGTATAGTCTGTGCAAGCAAAGAAGACATTCTGGCAAGATGGGGAAATGACTACAGCTCGGTCACTATTGGTTCAAAAATTATAAATTTGGTCTCAAATTGTAGGAAACACTCTGATCTACAATTTGAGACTAAATTGATAATTTTCGAACCAATATTGACCGAGCTGGAGTCATTTTCCCATCTTGCCAGAATGTCTTCTTTGCTTGGACAGACTATAATAAGGCATCGATCATCGATGCTTATATCAGCTGTTTTGTACTCTATTGTATAACGCATGTACAGCTGTTATAAATCCATCGATGATGGATGCTCCGTCATGAACGCACCCTAATATACACGCACCTCTTTGCCATATCGGCCAGACGCTGTTTCCTGGCGTTGCGACGCTCCATCAGCTGTTTGCGACGCCGGCGCAAGTCGGCCACCCACTCCTCGACCCCCACCCCCTCACCAGCCTCCAACCCCTTCGATAGTTTCGGCTGTTTCGGCTCCGTCTGCAATCAAATCAAATCATTCGTTTTTCATACAAAACAATAAAAGTTGAGCCAAATCATAACTGCCTTTAAGGCTTTAATACGGCCATGGCCTCAAAAGTGGCAACTATATTGAGTATGATTTATTCCCCATTACAATAATATTATAGTAGAGAAAGAGAGTATAATTGAGTTCTATAATAATATAACTATGTAGAGTAGGTCCATTTGAAAGCATTGAAAACATTCTCAAATCAGCTGTTTCAACAAATGCGTTTCTATAGTCCGACCAAGCAAAGAAGAGCCTCTGGCAAGATGGAAAAATGACTCCAGCTTGGTCAATATTGGTTCACAAATTATCAATGCCGTCTTAATAGTAGATCAAATCGTTCCCTACAATTTGAGATCAAATTGATAATTTTTAAATCAATATTGACCAAGCTGGAGTCATTTTCCCATCATGCAAGAGGCTCTTCTTTGCTTGGTCAGACTTTAGAGTGCGTTCTCCCATTACTACAAATTATTCCTATAGTCTGTCCAAGCAAAGAAGAGCCTCTGGCAAGATGAGAAAATGACTTCAGGTCGGTCAGTATTGGTCCAAAAATTATTGATTTGGTCTCAATTGTAGTAAACATTCGGATCTAAGATTTGAGACAAAATATATAATTTTTGAACCAATATTGACCGTGCTGAAGTCATTTTCTCATCTTGCCAAAGGCTCTTCTTTGCTTGGACAGACTATATATTTAGACATAAATGTACATTTTCAAGCTTTTCAATCTTTCAATCACAACCTAGTACCGACAACACAAAAGTAATTCCATAAGTAAATTTTCATGATCATATTTCATTAAAAATATGCTTGAAAGAAAGATTTATGCATGGTTTTCTACTGTACTCAATGCTATAATATAGATATATTGTACCTACGGTGCAATGTTTCCATTTTATTAGGCCAGCTGGGTCTTCTATTAAGAACCATGTTCAACTTTAAACATCAATGAATGTTATTCAATCAATTCAACTCAAAACAATTCATTAAGTCCAAGCAAAGAAGACATCAATTTTTAATCTATCTAATTTCCATTAGACTATACCAACTGAGTTAGTTATATACTTATACAGAGCAGATACTGAAACAAACAAACATTACTCGAATAAAATATATAATCATAATTATTGCTGATTAATCATTTCTCTCGACTCACCTCGATAGCTGTATCTTCAGCAGTGGTGTTGGCAGCCACAATGCGTTGCCGTATTTTCTCGACCCTCTGTTGCACATCTTTGATTGCTTTACGAAGTTCGTCAGTGTTTTGTAGATTAAACCAAGCCAGAGATCGCTGAAATAAAACAAACAAATCTCTGTATATAAAAGCGAAATGTCACTGAATGATTCATTCATTCATCACCAGAACTAAAAATCCACTGAACCGAATGCGTTCAAATTTGGCAGGCATGTTCAGTTGGACGTTTAGACGAGCGCTAAGAACGGATTTTAGAAACTTTTCAAGGATACGCCAAATATTTTAGTTTTTCAACGTTTTCTTCATTTTTTCGAGAACCAATCGGTAGAAAATGTTGATATTTGGTGGGCAGGTTCAGATAAGGTCTAGAAATGTTGTGTTAAAATATTTTTGCAATTCGTTCAAGATTACGCCAGTAATCAGGTTTTCAAAATTGTAAATGTGTTGCGGGTTGCATATCTTCCGCCTTGATACGACCAATCCTAACTGTAAATTCAATGGTTCAGCGAGATTTTAGATGAACTAATTTGGAAGATCAAGTTTGAATCATTGAATCAAGTTTCAAACTATATACACTTCCGATATACTTCCCAAGGTTACGTTTAATATTAGCGTTTTACTATTTTTGGAATTTTCGGAGTTTTTCTTAGATTTTTCTAGAACAAATTGGCAGAAAATGTTGAAATTAGGTGAACAGATCCAGATAAGGTGTAGAAATGCTGAAATAAATTTCGAATCCCTTTTGAACGGAATTTGCAGGCGAGCGAAGCGAGCCTGTTTGTCTCAGCTGTCACTGACAGAGGTTTTGCAGGCGAGCGAAGCGAGCCTGTTTGACTCACTTACACTGCCTATACTGTCGGGGGTCCAGGGGGTGGAGCCCCCTGGCTAGGCGGAGAAGTATTATAAGTCTGTTTATTCTTAAATAAATGATAAATAATACACTATGACAACAAGATTTTATGACTAATTGGGCGGATAATATGCTTCGAATACTGGCTTAGTTTAATTAAATTTAAATTTTGACACTAGCTATACTTCATATACTAAGTTACCTCACTATAGCTATTCTAAAATATCTCAAATTCCATTTATACTAATAGACACCAATAATACCATAGCTTCCTTTAATAGAGGGCCAAGTCCTCAAAATTGGCAACTATGTAGAGTAGGAAATTGGGTCCATTTAAAAGCATTGAAATCATTTTCTAATCAGCTGTTCTAATGGATGCGTTTCTTGTGTGCGTTCTCACATTTGACTTGCTACAAATCATAAGCTATTTTGATAAATAACTGTCTATTCATAATCTTTCTTGCTAATCTCTAACACAACCTATTACAAAAAACACAAAAGGAATTCTATACGAAGAGTTTCATGAACGTTTTTCATGGAAATTATGCTCAAAGACAGAAAAACACAGTCAACATGCATGATTTGTATCTGTACTTATATGAGAAGACTGTGTCCACGGTGCGACGTTGCCATATTATCAGGGCAGTGCCTTCTATTAAAGGAAGCTCTGATACTCTTTATTTTTTTATGAATAAATAAATTTCTGAATTATTCATTTATTCACTACTCAACTGAAGAAGAAATAATAATAATAAGCATATGGATTTTAATGGTGGAAAGCCCGTTACGGGTAGGCTCAACCTCACCAATGTATACTTGACCAAATACTGATCACCCATCCAAGAGCAGTCCACAGTGTTCGTAACTCAACTCACCTCCAGTTCTTGTTCGTCCCCCTCCTCCTCAACATCCTGAACGGCAAGCAGCTGGTTCAAGTACTCTTCATCTTCAGCTAGCTGAAACAATTAGTACGAATTAATTTTCATTGACAATAATTCAATTGAAAATTCAATCAATCAGACACTATTCTGTTCATCATTGTGCAATACGAGTGTTTGCAGTATAATGGTATAATTTATATAATTGTATTTATTAATTATAATTGTATATGCATAATTGACGCCAAAAATTGGGCGGTTTTAGCTGCTATAGTCTGTCTAAGCAAAGAAGACCCTCTGGTAAGATGAGAAAATGACTCCAGCTCGGTCAATATTGGTTCAAAAAACATTGATTTGGTCTCTAATTGTAGATCAAAATGTTTCCTAAGATTGAGACCAAATCAATAATTTCTGAACCAATATTGACCGAGCTGGAGTCATTTTCTCATCTTGCCAGAGGGTCTTCTTTGCTTGAACAGACTATACTTCAGCGCTCAGCTGATGCAACAGCTGATGTTGTTAACTGAAGTTGCTATCTATCAATGCCTAAAAGACGTTTTTGAAAACAATAAAGACAATAGATGCTTTACATCAGCTGATGGTAGGTTACATCACGTACAAGAGGCTGACGACAACTCTAATTGACAACATTAGCTGTTGGAGCTCACAAGGAGCAAACTAAACCGTCCAACTACTTGTCAACAGTTTTAGAAAAGAGAAAACAATTGAAACGAAATCATTAGCATAAAATTTTACAATATTACCGTAGGTTTGATGGCAAAACCTACACAATAATAGTCTGTCCAAGCGAAGAAGACCCTCTGGCAAGATGAGAAAATGACTCCAGATCGGTTAATATTAGTTAAAAAATGATTGATTTGGTCTCAATCGTAGAAAACATTCTGATCTACAATTTGAGACCAAATCAATATTTTTTGAACCAATATTGACCGGGTTGGGGTCATTTCCTCATCTTGCCAGAGGGTCTTCTTTGCTTGGACAGGTTATACAGTAGTACCAACCTTCTCCTCCCTCTTCCTAGCGTTGATCTCCAACAGCCGCCGCTTCAGCTCCTGCCTTCGCTGGCGTTGCTGGTCGGCCAAATCGCCTGCCGCCGCCACAGCAATCGCCTGATGGGGCAACTGCAGTCGCAGCACACGCGTCTCGTAGTAGTCGCAGTCGGCCCACTGCCACAGTTCGCCGCTGTAGTCGCGATCGCCCGCCAGGTAGCAGTGATCGTGGAGCAGTTCCTGAAAGCGACAAAAACTAGGCTCATTAAGCTTGAAGCTTGAAAGAACATCTTCAAAGTGAAGCTTGAATTTGCATGTTTTTGATTGAAGCTTGAAAGTACTTCTTTGAAGTGAAGCTTAAAGCAAGTAAGTAGAGAAAGTCTTTGACAGTTTATAAAATGAGTGCATGTCAGTAATAAAACATGAAAAACTAAAGAAATTCAAACAAGTTGAGTTGATTACGGTGATATAGTGTGTCCAAGCAAAGAAAACCCTCTGACATGATGAGAAAATGACTCCAGCTTGGTCAATATTTGTTCAAGAATTATAAATGTGGTCTCAATAGTAGATCAAATTGTTTCTTACAATTTGAGATCAAATTGACAATATTTGAACCAATATTGTTCGAGCTTGGACCATTTTTCCATCCTCTTTGAGGGTCTTCTTTGCTTGGACAGACCATATCATTTAAGGCCTCTTTTCACGGCGGAGTTTTGATCCGCAGTAGTGTTATAGACTGTCCAAGCAAAGAAGACATTCTGGCAAGATGAGAAAATGACTCCAGCTCGGTCAATATTGGTTCAAAATTATAAATTTGGTCTCAAATTGTGGGAAACATTCTGATCTACAATTTGAGACCAAATCAATAATTTTGTACCATTATTGACCGAGCTGGAGTCATTTTCATCTTGCCAGAACTCTTCTTTGCTTGGACAGACTAATAACGTGTATGGTAATTTTGTTACCTTTCCAAGCTAGTTGCCAATTTGGAGGTAGTCAAGTCTATAAAAATGAATTTAGTTTTCAAACCATGATTTTTTTCTTAGCAAATATTTTCCTCTTTATTTTCTTTTTGATCGATCTCACATTAATCAGACTAGTTCAAGTTGGCGGGTGGGGTACAACCGTAATCAAAGCCCAGCTCTGTCAGGACTGTCGGCTAGCGGTCTGCGAGAGCAATGCAAGTCAGAAGCCGCTACACTCTTGCAGACCACGTTCAGACTGTCCTCAAGACATTACACACAATCCTCATCCGACAAATTATAGTCTGACCAAGCAAAGAAGACATCCTGCAAGATGGAAATGACTCCAGCTCGGTCAATATTGGTTCAAAAATTATAAATTTGGTCTCAAATTGTTGATCAGAATTGTTGAGACCAAATTTATAACTTTGAAACAATTGATCTAGCTAGAGTAATTTTTGTCGAAAACTTTTGCTTTGCAATTTGAGACCACATTTTTGAACCATTATTGGCCGAGCTGGAGGCATTTTCGCATTCTGCCAGAATGTCTTCTTTGCTTGGACAGACTGTAATAATTGAACATAATCTTACCTCAGCTCGACTCAACGTAATGGACGCAAAGTGCGCCGGATACTTCAACTGCAACAACCGGTGCAAATAGGTAGTCAGATGATATCCGCCCACATTAAGCCGTCGGGCACGCGCTCCGTCCACCCTACCGCCCAGCACGGGCAGCACGTGCGTGCAGTGATAGCCGCACGACACTATCAGACCGGTGGAGGCGCTATCTGGGTGGCGACGCTCGAAACTAAACAGTGAGTCGACGCCGTAACACACGCCGGGCACTTGGTAGCATTCGAAGAGAAGTTCTGACATCACTGGAACACATTATTATGCAGATAATAATTAATTAGCCTATTTTTAGAATTTTGATTCATGCTGTGAAACTCGTGTATAATTCTGACATTACTGAAACATAATTATATAAATTAATATGAATTAGTTTTAGAATTATGATTCTTCTTGTTGCCCTCAATGATAAAATACAACAAAGTAAAACTTTGGTCAACAATACTTATTATGACATGGAACACAACCTGACTTTGAACATTTTAATCTAAAATAGAATTGGAATTTTAAGCGAACGCCTGTTTTTTTATTCCTTTTATTGTATCATTCTAATCAAATAAAATAAATCCAGTTTCAAGACCTTAGTTCCGTTTCAGATGATACGATTTTTGGACGTAATGTTTATGAATTTTACAAGATTTAATGAAGCTTGGCGAATATATGGTGTGCAAAGAGACATCATGTGTTTGCCAAGTTCTGTTAAACCTAGTAAAATTTATAAAGCAAACAAACAACCTTACCTGCAAAAATCGTGGACTCTGAAACGGGCCTTACTAGTCACATTTTCAACAGCACTAACCTAAAAAATGAAAATATAAAAAAAAACGATCAGTTGATTAGAATGGTTGGCCATGAGCATAACAATAACTTAAGCTTTACCCAATGCTACTCAACTATTTAGGAGCTCTAGATGACTTATGTCCACTTTTCTCAAAGAAGCCCGGGCGAAGCTAGGATCAAATAGCATCTGATCCTATACTAATCGTGTAGAATCAGATGTTATTTGAGCCTAGATTAGCTAAAGCCGCATTGAGGGAAAGGTTTGCTCTCCACTATTTGACTTATTTGAGTCTGATACGGCTTAAGTAATTGTATAATACATAATACTGATCTTATACAATTAGTATAATACCATAGCTTCCTTTAATAGAAGGCCATGGCCTAAAAATTGGCCTATTGGCCATTGCCCTAAAAAAAATGTAGAGTAGGAAATTGGGTCCATTTAAAAGCATTGAAATCATTTTCCAATCAGCTGTTCTAATGGATGCGTTTCTTGTGTGCGTTCTCACATCTGACTTGCTACAAATCATAAGCTATTTTAATAAATAACTGTCTATTCTTAATCTTTCTTGCTAATCTCTATCACACCCTATTACAAAAAACACAAAATAAATTCTATATGAAGAGTTTCATGAACGTTTTTCATGGAAATTATGCTCAAAGAGAGAAAAACCAAGTCAACATGCATGATTTGTATCTGTACTTAATGCTTTCATATGAAAAGACTGTGTCTACGGTGCGACGTTGCCATATTATTAGGGCATGGCCTTCTACAAAAGAAAGGAAGCTATGATAATACTCGAGCCTAGCTTTTTCACTTCAACATAACAGATGATTCACGTGTCTTTTCAATGTAAACCACTTGGAAAAAGTATGTGACGGACTTGACCAAAGCGGCTAATCAAAAGTGACACATTCAATGTCTACACTATTAGTATAATACGTATACATCCTCGATAGTTTTATATTATGACTGTAGAATCGACAAAATACGTGTATTCCCAATTCAAAACTAGAAAAGTGACAAACAACTCACACGCCCTGCTGTAGTTGGGATTGAGATAGGGCTCGGTGAGCAGTACAGGATGCCCGACCCGGCCCTCGGTATCAATGCTCAGGTGCGAGAAGATGTGGTCCAGTATCTGTTCCTGTGTCTCGTAGTGCACCACCACGTTGCGATCAAACTGAATCTTCAGCTGGAACCGGACCGCCTCAATGTTTGCAATGTCATTACCGATTTGCATCTCACCGTCCTACAATGACACAAAATCAATCATCCAATTGAAGGAAAATGAGGTCCGTATCGATTGAATGCCTCAATGTACAGTCTGTTCAAGCAAAGACGAGTCTTTCTCCAGTCTCCAGCTCGGTCAATATTGGTTCAAAAATTATTGATTTGGTCTTAAATTGAAGATAGAAATGTTTCCTATAATTGAGACCAGATCAATAATGTTTGAACCAATATTGACCGAGCTGGAGTAGTTTTCTCATCTTGCCAGAGGGCCTTCTTTGCTTGAACAGACTATACCTTAAGGCATTCGCGGCACATGCATCGCACTGTCGATACGGGCCTTTAGGCAAAGTGGAACAACCCTGAGGTCTCCCCACTACTGAAAGCAATACACTAAATAATATTCATCAATCAATTGTTTTGGACTGTTGTAAAAATTGGTAGAGGAGCAGTTTTGGACATTTGCCTATATGTATATAAATTATTATTGAATGAACGAATAAATAAATGAATTAAGTGATTGAAAATTATGTGTTTACTCAGTGCTGTTATATGATATTTGAATCTGTCAAATACCTATGGATATTTGAATTGAATTGAATATTATCCATGGGTGTTTGACAGATTTATTATATCCAGGATATAATAAAAAATCTAAAAGTCAAATTAGGCCCATATGAAATTATATTTAGTAATTAGAATTATCTAGCATAAGGGTCATGCTAAATATTTATGAATTATCATTATTCTGATAATTCCTAAATTATATGTTAAAGAAAGACTGTTACCGTACTGAACTCCCCCCTACACACAGACGGATAGTCTAGTAGGGGGGTTCCTTGCACATTTTGTAATACGTATGTATTATGTAACACTGTTGTTTTTGTAAATATTTGGGAAATAAAATAATTTTGAATTTGAAAATTCATATAACCTCGTTTTGGAGAATATTGACTCTATTATAAAATTTTTGGGAGAGGAATAGCACAGGCTATGTCTATTTTCCCCTCCCAATTCAAGTAGTTGTATCGATGTATGGAAAAAGAATAAACAATAAAAAGCATTATATAACCAGTGATACATTTACTCCCAAGGTTATTGTGTTCAAGTTACAGTCTTATTCACAGATATAACAAAACGTTGGGCGGTTTAATTCACCTCAAGTCATGTCTTATACTATGCTACGAGCCCACCTTATACTATGAATTAATCTAATAATGGTCACTTCTCTTACTATGTTCAAGCAATGTCACACTGCCCAAAATCTATGGTGGAATCTGTGCGTGATCAAAACAGTGTATTTTATTCAAGTATTAATATTTAAATCAAAATATGCATATTTCTAATCTATCATCAATTTGAAGCTCATGAATTATCTGTTCGACAAAACCGAATACACTGAATGATTCATACAAAATAACTTTAGTCTGTCCAAGCAAAGAAGACCCTCTGGCGAGATGAGAAAATGACTCCAGCTCGATCAATATTGGTTCAAAAAATATTGGTTTGGTCTTAAATTGTAGATCAGAATGTTGCCTACGATTGAGAGCAAAACAATAACTTTTGAACCAATATTGACCGAGCTGGAGTCATTTTCTCATCTTGCCAGAAGGTCTTCTTTGCTTGAACAGACTATAGCAGCGTGCCAACAAAACATTAGTTATTTACTAGTGGATAACCTAGTGAAAGCTTAAATTTTAAAATTTTATTTCAAACATAACTTATTAAATTCAGACAAGAGAAAAGTATGGTACAGATATCATCATATTATTGCTGTTAATCATATACTAAGAAATATATCAATGCACATCTAAATCAGATATTTATGTGTGAATTGAACTGTTTGTATTCAACTGACTAAAGTTTAGTATTATATCCACAAGTCTCTTCTGTCCGATTTGGGCCCCTTTCTACGTTATTTATATCAACATCACATTAATTGAAAATTTAATGTTAAATTTAATGTTAATTTTTTAATTAATAATTTAATTTAATGTTAAATTTAATTGAAATTTCAATTATACAACAATTAAAGCCTACCTTTTTGCCTCTCTCCTTTCTAGGCTTGGCGATCAGATTTTTGAAAACCATCATCGGGTTTTCATTTGAAGCCCAGCCTGCACGACAGTTATAGGAACCTGAACACGAAAAAGAAATAAAAGTGAGTGGATAAAAATTTCTCATTATTTATCTGTGCAAATATAACAACTTAATGTTGTATTGGTATAGTACATCATGTTTTAAATATTCACTTTATTTGTTATTTGTTGTTACAATTGCGACTTATATAAAGTATTTCAAGCAAAGGTGATAAGTGGATGATGATGTTTAGGCTACATAGTGAATGGATGATGATGGTTGCTGAATGTTTACACTACAATTTTAACTTAAAAAAAAACACTTTTCACTTTACAAAATCCTGAATTTTGATTAAGTTCACTGTTAACAATGAAGATCTGATCAGAAAAACTAAATAAAAATGTTCAAAAACTTTTGGATTTTTTAATGAACTGGAAAAATTTTAGAGCAAAATAGAACCAACTTGATATTATCCACCTACATTGTGAGGAATGCAAAATATCCTGAGTTGTTTTCTGAATCTTCATCAAACAAATACATATAAATACGAAATTCAATATGTTTTTCAATTCACTACAATAATAACCTCATCTTGTAGAGTTTTTAGATAGTCAAAGACATTTTAAGATTACTACAATACTGTTACATTCTTAAAAGCATGTATCCAATTCCTTCCAATGATACACAAGATGCACCATACAGGGTGTTTCAGGAGGAATGTGCAATACTTCTCAGGCTGATTCCTTAGATCAAGTAGACAAAAAAGTTCCATGGGACCAACCCCCAAAAACGCTTTGATACCGAGATAACAATGGCGGAAAATTGAGATTTTTCAAAACATATTAATTTTTCTAATTTTTTAGAGGCTTCACTCAGGTTCTAAAATAATCAATTCCTATATACAATTAATTAGCTGACGAATTCAATGAAACTAGTTTTAAGTTTGTAACTTCAACGGTTATTGGAATAATTGCAAAAATATGCTAAAAAACGCCATGTTTTTAACAATAAGGGTTATAACTAAATAAGGAATCATAAATTTATATATTTTATTAATGGAAGTTGAAGAGAGTCGGATTCTGAAGAAAAATTTGAATGGCGGCGCTTGTGTAAATCTAACCCAAATCTCAGAAATAGCGATCGAAAATCGCAAAATCGCCACTACACACAAATTTAGTTTGTTTTGTCAATTTTTCGATTTTCGATCGCTATTTCTGAGATTTGGGTGAGATTTACACAATCGCCGCCATTTAACTTTTTCTTCAAAATCCGACTCTCTTCAACTTCCATTAATGAAAAATATAAATTTATGATTCCTTACCCAGTTATAACCCTTATTGTTAAAGAATGGCGTTTTTTAGCATATTTTTGCAATTATCTCAATAACCGTTGAAGTTACAAACTTGAAACTGGTTCAATTGAATTCCCCAGCTAATTTTACACAGGAATTGATTATTTTAGAACCTGAGTGAAGCCTCTAAAAAATTAGAAAAATAAATATTCTTTGAAAAATCTTAATTTTCCGCCATTGTTATCTCAGTAACAAAGCGTTTTTGGGGGTTGGTCCCATGGAACTTTTCTGTCTACTTGGTGTAAGGAATCAGCCTGAGAAGTATTGCACATTCCTCCTGAAGCACCCTGTATATCAAATGAAACAAATACATGTTTCAGAAGAAGATGGGCTTTTGATACATGACGAGCTACTGTGAGTAGCATTCACTAGAATCATTGAGTATGAATATAAGTATATCTGTATATGAATATTCATACTCAATTCTAGAATTGAACACTGACTTGAAGTCCAATGTTTTCACAATAAGAAAGCAATCAATTAACTTACTGGAGAGGAGGCTTTTCGTGTAGTAAGTTAATCAAAACAGTTTTCTTTCTGAAATTTATTGTATTTGATGAGATGTTGTGGTATCTTTCCATAATGAATTGAAAACACAGAATTTGTCTGTACCACTGTTTATTTTGTAAAACACCAACTATTTACAGTTTTCTTTCTGTGAAAACATTGGAGTGCATATCGGTGATCAATCCTAGTGAAGGTTACATCTTACATGTTTCAATAATGATACAACATACTAGACATTCAAATTGTATTGTTTTATTTGACACATGTATCTTAGTGTGTATCCTCTTAAAAGGATATCGTATAATGTACACAGAGAAGCATTATGATCACTGGCGGCTCATGCCTACTAAATAGGTGAAGTACAGTAAAATATACTGGCACTTCACCTGTTTCGTGGGCACGAGCCGCCAGTGAATTCGTTGCACAGGAATATTTCAATGTAAACTTCAGTAATGTATGGAAACATGTTAGGTGATTAAGTAGATCTGAATTAATTACCATTGTCAATAACGATTGGAGTACCGGCATTTTGTATGGCTTTCGTGTAGGCATGATACAAGTCTGGAACAGGTTTGATATCTTTCAGCTCCATAGCTTCCATGCTTGAAAAATGTTCTGAAAGTAAACATAATTTATTACAATAAATTCTATTAAAGATGACCCCAAAAAGTTGAGCGGTTTCGTCTGCTCCTTGTGCGCTCCAACAGTGGATATTGTCGATTATGCCGCGTTTATACGATGCCAATTGGCAAGACAATAATAATTGTCTTCTGAAACTGTCAGCTGATCGGCAATTAGAGTTTTCATTTAGCCATGCCTAGATGATGGTTTTAAAATCAAGTATACAGTAGATACTACACATCAGCTGTACATTTCAGAAGACAATTATTGTCTCGCCAATTGACATCGTATAAACCCGCCTTTAGAGTTGTTATTTAGCTGTCTAGATTATGTTTTGGAATCAAAAGAAATAATATAGATGCATTACATCATAATCATATTTATTGAGTAATAATACATAGAAGAGTACAACAGGCAAACTGTTATACAAAAATAACAAGTATAAGTATTTGTATTTAAGTATTATAGTATTTGTATAAGTACAACTTATACAAACATATTAAAGATAGGTTATATGATATTTTTCACACATATTTCCACTAATTTTTACACTAAAATCCAATCATCTGTTTGTAGGTTACATCACGTGCAAGAGACAGACGAAACCATATAAAATTTGGCGTCAGGCAAATTTATTTTCTATATTACTAATCCTTCTTTGCTACTGACATCCTACTAGTAACTATCACTTGAATAATTATATTTAAGATGGATAAAAGTTTGGATATTGCAGTTAACCAGCTGCTGTATGATATTGTAATAATTCATATTAATTCAGGAATCAAATTACCTTAGCTATTGTGAAGATCAATGAATTAGACAACTTTTAATATTGATGGTATTTAGAAATCAGCCTAGTCTGTCAAGTCATGGGGTTCCTTATACATCTCCCCTTAAGCCACTCTGTGTGAAACATGTTGCACCGTAGATATTGTGAGTTGAAACAACTGGAACTTGAACATCAACTCTCCTATTTTGGAGGAGACGTTGCGCCGTTGGTACCGACTATTTGAGAAGTTATTTTTCTAGGGTAACTCACATGTGCCTTTATATCTAAGCATGTGCGAGGATTTGAAAGGGTGGGGGTGATGATAACAAATAAGACATGGCGTCGCCATAATATCTTCAATCACCCAATTACAGTTCTCAGTTCTATAGTTCATTCATGATGATTGATGAAACTGAGGAGTCAGCAAATTTGGATAGAGTGAACATATAAGTAACGTCTGTGTTAAGCTGTTCAGGGTCACCCATTCCCTACCGTTCTACTGTACATGAATTCTCATCCTTCACAGCACCTTACCTTTACATTCACTATTGCAAGGACTGCCCTCAGCCCGGCAGAATTTGAGCAGCATAGTTGACAAGAAGTAAACCTTGATATACCTCGCTGCAAGAAGTAGCTGCAGGAGTGCGCAATCTTCTCCCAACCATAGCGCTGAAGATTTTAATAACCTGACGACCTTTGGTGTCTTTACAAGAAGTCGGTCTCTTTGGCTAGTGGGGCGCAATATTAGGATCTCGTTCATGTGTTTTTCGAGGACGACATATCAGAGGTTTCACCAGTAGTTAGTGAGTTAGCAAGTTGGCTGTATTGTTTTTTAGCCGGTACCGAACATCCGATGAACTGACGTGTTTTCAATGGGGATGGAATCCTAGCTATTGATATGGAAAATAAACTCGCAGATCTACAGTTATTTTTTAAAAATGCTACTTAATTTTAATGTCAACTTAATTTTCATGAATATTGTACTATAATATACAATAGAAATTAAAGTAAAACTTGGTTACCCACCTTCTCTAGATGGATGATATCTTCATTTATATAATGTAGCTATTTTCCAGACACGCTGCTTAGCGAGCGTTAAACTCTGAACTCCACTATATATAAGTGTTTACAATAAATAATTATTAATTGATAAAAATGTTTGGATTGATGTTAATTATTGTTGATGTTGATTGTTGTTGTTGATGGATTTGTTGGTTATGTTCATATTAAATCTTCACACTATTGCCAACCTTACAATTTATTAACAACTCATAGATTATTGTCTCCAATTGGGAAAAACTGAGCTAAACATATTTTTTCCACCTCTTTTAATTAAAATTTATTCTTAATGCTATCGATATAGACAATTATTTGGAAAATCTTTTTTACCTTGTGTCAAATACGCAAGCGTTCTCATCTCTACTGCCATTGGTCAGTTGTGGTCACTCAAGCAGAAGAGAACAGACGATCATTGAATAGAGGCCATTTGTTTTTGGCTTGATTCTCGTATGTTCTAGAAAATTCAATTATTTCGACACATTGAAAGTGAATTGCTGTCTCATTCGTAGCTTTCTGTATTTTGTGATACTAGATTCTTTTGAATTGGTGATCCTAATTTTGTTTGAAACAACAAGATGTCTTTCTTCCCTTCGTTGATGGGCGATTTTGACGATGATCCATTCATGTAAGTCGGTTTTCTCATTGTTATTTATCAATATTCACTTATTATTTATTTATTTATCACTTTTACCATTTTATTTTGCACTTTGACATTGTGAAAGCACGTGGTCTTCTCTTGAAGATGCTGAATTCAATATTAAAGTTCATTGAGAAATGTCATCAAATTCAGTCCCCATTGTCAATAACAACGTGAAAATAAACTTGCATATTGATTGCAACAACACATCTTGAATCTTATTGTTTGAAACAGATGTAGAATTGTATTCAATCCAAACATTTTAAAAATGATCATCAATAATAATGAGTTCTGCTATTGGACTATAAAGTTAACTTTCCTTCATAGATTACCTATCTTTGGTTCCTTTTTTCATAAATTGATCTAACCATTTATTTCTGATCTAAAATAAATCATTACAATGACTAACATTACTATGGTCTACAATTAATTACTATAACTTATGCAAATTATGATGAGTAGGTAACTCATAAAATATTTGTAAGACAATAAAGTTGAACGAGATCCTTTGTTCTTCAGTAACGTACGGTAACATGAAACAATAAGCTTAGGTACTTCAAGAGGAAGACTTACTCCTTGTATTATATTCATTTTTAGTCCAGCTATTTCTGATACATCATACATCAAATCCAGTTCTTGTGTCAAAAAGTTACAACCCTAATTTAATTTTCTATATCTTGTGATTTCATTGTTAGTTTTTATTTATTTCCGTTGTTATCATTGCAGGGGACACATGCGCCAGATGAACCGCATGATGAGCTCGTTCTTCGGGGGCGGTTCGCCCTTCGGAGGCGGCATGCTAGGCATGGGGGGCGGCGGCGCTGCCCCTGGAGGTGAAATGATGCCGTTCGGAGGTGGCCCGATGATGCGGGGAGGTGGAGCACCCCTCATGCCGTTTGGATTTCCCGATATGAGCCAGATGTTTCAGAATGGGGGCGGTAACTGTCATTCGTTCTCTTCCAGCACCATTACAACTATGTCGAACGGGCCTGATGGCAGACCGCAGGTATGTGTTCTTGCTAAATACCTACGTTCGGGCTTTTAAGATAGCCGAAACAACATTATTTATTAAGAATATAAGTGATCATCAGTATTGACTGGAAGTTTCCAACTTTGTTACCGTACTCATCGTAAATGTATCCTTGTTATTCTGCATTATCCTTGCCATGCACCATACATCTCATGTCAACCTGACAGTGAAGTCATCTCATTAAATAGACTAAGCATTAGCTCTGTAACGATATAATGAACATGGTTTCGTATTTTCAACAATATTTCTACCCAATTAGAAGAGAAAACTCGCAGCAATCCTTCTATTTCCAGTTCAATCCTTGCTATTCTGCAATATCCTCGCCACGTATCTCATATCAACTTTACAGTGAAGTCAGCTCAATTATGAGCATAGCATTCTCTGTAACAATATAATGATCAAGTATTTGGCATTTTCAACAATATTTCTACCCATTTGAACGAGAAAACACGCTTTAGTCCTCCCTTTTTTAGTTTATTCCTTGCCATGTAGCATTATTTCTGCAGTAAGGGGCACATGCCAACCTAACAGTCGTGTCAGCTGATCTAATCACGAGCAACTATCCTCTGCAACTATATAATGATCATGTTTTTGGCAATTATTCTACCCATTTGAATATCATGGATTATTTTAGGAGATTATCCATACACCGTACTCTTCAAGGTTGATAAATAAAATGAAAAAAATCAATTAGATACCTTTTTTAAAAAACTTTAAAAAGTTTCCATTGTCAGGATTTTTTATTTATCTAATAGCAATCATACTTAGTGAAGGAAATAACCTTCTTGGTATTGTACAGTACCTTGGTATTTCTAATACTATTTTTATTATAAGTAGCCTAGATTTAAAAGTATATCCTTCTTTCAAAGTGTCTTAAGTAAAAATATAACATTAATCATAATTATGTAATGTAGCTGCATAGATATACAGGGTGTTTCAGGAGGAATGTGTAATACTTCTCAGGCTGATTCCTTACACCGAGTAGACAAAAATGTTCCATGGGACCAACCCCCAAAAACGCTTTGTTACTGAGATAACAATGGCGGAAAATTGAGATTTTTCAAAATATATTAATTTTCTAATTCTTTAGAGGCTTTAGTGAGGTTCTAAAATAATCAATTCCTATGTAAAATTAGCTGAGGAATTCAATAAAACCAGTTCCAAGTTTGTAACTACAACGGTTATTGAGATAATTGCAAAAATATGCTAAAAAACGCCATTTTTAACAATAGGGTTATAACTGGATAAGGAATCATAAAATTGTATTTTTTAATAATGGAAGTTGAAGAGAGCCGGATTCTAAAGAAAAAGTTAAATGGCGGCGATTGTGTAAATCGTACCCAAATCTCAGAAATGGCGATCAAAAATGGCGAAATTTACTAAAGTGATGAATTTGTGTTTAGTAGCGACTTTGCGATATTTTATCGCCATTTCTGAGATTTGGGTAAGATTTACACAATCGCCGCCATTTAACTTTTTCTTTAGAATCCGGCTCTCTTCAACTTCCATTAATAAAAATACAAATTTATGATTCCTTATCCAGTTATAACCCCTATTGTTGAAAAATGGCGGTTTTTTGCCATCTCAATAACCGTTGAAGTTGCAAACTTGGAACTGGTTTCATTGAATTCCTCAGCTAATTTTACATAGGAATTGATTATTTTAGAACCTCATTAAAACCTCTAAAGAATTAGAAAAATTAATAAATTTTGAAAAATCTCAATTTTCCGCCATTGTTATCTCGGTTACAAAGCATTTTTGGGGGTTGGTCCCATGGAACTTTTTTGTCTACTTGTTGTAGGGAATCAGCCTAAGAAGTATTGCATATTCCTCCTGAAACACCTTGTATAACAACATTAAAAAAAATTGTACATTGTTTTTTTCATTGCTTATATGGCAATTTTCAATTTGGATCAAAGAAGACAATTTTGGCAAGATGGGAAAATGACTTCAGCTCGTTCAATATTGATTCAAAAACTATGAATTTATTCTCAAATCATAGAAAACGTTTTGCTCTACAATTTGAGACCATATTTATTATCGTTGAACCAATATTCACCGAGCTAGAATAATTTTTCCTTCTAGCTAGAATGTCTTCTTTGCTCAACCAGACTGTACCAAATTGGTACAAAGAAGGCTCATTGGTACAAAGAAATTGGTCGAAGCAAAGAAGGCTCTCTGGCAAGATGAGGAAATGACTCCAGCACGGTCAATATTGGTTCAAAAAATATTGATTTGGTATCAAATTGTAAATCAGAATGTTCCTACGATTGAGACCAGATCAATAATGAACTTTTGAACCAATATTGATCGAACTGGAGTAATTTTATCATCTTGCCAGAGGGTCTTCTTTGCTTGGACAGACTATAATTATTGGCATACAAGCAATGGAAAAACTATATACAAATTATAACATTAGTGAATGATTATGACAAATAAAGAATGTATTAATATACTTGATAATAATAAATTGGTAGTCAAGATACTGTTTGATGTGATGTTGATTAATGATGACGTCACACTATTTTCAGGTGTACCAGGCCTCGCAGTCGGTCCGTTCCGGGCCCGGAGGCGTGAAGGAGACAAAGAAGTCGGTTGCCGACTCGCGTACGGGAGTAAAGAAGCTGGCCATCGGCCACCACATTGGCGAGCGCGCGCACATTGTCGAACGCGAACACAACATGCGCTCTGGCGAGCAGGTCGAGAACCAGGAGTACATCAATCTCGAAGAAGGTACGAAATATTTCCAATTATATAATATACTGTACCTAATAATTATAGTAATACTGTTTACAATTATTGGATGGTTTACACGATGCCAATTAGCGACAAAACTGTATTCTGCTGCTGATGTAAAGTTTCTATTGAAGCATCTTTTGATTTTCTAGGCGTAGCTAAATGAAAACATCAGCTGTTATAGCACACAAGAAGCTATCATCTGACAATTTTCTCGCCGATTGTCATCGAATAAACCCGGCATTAATCTTGAAAAGATTTTATCGAAATTCTTATAAGTTACATCATTTCTTGACCTAATCTGAACCTGTCTACCAAATTTCAACATTTTCTGCTGATCGTTTAACAGAAAATCTAGGAAAACGCTGAAATACTATTGAGAAACGCAAATGTTGGGATTATCCTAGAGAAGTTTTTAAGCCCCGTTCTTAGTGCGCGTCTAAAGGTCCATGCCTGCCAAATTTGAATTCATTTGGTTCAGTTGATTTTTAGTTCTGCTAATGAGTGAATGAATGAATGAGTGCCATGAGTGAATGAGTGAGTGAATGAATGAATGAGTGTCGCTTTTATATAGAGTGTCACACAGGAGATGAGTGGTTTTCAATAAAATAATACTTGGTCAATTTTTTAAAATTAATTTATATTTGTTAACACAAAATTAAAGCTCATTATGTGCCATTAAAGTTGAAAACCTCATTACCTGCAATTTCAGTTAAGTGTGAAAAATAATGTCAAAGTGATGTCCATCATTTCGAATGCAGGACTCAACTCTCTTCTCTAAATCCTTCATCACCTCACGGACTAACATTTCTGCAGTTATGGCAGCAATTTTTCCGACAAGCTACGAAATTTTCACGAGTTGAAAAATGCAATCATTCAAGAAATAACTGCTATATATAACTTGATGGATAAAACACTATTGCAAAGTCTTCAGAAGAAGTTTTGTTTCGAAGTCTAAATAAGATGAAAGTCTTTATAAGAATTTTGGTTGTTTGTTTGCAGAAGAAGCGCCCGAATTCGACCAGGAGTGGCGACAGAAGACGGCTCGCTACAGTGGGGGCGGCAACGCCATCGGCTACCATCAGCAGTCGGGGGGCGGCAGGAGGTCCGGAGGCGGCGGCTATCACACGCCGGCCATTATGCCGGCAGCGCCTAGCTCAGCGGCTGCAAGGTAAACATTAGTGTGAATTGGCCTTTTTTCGATTTAGTGAAATTTTTTGTGTGGTATTGCGGTAGTATAGTCGGTCCAAGTAAATAAGACACTCTGACAAGATTGGGAAACTACTCCAGCTCGGTCAATATTGGTTCAAAAATTATTAATTTGGTTTTAAATTGTAGGAAACATTCTGATCTACAATTTGAGACCAAATTTTTGTATTTTGAACCAATAGTGATCGAGCTGAAGTAATTTTCTTGACTTGTCTGAATGTCTTCTTTGCTTGGACAGACTAAAACAGTTGTACTAGTCACTAGTACAGTATTTGCGAGCTTAGCAGTTTTTTCTTGGCAATATCTATATTATAGAGACGTATACTACTGTCTCTACAGTATCCGAAGGAAAAAGGCTTGTCTCTTGAAGGCATTGAGTGTTGTGTGCAATCTATTTGTACTATTATTTTTCTCAAATCCAAACAAAAATTTTAAATTTATCATCGTTGGAAATTTTTTATTTCCTTTACTGCGTGGAAAAATGCTTTTGATTTGTGCTCCAAATGAACATTATGTTACAATTTGGTTACATTATTTTGTATTTGGTTACAATTTAATGTCATTCTACAGTTGTATCATCATTCAACAATATTGTGCCCAACACAATTCGGCATTGTCTTCCAGAATATTTGCAGTAGTATTGCAGTAAAATATTGTAGTGCATTTGGTGATGAAATCTTTGCTTTGGTGATGAACCTTTTCTTTTGCATGATGCAAATATTTGTTTCCAATTTTCGCTTTTGTATGCTCTCAATCTATTGATTTATTTATTATATTCTTACTATAAAATTTTCTTTCACTTTCTATCCTTCTGCTAGACTGTATAGCGTATAGGCTTACTTGTATAGTATGATTTAGATAGAACCAGTTTTAAATGTCTGTTATAGTCTGTCCAAGCAAAGAAAACCCTCTGGCAAAATGGGAAAATGACTTCAGCTTGGTCAATATTTGTTCAAGAATTATAAATGTGGTCTTAACAGGAGATCAAATTGATAATTTTTGAACCAAAATTGACCGAGCTTGAGTCTTATTTGTTTGGACAGACAATACAAACACGCTTGCCTATTCACAGGAAATTGCCTTGGTTTTTGTGAATCTTACTTGTTTTTTATCAGTTCTTTCTGGGTAGTAAAAGCTTAACGACTGCCGTTCCTTATAATTTCCTGATATTCCCATTTCAGGAGAAAGGAAGGGAGATTTAAGAAATATCGAACGCAAGTGAATAGTGTACATTAGAGATTGAACTTTCACTTATTCAGAATCCTATTCATTACTTTGAAGAGTGTGGTGACGTCATTCTTTTTCGAAGAAAAGTTCGAAACTCGCCTAATTTGAAATTTTGTCTGGTTTCTAGAATATTACAAAATGAAATACATAATTTCCAATTGAAACCAGTGGTTTTATATAAAAATACTATGTTTTATTTTTTAAAAATTAGTATAATATTGTATTATTTTTGTGTTTTTGATTGATTTATTTAACATTTTGTGTTATCTCTTTTGAAAAGAGTTATTAAACGGCCATTAAAGTCGATTTAATTTATCAAACTTGGATACAAGACTTGATATTTGACAATATACTGTAAATGTATAAATAAATACTAAATATATATATAAATAAATATTATAGCCGTCCTGAATTTGACAAACACACTCTTTTTATCTTTCAAGCATAACATTTTTCACTGATTCATTGATAAGATGGACGGGCTGTATAGTAGAGTGAATTTGAAACTGGCAACCAGCTGGTAGGCCTAGGCCCTTCATGGGCTGTTGAGCCAGACATACATACATACATACATTGATAAGAGGTGATTATTCTAGTATCTACCTTGTCCAACCTTCCTGCGTTTATAAGGCTTAATAGTTTACTCTTATAAATTTTAAATGTATTCAAGTTTTTCTATACCGCAAATATTTATCTTTATTCTCTTCGGAAACTTTACTTGGATCCTTTTTATCTTTTTCTAGTATCTATCAAATTCTAGTATTTATTTTTATTTTCTTCTAAAACTTTACTTAGATCTCTTTTCTTTTTTACTTTTATTTGAAACAGGTCGAGGTCGAGACAATATCGAAAGTCAAATTCGACGGCTTTGCCTTCGTCAGCCAGGTATAAGAAAATTCTAGTTCTATTTTAATGAAACTAACATTGGATTGTTTTGTTTTGCAAAATTTATGGTTAGAAATTTGAATAATTTTTTAAAATTTATTGCCTAAAGCTTCCAGTACACGGGGTTGGTAGTGGCGACCAGTCGAATAGCTGTAGCCAATCGCAGCCTTTGTCTTGTTATTGAGTTAAACAAGAGCTGTGATTGGCTACAGCTAATTCGACTGGCCGCCTCTACTAACTCCGTGTACAGGGGGCTTACTTTTTGGGGTAAATTATGATGGAGAATTGTTCTTACTGAGACTTGAAATTCAAATCTAAACTGGAATAAAATACGTTTTGGGCCAACGCTTGTTTCTTCTCTTCTTTTCATTGTATTTCAATCTAATAGCGTGCTGTATTATCAAAGCACGTCCCCTTGATGTGCATTGAGCTATTTGTTCTTTACATTCCATATTATCAGCTGATCCCATCTTGGTGTTGTCCCATCTTTTCATTCACTCATTCATATTACAATGTAGAATCTAAGCCAAATTTTGTTATCTATTTGAATAAAGTAATCTAATCTAATCTTTTTCATGTCCCTTCTGTTTGAATTGGGCCTAACAGCTTTAGTTGTGTTGGGTTCAATAATTATCTCCCGGGATTTAACCCATTTTCAAGTAAGGAAACAATCATCATCATCATCATCTCGAAAACCTATTTTTCGATTCTCGTTTATACTGGCTAGGATTGTACTTTAATTAATAAATTGTTGAAATTGATAAATAGGATGTCATAACCACATTCGTAAACTTGTTGGTAAGACCAGTTTTATAGGCAAACTGTCGACAACTTATATGAATAATGATAAATTTTATCAACACTACTTTTACTAATCTTCTTGAAAGAGTTTTTGAAGAGTAGCTAAACCCTTTTAGTTGATGAGTATATATTTTTTCGTTTTCAATATTAATTTTTTCATCTTTTACATAAATTACATAATTTCTATATTTACATAAAGTCTCGGCACTCTTTAGTACCGTAGATAAGTGTTATACAGTTACTGACGTCAAGAGGCTAGGCAGTTTCGTCTGTCTCTTGTACGTTATGTAACCTACTAACAGCTGATGTAAAGCATCTATTGTCTCTTATGATTTCAAAAACAAAATCTAAGCATAACTAAATGACAATTCTAATTGCCAACATCAGCTGTTGGAGCGTACAAGGAACAGACGAAACCGCCTAAACTTTTGGAGTGTGTAAGTTACAGTAGAAGATTCATAAATAATTATTTCAAGTAGATAGATTTTCTAGTGTCTCCTTTGATTTTTATTATTTGTTACGTTTTGAATTGTATATTTTTCTCGCTCTTGAGCATGTTCGTTACAATATAGATATATTTTTCTTATTTCTTGTCAGAACCTATAGATCTGCACCCAAGTATGACGCAACTTCTAATTATCCGGCTTTGCCCTCAACTTCAAGGTAACAATAATAGTTGTTGATTGTGTGGAATTTGTATTTGAAATTGATCGAAAATAGTAAAATTCAAATTTGAAATTGATTGAATATTGTGGAATTCAAATTTGAAATTGATCGAGAATAAAATTTGAAATTGTGAAGTGTTAGGGTGGACATTACTGTCCAAACTCCGCCACGTCTTTAAAATGAAGAAGTCATTCTATTTTCATTTTAATAACGTCATTTTGATAGAAGAATCATGAGACATTGCTTAATTGTGCAATATGAAGAATTCATAGTGTTTTATAGTAGTTGAAATTACCGACTAATTGATTTTGGACTAGACAAATGTTTTAAAGAAATCAGAATGTTGATGAATATTCAAGTACAAGTATATATATATATATATATATATATATATATATATATATATATATATATTCTACTTATACTATTTTATCTATCTTCATACGACGAAAGCCCATCTATTAAATATATTTCTTCATGAATGCACTCCACTTTTGATATATTATTTCAAATACGTATTAAGGTATTGGTATTGGGAGAGAAGTATTTCAGTGTTACAGTTTAAAATATGTGTTGTGATGAATGAAAATTTGTTGTTTGATTCTTGCTTAATACAGGGTTTTTCAGGAGGAATGTGCAATACTTCTCAGGCTGATTCCTTACACCAAGTAGACAAAAAAGTTTCATGGGACCAACCCCCAAAAACGCTTTGTTACCGAGATAACAATGGCGGAAAATTGAGATTTTTCAAAATATATTAATTTTTCTCATTTTTAGAGGCTTTAGTGAGGCTCTAAAATAAATTATTCCTATGTAAAATTAGCTGAGGAATTCAATGAAACCAGTTTCAAGTTTGTAACTTTAACGGTTATTGAGATAATTAGAAAAATATGCTACAAAAAGCCATTTTTCAACAATAAGGGTTATAACTGGCTAAGGAATCATAGAATTGTATTTTTTATTAATGGAAGTTGAAGAGAGTCGGATTCTAAAGAAAAAGTTGAATGGCGGCGATTGTGTAAATCTTACCCAAATCTCAGAAATGGCGATGAAAAATCGCAAAATTGACAAAACATAGCACAAGTGATGAATTTGTGAACTTTTTCTTTAGAATCCGACTCTCTTTATCTTCCATTAATAAAAAATACAATTTTATGATTCTTTATCCAGTTATAACCCTTATTGTTGATAAAAAATGGCGTTTTCTAGCATATTTTTCCAATTATCTCAATAACTGTTAAAGTTACAAACTTGGAACTGGTTTCATTGAATTCCTCAGCTAATTTTACATAGGAATTAATTATTTTAGAACCTCACTAAAGCCTCTAAAAAATTAGAAAAATTAATATATTTTGAAAAATCTCAATTTTCCGCCATTGTTATCTCGTTAACAAAGCGTTTTTGGGGGTTGGTTCCATGGAACTTTTTTGTCTACTTGGTGTAAGGAATCAGCCTGAGAAGTATTGCACATTCCTCCTGAATCACCCTGTATAGCTGACGAAAAATAGTTGGTTTCGTCTGCCTCTTGTACGTGATGTAACCTAATAACAGCTAATGTAACGCATCTATTCTCTCTTTTGATTTTAAAAATATCGTCTTGGCTTACCTTAATGACAACTCTAATTGACAATATCAGCTGTTGGAGCGCACAAGGAGCAGTCGAAACTGACCAACTTTTTGTGTCAGCTATTGACTCCATGATCCATTGTCTTTAATACTGGATTGCCTACATCTTGATTGCTTCTAAGTTACTTCTAAAAAAGTTATGTTGAAATATGCTTTCTATCCATAATACAGTTCCTCAATTCTTGATTCACCTACATAATTGTTATTTTTGACGATTGTATTACTTATAACTCTCATTGATATAGTCTGTCCAAGCGAAGAAGACCCTCTGGCAAGATGGGAAAATGACTCTAGCTTGGTCGATATTTGTTCAAGAATTATAAATGTGGTGTTAATAGTAGATCAAATTGTTTCCTACAATTTGAGATAGAATTGATGATTTTTGAACCAATATTGACCGAGCTGGAGTCATTTTCTCATCCTGCCAGAGGGTCTTCTTTGCTTGGACAAACAATAGTGTTGTGATTATAACTTGGGGATCAATCACCGTGCTTCTTGCTTTACACGTCTTGTGTTCTAGTAATATCACTGCAATAATATTCTATTATCTTATTATAGCTGCAATATTCTAACGATTTTTCTGTTGCGTCGACATTAACATTGATTTTTATAAGCTGCGGTGCATGGTTTTCATTCATATTTGTTGAGTGTTGAAGCCAATTTTCCAGCATCACTTCTGTGGTCTGTCCAAGCAAGGAAGACCCTCTGGCAGGATGAGAAAATGACTCCAGCTCGGCCAATATTGGTTCAAAAAATATCGATTTGGTCTCAAACTGTAGATCAGAGTGTTTCCTACGATTGAGACCAAATGAATATTTTTCGAACCAATATTGACCGAGCTGGAGTCATTTCTTATCTTACCAGAGGCTCTTCTTTGCTTGGCACAAGGTCTATACATTCTCAAACTTCATTTATGTTTTTAAACTTTTGAAAAAACTTAATCGTTGATTCGTTATTATTGATCAGTACCGTACATTCATCATTTAAATTGAGTCATCCAGTAACCTGCTCACGTGCTCAGTAATACAGTTGTATGGTCTGTCCAAGCAAAGAAGACCCTCTGGCAAGCTGGGAGAATGACTAAAGCTCGTTCAATACTGGTTCAAAAATTATAAATCTGGTCTCAAATTATAGGAAACATTCCAATATATAATTTGAAATTGAATTTATAATTTTAGAACCAATATTGAACGAGTTGGCGTCATTTTCCCATCTTGCCAGAATGTCTTCTTTGCTTGGACAGACTATCATAATTTTATTTAGCTTGGAAACTTGATAATCATAACTATTATTATACTGCCGTAATATTATTAAGATATAATCTAAATCTTGAGTTAGGTTTTTATGAAAAATCAGTATTTTTAGATTAATTGTAGCCTTGTAGGTTAGATTTGCATGTCTACCATTCAAATCAAAAGTAATAGTCTAAGCTAAAAGCATCATTCCTGCATCTGTTTTCCAGTTTACAATGCTAAACAATAGCAATTAGAATTTGTGAGCAAATTTAGTTTGTTTTCGCGTATTTACAAAACTTTGTTTTCGTATAGTATTAATAAAAGTACTATAGGCTTTCGTGATAATTTTGCCTGCTTGCTTTTTCTCTAGTATAACACATTCACTGTTCGGTATAGTCAGTCCAAGCAAAGAAGATATTCTGGCAAGATGTAAAAATGACTTCAGCTCGGTTAATATTGGTTTAAAAATGATAAATTTTGTCTCAAATTGTAGGTAACACTCTGATCTACAATTTGAGAGCAAAATTATAATTTTTGAATCAATATTGGTCGAGCTGGAGTCATTTTCCCATTTTGCCAGAATGTCTTCTTTGCTTGGACAGACTATACTAACCTTTCGAGTAAGTACCGTACGTGGAGCTGACGCTAAGAAGTTAGGCGGTTTCGTCTGTTCCTTGTACGTGATGTAACCTACTAACAGCTGATGTGAAGGATCTATTGTCTCTTTTGAAATCTAAAACATCATCTAGACATAGAAAAATGATATCTTCAATACTTACCGATGATGTAAGGTGTCTATAGTCAATTTTGATATAAAAAATCATCATCTAAGCATAGCTGAATGGAAATAATGTTCATTGACAACATCAGCTGTAGTAGCGCACAAGGAGCAGACGAAACTTTTTGGCGTCAGATGTACACACTAGACTTTACTGTGGAATCTTGAGCTTGGCCTATGTGTTTTCAGGTATGGCCGGCATTATAGAACTGACAACCTGTAAATAAATTAAACACTCATTAAGTAAGTAGGAGAATAAATGTTGCTTGAAAACATAAATAATAATTTCAAATCTGCTTCATTGCCCATAAGTGTTTGATGTTAATGTTAATATTGTTAGTTTTGGATATGTTACGAAGTTATCGTGGAAAAGAATGTACTATTATTTTGTATGATCATTTGATATAGTCTGTCCAAGCAAAGAAGACCATCTGGCAAGATGAGAAAATTACTCCAGCTAACATTAGTGTGAATTGGCCTTTTTTCGATTTAGTGGAATTTTTTATATGGTATTGTGGTAGTACAGTCTCGGTCCAAGTAAATAAGATACTGGCGGGGAGATGGGAAAATTACTCCAGCTCGGTCAATATTGGTTCAAAAAATATTGATTTGGTCTCAAATTGTAGATCAGAATGTTTTCTACGATTGAGACCAAATCAATCATTTTTGAACCAATATTGGCCGAGCTGGAGTCATTTCTCATCTTGCCAGAGGGTCTTCTTTGCTTGGACAGACTGTAGATTAGAGTGAATTATTTCCTAAAATATCTATAGAAAGATATGTAGTGAGAAAAAAAACTCATTTTAAAGGGAACCTTGATTATTTATCGATTTACTGTAGAAAGATATATAATTCTATCAATTTAGGGATTAAGTAATGAACACGGTAGATACGGATATTCTATTGAACCATTTCAAAAGAATTTTCTAGAAAGAAACTTTGTTTTATTAATGTAGGTATTAGATGATCAATAAAGATTCTAGACCATGATAAATCAATAAAATCATTTATTCAAATTACATTTTGATGAGTGCAACAGGCTTATGCCCTAAACCGCTCCTCTACCAATTTATGCTACACAGTACAAAACAAGGTAATGTAAATTATAAACACTAATATTACAATTTTCACTTGAAAAAATTGAAACAATTTAGAATTTTGATATCAGTTCACTCCAAAGTGATAGTAATGTTTTAAGGACACGTACGCTTCGGTTGTCGTGTGAGGATCCTTGAATCTTTGGATCCTTTAATCCGTCCCTTCAGAAACATTACATAACATACTAATTTAAAATAAATATTTTATGTATGAAAATAATCAACTTTTTTGAAAACGACAGCATGTCTGATTAAAAATATTAATGAATTTACTTGAAAGATATAAAATAATCAATATCAATTCTAAACCATTATTATATACAATATTTTCAAGAAGATGAATGACACATGTTACAGTAGAATTTAGGTCTTTTATATGAGCCGTTTCAATAATGATACAAAACCTTGATATTAGATTGTTTAATTTGATACGTGTATCATCTTGAAAGTAGTTTGGGTTATCCACTCCAAATAATCTACTTGAGAGATTACTAAAATCTCTTAAAAATAGTAAGTAACTTATGTTAGAAAGTATATTAAGAATTGAATTTGAAATAATAACCCAATCAATGGAATATAACATAATTGTAATGCAGTAATTGAATTTAGAAGTTCCCCTGAATAAAATTTGAAGTTAGCGGTTTCTGAACCAATAGTAATGGATCGTGAAAAATAAAAATCTTGAAATATTAATTGACTGGAATAATCTTTTGATCCATAAATTTATAAATTATACAAAAACGATCATACAACATATTATTGAGAATACAACCGTTGTATGTTTTGAAAGTTAGAGTTTTTAAATAGTTTTGAAAATTGACCATTTCGAATGAGCCACTAAAGCACTAGAACGAATTTGTTTCATTATTTCTAATTTATCTGCTTTTAGTTGCATGATTTTTAATTTACATATTATCTGAGTACAATGCCATCTATAAGGCTGAGGCCGCACTGCCGGTGGGTAGAGCCTGGAGGGTGTAGGGTAGTTGGTAAATCTATAGAACATACACACCATCCACAGTAATACTTCGTATGAATGGTATGACGTCATTCTGGTTTTTGAGGTTATGTCGTCCATATTTAAGAATTTCAAGATGGCGGCTGAACACATACCATTCATACGATGTATTACTGTGGATGGTGCGCATGTTCTATAGATTTACCAACTACCCTCCAGACTCTACCCACCGGCATTGCGGCCTCAGCCTAAAAGATTCATGAAACCAGTTTACTGGGCTTGAATTTTTTGGTAGACCTGGCATATAATGAAAATACTGTGTTTTGTTGTCGAATACTCCAGTATATTCTGCTGCATATCTTTATTAATGTGGTAATGACATCAAATCTTGATTGATAATTTAGGAATTCGGTATTCTTAATGACTTAAAACGGCATAGTTGATATTAGCACAGGAAGATTTACTTTCTCTGTGTTTTTCGCCAAGAATTCTAGAATTAGTTCTAGTTCCTGTCCGTAAGCTTTCTAGAAATTAATTCTGATGAACCTTCTAGAAACTTTGTCGATTAAGCTATTCTAGAATTAGTTCTAGTTCCTGTCCGTAAGCTTTCTAGAAATTAATTCTGATGAACCTTCTAGAAACTTTGTCGATTAAGCTATTCTAGAATTAGTTCTAGTTCCTGTCCGTAAGCTTTCTAGAAATTAATTCTGATGAACCTTCTAGAAACTTTGTCGATTAAGCTATTCTAGAATTAGTTCTAGTTCCTGTCCGTAAGCTTTCTAGAAATTAATTCTGATGAACCTTCTAGAAACTTTGTCGATTAAGCTAGTTACAGTTCCCTCTAGTGCATGTGTTCGATATATTATTAGAGTTAATTTGAAGTTTGGTTTTTCAAGATTTTCTCATTCTTACCTCAATTCAATGCTTCAATTAGTTGTAGTAATTACTTTATTTTTGCATGAAATTTCATTGCTTCTGCATGGCCAAATTAGATTAGATTACCATGATTCATGCAGATTAGGAATTCCATGCAGATTCATGCATTAGATTCATGCAGTCTGAATTAACTATTATGAAAAAACTACTTTGCCAATTATTCTTACTAGCTAGCATGACAGACTTATCACCATAAATAAATAATTATGAATTTTAAAGTTCATAAACTTATTATAGATACTCCATGTTACAAATATTAGATACAGTATATGGTGATTGAAATATGATGGTGATTCAACTACGGCGAAGTTTCAAAATACAATAATATATTTTTATAAATAAATAAATAATATATTTTTTATAAATAAAATATTTTTTCCGGTTCTGGGAAAAAAATCCATCCCATTACCAAATGCATACTCCAAATAGTACTGAATCATTCAAATATTATAGAATATTCCCCAGTGAAATATTATTAAAAAGTAGTAAACCAGTAGTATGAAAAGTAGTAGTATCAAATAGTTTAAAAATCAATGATTTTGTCCTCTATACAGGGTGTTTCAGGAGGAATGTGCAATACTTCTCAGGCTGATTCCTTACACCAAGTAGACAAAAAAGTTCCATGGGACCATCCCCCCAAAACGCTTTGTTACTGAGATAACATTGACGGAAAATTGATATTTTTCAAAATATATTAATTTTTCTAATTTTTTAGAGGCTTTAGTGAGGTTCTAAAATAATCAATTCCTATGTAAAATTAGCTGAGGAATTCAATGAAACCAGTTCCAGGTCTGTAACTTCAACGGTTATTGAGATAATTAGAAAAATATGCTAAAAAACGCAATTTTTTAACAATAAGGGTTATAACTGGATAAGGAATCATAAAATTGTATTTTTTATTAATGGAAGTTGAAGAGAGCCGGATTCTAAAGAAAAAGTTAAATGGTGGCGATTGTGTAAATCTTACCCAAATCTCAGAAATGGCAATCAAAAATCGCAAAATTGACAAAAGTGATGAATTTGTGTTTAGTAGCGATTTTGCGATTTTTGATCGCTATTTCTGAGATTTGAGTAAGATTTACACAATCGCCACCATTTAACTTTTTCTTTAGAATCCGGCTCTCTTCAACTTCCATTAATAAAAAATACAATTTTATGATTCCTTATCCAGTTATAACCCTTATTGTTAAAAAATTGCGTTTTTTAGCATATTTTTCTAATTATCTCAATAACCGTTGAAGTTACAGACCTGGAACTGGTTTCATTGAATTCCTCAGCTAATTTTACATAGGAATTGATTATTTTAGAACCTCACTAAAGCCTCTAAAAAATTAGAAAAATTAATATATTTTGAAAAATATCAATTTTCCGTCAATGTTATCTCAGTAACAAAGCGTTTTGGGGGGATGGTCCCATGGAACTTTTTTGTCTACGTGGTGTAAGGAATCAGCCTGAGAAGTATTGCACATTCCTCCTGAAACACCCTGTATAATAATAAGTATATCATTTTTGAACTGTGTACTGAAATCTTTGCTTCATCACTACATTCAAATTATAATATTGCTTCATAGACTTGAATCAATTAGCCTACTGCTGATGATACTCTTGAGCATGTTATTCAAGAATGAGTTTGCATAATTGTTCTAAATGGAAATTAAAATTAATAACCTGTCACTGTCACTTACTTTTTTCCATAATTAGTTGTCTTTGAAATTCTACTCTCAATTCTTTCCCTAATTACTCCTTACTTTACTAATTTCTTCCCTAATAGAATAATTGATTCTTACGTTTTGTCCAAGGCCGGTATTATTAAATAATATACTTGGTATATCTGACGCCAAGAAATTAGGCGGTTTTGTCTGTCTCTTGTACATGATGTAACATCTGATGTGAAGCATCTATTTTCGCTTTTGATTTCAAAAGCATCACCTAGACATAGCTAAATGATAACTCTTATTGACAACATCAGCTGATGATACTCACAAGGAGCAGACGAAACCGCCTAACTTTCTGGAGGTAGTAATACTATTAAATATAGTATGTATAGTATTAAAACTTTATAATAATTCAAATCAAAGTACCCTTTTTTAAATATTTTTATTACTTTGATTTGTATTATTTTAAAGTTTTAATAAATACAGAAGCCCTAAGAGAAAATAAGTATGTATTTGTACATTTCATGAATAAAGGCATTTTCAATTCAATTCAAAATAAAGACTTTATAACCAGACAGAGTATACAGACTATTGGCAATTATAGTTCCATGACAATAATGAAATGAGATGAAAGTATGATTCCATATTTTCGTCTCATTTTATTATAGTAACATAGATTTATTATAGTTAAAGGGTAAACGCGCATTGGTACAACTCAGACCAGACCAGAGCACTCAGACCAAACAACAGACCAGATAGAAATCATAAAATTTAAATCATTACATATACCTTTAACATTGGAAGCATAGTACAGCTGTGGTCTGGCTCTGGTCTTGCGTTTGTCTGGTCTTGTTCTGACTAGTGCGCGTTACTCCATAATGTTCTCCAGCTGTTCACGTGTGATTCTCTGGCTGTAAGTTGGTCTGGTCTGAGTCGTATAGTCTGGCCAAGCAAAGAAGACCCTCAGGCAAGATGGGAAAATTACTCCAGCTAGGTCAATATTTGTTCAAGAATTATATATGTTGTCTTAATAGTAGATCCAATTTTTTCCTATTATTTGAGATCAAATTGATAATTTTTGATTCAATATTGACCGAGCTTGAGTCATTTTCCCATCTTGCCAGAGGGTCTTTGCTTGGACAGACTATACCAGTGCTCGTTTACACTAGAGCTCTCTTTACACAAGATACCGATATGCGATAGTGATACAGAGACCAAAATTGATACAGGAAGGAAGCTCGGTTGATACGAGACATTTGCAACGCTCATGGATCACCCCCATATTGGAAATAAGCTGATTATATTTTGCAATTGTTGAACATTTTGAGAGCGTATAAATTTAGATGAGGTATTTTTTAAGTTTGACTAAAACATTGAGTTTCAGAGTCGATAGTTATTTTCCCTTGATTTTCAGCATTGTCAAATGAACCTCTCACTCAGTAAATATTTTGTGTCAATAAAATCTCCTTCCTGTACGATTCCATATCAATTTTGAACTTTTGTATTACTAATGCATATCAGAAATCCGATGTGTAAAGAATACGGTATTTCTCCTGAACTATGAATTATTGATTGAAGTGCTACGAAAAAATATAACCTATATTTCAAAAAAAGGTATAACCTATATTTAAAAAATAGGTATATTGTCATAACCTAGTTTCGAACTTATGAATCAGAATTTTGTATAAAGACGTTTTGGACACTAGTCGTGTGTTTTTAACCGATAAGTTTACTTGTTTCTGTAAAATGAATAAATGCCTTAATATAGTCTGTCTAGCAAAGAAGACATTCTGGCGAGATGGGAGAACGACTCTGTCAACATTGGTGCAAAAAATATTTATTTGGTCTCAAATGGTAGATCGAAATGTTTTTGACAATTTGAAACCAAATTTCTAATTTTTGAACCATTATTGATCGAGCTGGAGTAATTTTCCATCTTGCCAGAATGTCTTCTTTGCTTGGACAGACTATACCTGCCTAATCACAACTAACTTCATCAAATTATTGTGTCACATTTGTAGATTTCATATTTCTCGTCGAGGTTGACAAACTTGAGTCTAGTGTGGTGAATAATCAGTCTTTCTCTCTTTATTTCCAGAGGAAGACACGCGGAAAGAGAAGCAGAAGAAGAAGAAGAGGAGGAGGAGGAGGACGATGAAGAGTGTGGAGTGAAAATTGTCGAAGTGGATGATGATGAGTACGAAGAAGGAGAGAGAGAGAAGGGAGATGCTGCCAATATGGGAGAGAGCGCCGAACCTGTTGTTTATGTCACGGAAGAGGACACTGTGGGTGGTAAGGGGGGGAGGAGTGAGGAGGGTGCTAAGGGTGGTCAGAGGTCCAGGGGTAAGAAGAGAAGTCACGAGCCGGAAGTAAGTCAGGGGGGTGGAAGTAAATCGCAAAAAATTCAGAATAGGCCGTAAATTTAGTGTCCAAATTTTATAGCTTGATCACATTTCAATCATCACTGCACCGAACTTGTTCAATGTACGTTTCTTGTGATTGTAAACTGTTTGTGGAATAATTTTCTCAAAAAAATATTGTCAAATGTTTAGGGCCCATTCCCAAACAAAATTTATCAATGGAAAAGTTGCGTTGAGGCGCCAATTTTTGTTGAAATTACGTCCAATTTATTTGGAATCTATTTCTAAACAAAATTGAATAGTTTTATTATAATTTGGATTTGGAGGAACCCAACACATAATATTTTGTGTAGTTGGAAGTTTACTGATATGTGAGATTTTACAATATGAGATTAAGACATTTTAATTTATCCAAAAATAAGTTTTTTCCAGAGCTTTGAATTTAGTAAATTCATATCATAGTAATATTTTGCAAGATTGGTTTACTTTCTTCCTTTTCAAGAGTTATATTCTCTGCTCGCACAAACTGTTGTTATACTCTGACCAAGCAAAGAAGACCCTCTGGCATGATGAGAAAATGACTTCAGCTCGGTCAATATTAGTTCAAAAATTATCGATTTGGTCTCAATAGTAGGAAACATTGTGATCTACAATTTGAGACCAAATCAATAATTTTTGAACCAGTATTGACCGAGCTGGAGTCATTTTATCATCTTGCCAGAGGGTCTCCTTTGCTTGGACAGACTATACCTTCTGCTTAATGGTATATTGTCAAAACATATTCTAATAGATTTTTATTGGAAGGTTTTAGATTTTTGTTTTGGAAAATGAATTATATAAATTCACAGATTATTTAATAGCTGAATAATATTTATTAATAGTCTTCGCATCGCTCGATATTATTGAATTTTAAATATTTCTTAAGCGATTACTTTTCAAATTTGTTTTTGAAAACATGAAAATAACATCATCCAGTCTTTGCCTCTGAAATTTTATCTAAAATCAATATTCCAATAGGTCAGTAGGTACAGTAGATATACATTCCTATCCTGTTTTCAATTATTTCATCCCTTTTTAATATTTAGTTATAATAATGAAAAATGGAATATCATTACGTGTAAAGAATCAAGGTTTTTTATTTTTAGTTTTTGTCAGACTCTGTTTTAGTAGAAACAACGCTATCCATAAAAGCAAAGAAGACCCTTTGGCAAGATGGGAAATGACTCCAGCTTGGTCAATACTGGTTCAAAAATTATAAATGTGGTCTCAATAGTAGATCAAATTGTTTCCTACAATTCAAATTGATAATTTTTGAACCAATATTGAACGAGCTTGTGTCATTTTTCCATCTTGCCATAGGAAATCTGGCAAAGGAAGTCTTCTTTGCTTGGACAGACTATATCAGACGAATGATTGTAGGAATTGAGAAATACAATGCAACTGAGTAATTCATTATAATTTAGTAATCTTAATTGCTATGCTACTTGTGGATTCTTCCCAATTTATTGGATGACACTAGATTATTTTAACTCGATTCATTGAAATTTATGATTGATTCTAATGGTGGGTATAGCACTAATTATCTCATACCCGTATTTCTTATATGAAAACTTTCACTGTTCCAGTTTGTTACTTCCTATTGAAATAGGAGTGAAATTTTGGTAAATGACTGAGAAAAATCTGGACCTCTGATTGAAAATTCCCCATTGCTTGAACGGGTTTTAAACACTGTAATATGGAAATTGGCATAAAGAGTTTTAGAAAGGTTCATTGGACTTTTACCGTGTGGCAAAACATATTGGAAGCATCTCAACAACTTATTAATCCATAATTATTGATGTTTTATGTAACTTGTCGAAACTTCATTCTTTTCAATGTTAGTTATACTGAAAATTCAAATTTTCAACATTTACAATAGAGTAGTAATCTGAGTGTTGGATGTATCTTACCTCTTTTAATGCTGAAATTTTTATTCATAAATTGGATTTTATGTAACTTTCAGCCTTCAGAACTTTATTCTTTTCAATGCTATAGTAACATTGAAATTTCAATTTTTCCAAATTTACAATAGAATTGTAATTTGATTGTTGGATGTAACTTATCTCTCCTACTGCTGTAAACTTTTTTCATAAATGGCTTTGTATTTTGTGATTGGTATCCCTGCTCTTCTCATTCCCAATGTTCTCCAGTGTCAAAAACTTGTGTACGCTCCTCAATTCGATAAATAGGAAACACAAGTCTAATCTTTGTTTGTAACTATTGTTGTATATTCAAATACTATATTCAATTATAAAATAAGTATTAATATAAGTAGAGATATGACTGTGTATCAGTAGGATGTTCTGTTTATTTATAATTTTTATCCTGAGTATTGAAAGTTGAAAGACGGAATACATGGTTTACTTTATTGATAATTTATTCTCTAATTGATTGTAAATTTAAGGGTTATTATAATAAGGTTATTTATAAGATGTCGTTGTATTAATTCAGAAAGAACAGTGGATGTTGATTCGTTTCTCTGTAAATAAATTATTATTTCTGAAGTGAATGTTTCATTTTTATTGAATAGTCACTTGAATAGTAAATTAACCTCGATTCAGTTTTCCCTAATTTTATAAATCATACCTACATAACATTTAGAATAATTGAGCCTTGCACAGACCAATGCGTTGCGAACTGTGTTTTAACATATGGCATCATATTCTTATCTGGGGAAACTGTTGCATTTATTTATCAAGCGAGAATTGAAATGTTTGGGCTTGCTATGCTTAGTCTCAGATTTAAACTATTTCCTTCTCCAGATTTCACCCGTGAGGGGAAATTTTTTTCAAAAAAGTACCTACCCGCCCTAAAATTAAATTTTTAGAAGTTTTCAGCTTTATTAGTAAAAACTTTGGCCACTCCAACAATGTGCATTACATCTAGTGTAAGATGAGCCCCAATCTTAGGGGGGGGGGGATATATCCCCTCAATCCCCCCCCTGGGTTCGCCCCTGCCAACTACTTCTGAATGTGAAACCTTAATTTTCCAACTGGACCTGTTATTCTTTACAATTATTGAAGAGAATCGGTCCTCTAGGTTAAAATTAGTCCCCCCCAAAAATTTTTATGGCGTCATGTCCCCTCCTTGTAGGCTCCCCTGTATCAGTTTAGTAGGTTACATTAAGTACAAGAGACAGAAAAAACCGTCTGACTTCTTAAGGTGAAGAATAGGAGGTCAAAAGGGAAAAGAACGACAAAAATTCACTGAATATTTCCCATTTTATTCATTAATCCATGCGTATGCCCTACATCTTTTACAAGCTTCATGATAGTGTTTGATAAATACAACTAAACTAAGAGGTGTGTCATAGTTTGAAATCAATATTATTATTATAATAATCATAATGCATGATTATAACGTCAACGAATAGTAGTACAATAAGTAACCAATCACCAAGTAAAATTTAAATGATATTTTTCATTTAAAAACAAAAATATAACATAGAAATAATATTAAAGTGGAAAGACTAAAATACAGTATTGAGTATAATATTATAATGATAATAATTATAGTGACAGTTGCTCAAAAGTGGATTAAAGTTAATCTTTGATTACCTTCTCTGTAAGTTAACCAATTTTGTATACCGGTACCTCATATATGGGCCTATTATAATCAACTTTTTATAGGTAACTCACCTATTGAATTTGACTTTGGCAACTAAAAATCCCAGTATAGTGGAATAATTGATAATATAATCACGTTATTTCAATTTCTCAACGTTTTTAATAGAAGATTAAGCTTAACTGACTTTTGTGCAACTGCTAAGAGATAATAAATACAATAAATATTATTGGGTGTATTGAGATGACTGTGCAGAGGTGTTTGAGTAAGTATTACAATAATTTATAAATTATCAAAACAACTACAACAAAAAATAATCCAACAAAAACCTGTGTGTTCACAACGAGAGGTTTCTGTTCAATCATCATTTAGATAATAAATTAAATCAATAATAATAAAATAGTTTGTAAATAATAGAAAAAATGAAGGATACAAACTACAAAAGAGTGTAACTCTAGTCGGCATTTGTTCAAGTGATTATATAATTTGCTTTACAAAAATTTGTAAATTGTCAAAAAGAAAACTACAACAAATGAGTGCAATGAGTAACGCGACAACCAACACAAATGATAGATGACTGTAATAATAATGAGTTGGTTTTCCCAGGATATGAGTTGATTAGACGGTTTTGTAGATAATTCAATTTACAATAATTTGTAAATCACCAAACCAACTGTGACCAAAATCACAAACAATGCAAATGATAGTGGATGAGTGCTAATGTGAAAATGATTCGGGTTTTCTCAGTTATCGTCGGAAACCATAATGATCGCTTGATTGATGTTGAGTAGCTGGGTGACGAACGATGCGTCATTCAGTATGTGGGCCAGTTTGGCGAGCAGCTCGTGCAGGCCGGAGGCGGGCAGGCCTAGTTGTTCGCTGCACAGTGTCACGCCACGCGCTATGGCTGGGTCTAGTTGCTGCAAAAACACGAGGAAAGAGTTTAGTTTTGCTAGAGTTGACTCAACTAGATATATTTTTTCTGAGTAAAAATTTTGTTGAGTATTGGAAAAGAACATAACCTGAATTTGGACATTTTAATCACAATCGGAATAGAAGAAGTTTTGGGCTAACGCCTGTTTTTTCTTTCATTTTATTGTATTTTTCCAATGAAATAAATAAACTTTAATTCGAAAACTTAACAGCAATAGAGTAAAATATACATCAAGTTTTTCCCTGAGTGTTTGATTTGAGCCATCTACACTAGTCTCCATTATAGAGCCTGTATAATCAGTCTCTGTAGGACGACCTATGTGAGCCTAGGGAGCCACAGTCCAACCAGGGACTGCAGTCCGGGACTGTGACAGCTGTGAAACGAACGGCAGGACTGAGTGGGCTCCCTAGTCTCACTTAGGTTGTCCTGTCAGTGGATGGGAGCCCTAAGAATATTATGTATACCTAATTTGGTTCTGCAATTTCAACAGAGACTCTGTACCGTATTCTTATTGTATGTATGGTTACTTTTAAGATTAAGAAATGAAAATACTTTATATCCTATTTGTGAACCAATACCGTCTATGGTACTGCTGATTCATTTTTTTAATAATGTGTCTCGCACCTCAAGAAAACTGAACCAAGAGCCTGGAGGGTGGAGGGTAGTTGGTAAATCTATAGAACATACACACCATCCACAGTAATACATCGTATGAATGGTATGTGTTCAGCCGCCATCTTGAAATTCTTAAATATGGACAACATAACCTCAAAAAACAGTATGACGTCATACCATTCATACGATGTATTACTGTGGATGGTGTGTATGTTCTATAGATTTACCAACTACCCTCCACCCTCCAGGCTCTACCCACCGGCAGTGCGGCCTCAGCCCTAGGGCAGGAATTGAATTTTCAAATCAGTTGTTTTAGCGGAGGCGTTTCTTGTGTACGTTCTCACATTTGACTTGTTACAAATAGCAATCTTTGAACATATTAGTCTATTTTTAATCTTTATAGCTAATTTCAATCAAAAAGCACAAAAATAGTTCTAAAATAAGAGTTTTATAATAATTATATTTCATGAAAATTATGCTCAAACGAGAAAAATTCCAAGACAATATGCATGATTTGTAACTGTTCTCAATGCTATCATATCAGTAGATAAGGTGTAGATAGTTATGTATAGTCTGTCCAAGCAAAGAATACCCTCTGGCAAGATGGGAGAATGACTGAAGCTCGGTCAATATTGGTTCAAAAATTATCAATTTGATCTCAAATTGTAGAAAACAATTTGATCTACTATTAAGACCATATTTATAATTCTTGAACAAATATTGACCAAGCTGGAGTCATTTTCCTAACTTGCCAGAGGTTCTTCTTTGCTTGGACAGACTATACCTACGGTGCGACCTAATATTTTATTAGGGCCTTCTATTGAAAGACGCTATGATACAAGTTTATAATTATATAAATACAAACAGAAGTAAATTAATTGAGTAAACAGTTCAATAAATTTAGACTGGTATGTTTAGAATATTTCGGATGTGACACATTTATTCATTTGAAAGAAGACAAAATATAGCCTATCAATTATTGGATTAAAACACAGACAATTAACTAACAGTTGGTTATAGAAAGTGAAATAAATAAAAGTGCCTTAAAAGTACGTTGTAAAATAAGCTTACCTCATCAGCACTCTCGAACAAGCCGAAGCTCAGCTTATGCCTGCGCTTGACGCCGTTCTCCTGGTAGAAAATGGTGAACTGTTTTACAGAGTCGACCGCAAAGTAGATTCCGGCAGTCAGCTGGCCCTTGGTGTTGCGCGCCAATAGGCTGCGAAAGTTGTAGACCAGGTTGCGACGTTCGGCCACCGACACCGGGTTGGCGAAGGGGCGGCGCACGTAGATCACGCTGTGCGATACCTAAACATTATTGAAAATTATTATTATTATACCTAAACAAATTCAAAATTATTATTTAAATTATTTATTATTGTTATCAAGTCTACACTCAGGTAAGTTATTACCTTATAGACTTTTCCTTTTGACAATGAAAATTTTTATTAGTACATTAGATAGCCTATACTAAGTTCTATAAGTTATTTATTATTGTAATCAAATTATTTTATATATATAAATTATTTATTATTGTTATCAAGTCTACACTCAGGTAAGTTATTACCTTATAGACTTTTCCTTTTGACAATGAAAATTTTTATTAGTACATTAGATAGCCTATACTACGGATACTAGCCGTTATGTATTCAAGTATCCTTGGCCTATAATGTGCCTCTAACGTGAATCAAACTTAATTTCTGATATTTGTTCGTTTTTCTCTCTTTTTTCTTGAATTGTAGAATCTTTTTTACACGTATTCTAAAAGAATATGTTGCTTGTATCTTAATTAGCACATTTCGTGTGTTTTCAATAGATCGTTGATAAATTTAGATTTTGAAATCTTATAGCAGATACTTGTTGCTTATACATGTTGCTAGTTATAGTTGTTATTCTCTTTATTACTACCATTATTTTCAAATTCCAATTGTTTATCTGTCATGTAACCGTCCCCAGTTACTGTATATTTATGTCTGTATTATATAGAGGTATACTTACTCCTTTATGTCATTACCTACTATATTTAAGCAATCTAGAATTGAAGCGTGAATGAATTGTTATTGTCTATATGAATAAAGAAATCTAATCTAATCTGATCCCCATGTTCAACATTTAAACCATTACCGTATTACAAAATGAGAAGTTTCTTTATTCTTACACTTCTTTAGTAACCTATTTCCACAATTGCAACAATTTCCTTGAACATAGAGCGACCTATACAGGGACTCAATACGGTACTGACAGTGTGGTGTGGCCATTGTGGTGTCAAATCAAATCAAATATTTTTTATTGCCATGAAAAAATACATGTATATACATTATTACATGTAATACATTTTATATTATCTATACATGTATTTTAATGATATGTATCGACAACGTTAATGCTGTATAATATTACCAAAGTCAACAACAGTAATTAGTCTACACAGTAGGTACAACATTTGTGTACATAAAATGTTTCATAACAATAATTTCATAACATTTGCCAAACAAAGGCATCAAAGTTTACAATGTCCTACCACAGATAGTCAAGGAAAGTGCTACTCCTGGTTTATTCAAGAAAAAATTAAAAACCATTCTCATAGGTATGTGTCCCTATAAAGTTGAGGAATTTTTTGAGAAGATAGCCTCTACATGATTTGCCAATATAGTATGGTCACTGCTAGTGTTCTATTTATGTAATAGTTGGTTTGCCTTGGGTTGGGGTATGACAGTGGGTTTATAAGTGATCCACATTCATGATTTTTTTCTTTCTTTTTCCCATTTTGAATAATTAAATGACATTTCACACATCACTAGAGCCTAGCTCTGTTTTTGTGATTTTTACGTGAAGAATTGATTAAAAAAAATAATAATAATAAAATAAAGATTTGAAATATTTACTCATTCGTTAAACGTTATTCCTTATTAGGTCTTCACTTAAGGTCTCCTTAAGGTCTTCACTTAGATACTTAATAGTACGGTATTGTGTTTTTCCTTGTATGTTTCAATTTATCAACATTGCTTAATTCAACAGGCAAAAGATGATACAGCGAACGACCAAATGAATGAATGGATTAATTATTACCTTTTCGGGCGCTGCCCCGCGTTTATCACGCACTCGCCACACGACGTAAGCGGCGTCTTTTCCGCCAGCGGCAGTTGCCGGCGACGGTCTGGCTGGAGCGAACGCGTAGTTGTAGTCTTTGCGCGTGTCGCCTTCCTTTGATTGCGTGAACCAACCTGTGTCAACACATAATTCAATACGTTTGTTAATTCAAATTCAAATATTTCATGCAAAAAGTATTAAAGTAAACATCGCAATGAATTATATATCTAAAAATAAAATATATAATCTATATAAATATATCTATCTATATATCTATATAAAATATATAATTATATATCTATAGTATGGAAATAATATAGTATGAATAGTTATAGTAAGGTAATAGGTTATAAATATATATATAGATAGATATACTGCAGTATGGTCGAGCAAAGAACACATTATGGGAAATGACTTTGACTTTGTCAATATTTCACAAAAATTATAAATTTGGTCTCAAATTGTAGGAAACATTCTCTGATTCTAGGAAAATTACCTCTGGAAAAAAATATAGCAAACATTTTAATCTACAATTTGAGGCCAATTTTTTAATTTTTTATCCAATATTTAACGAGCTGGCGTGATTTCCCCATCTTGCCAATCAATGCAATACAACAACGCATGCGCAGATCTGGAATTTTTAGTGTAAAATCACTTCTGCCGACATAGGCCAACGGTTGGTGAAAGTGATTCATTTATTTATTCATTGAGTACATAATATAAGAGCTCATGGACACAAAGTTTATTACAAAGAGCTTTTATGCCCAGTTTTTCCAAGCACACTTAAACTAGAGGAAACCTCAAGTTTACATTTTCTATACATAGCATAGAAAATGTCAGCTGTTGTATAAAAATTTGGGGGTCTCTCAAGTTTGAGTGTTCTTGAAAAAGCCCGGCATTATTGACATAATTATTACATTCTCTAATGTTTGAAATATTTATAGAGGAAGTGGTAAGAGAGAGTAAGTGAAAGTAATAAGGAGACAGATGACAAGAATAAGATTATTTTCATTTTTAATGATGTCCATTCATCACAACCCTTACACACTACATTTATCGGTTTATTGATTATTAATAATAATAGTAGCCTAATTATTGTAATAATTTATCAACTGACCAGTATGCGGATACATTTCGTCGTGCATGACAGTGACCACTCGTGCCACATGGTATCCGGGGTCCAACAGCATGAGTCCACGTCTTCCTCCCACCTGCACACGCATCGCCACCAGCACGTGCTCCTTCTCCGTTGTCCACGGGTCGGGGTCACGTGACACGTACCTGAAAAAAGAGAACAAATTAAAATTCAATTCAATGTTGCTTTTTATGACATAATTGGCCTACTAATAAACACTTTATAATTTTCTTTGATTTTTGATTTTTTTTGAGTCAGTTATTTTCTATTTGATAGAATTTTTCAATTCAGACGTGAACGTTCATTAAAATTCAAGATTTTTATAGTAAATATGTTTTTTGAAGTGACAATTTTTAATATCAACTTCCATGATCTATTTAAAGTATATTTCAGGAATTCAGTGTATGTGTCTTATCCAAGAAGTTTCAGTTTTTATTGTTTATTGTTTAGTTTCAGTTTATTTTCTATAATAAATGAATTGAAATTGATTCATTTCTTCTTGAATCACAGAAAACCATAGAATAGAAAATTTAGAAGAAGACTTATGGACAAGTGCCTGTGCTGTGATTGAGGAGCGAGTTCCCAAAAACCAGTATTAAAAAATTCTTCCTAAAATTATTATTGTTGAGTCTTACAATCATGAAAAGCAAACAAATATTCAGCCACAGAATTGAAGAGGAAACAAACGAACATAATTGTTTTGAATTATCATTACTTATGAGCACACTGAATAAAATTATTATTACAATTTAGTCTACAGTTTGCTGGCACCGACATAGACGTTTTTCAACATGCACTCAGAAAAATTTGGGTAGATAACACTGGTGGCTCGTACCCTTGAAACAGGTGAAGTGCCTGTATCTTTTACTGTACAGCACTTCACCTGTTTCGTGGACACGAGCCGCCAATGGTACCGGTACGTAATGGTACCGCACTCCGCACATAGAATCAATGAATGACTGTATCACACTCACTTTTCGGCATGATCGACAGCCTCCTCGCACGAGACCAGATACAAGTGCCGGCTCAGACCGGCAAACCGTTTGTCCAGTGCGGCCAAACGCTGCAACAGTTCCAGACCCAGACCGACACAGGTGTGATGTTCGGGTGTGATGACCGGTTGGTACTGTTCGAACACGTGACGTAGACAGGGCTCGCGACCGGTGCGGTAAGCATCGTAGAACCTGCGATTGAATCAAACAATTTTATAAATCCTTTACTACGAATAAGAATAGGTAATGTAAATTAGCCAACAATAAGTTTTTGAAAATAGTACAAATTAAAATAAGTAACAAAAATTAGCGTTCAAAGAGCTTTTGAAAATAGTATTTTATATAACAAGTGTGAGAGGGTCATGTTTATAGTCTGTCCGAGCAAAGATGCAGGATGAGAAAATGACTCCAGCTCGGTCAATACTGGTTCAAAAATCATGAATTTGCTCTCAAATTGTACAATAGAATGTTTTCTACGATTGAGACCAAATCAATCATTTTTGAACAAATATTGACCGAACTGGAGTCATTTTCTTATCTTGCCAGAGGGTCTTCTTTGCTTGGACAGACCATACAAACGAATGAATGTTACCAACTGAGTCGAATAGACAAGGATGGAATATGATATTCAATTGTAAACACTTTCATTAAATCATTCATAATTATTCATTTATTGCAATAAACAAATACAAATTTTTATAGCAAACTCTCGAAATTAAAATTTACAATTAATTGGCATACAAAAAGCGTTCTATGAAAAACATTGCTTTTAGTCAAAAGTTATGCGGTTTCGTCTGTCTCTTTTACGTGATGTAGCTTACTAACAATGATTTCTCTGAGTTTTTCTTCATAATTTCTTTCTCTGTGTCTTTTGGAGGAGACGATAAGCTTTCAAAAGTAATCTCTCATCATTATCCACGCACAGGCCTAGGAACCCATGTGGGCATCACCCTCAGAAGAATAATAAAAGCATCTATTGTCTCTTCTGAGCAGCTGATCTACAGCATTCAATGTCTGTTTTGATTACAAAAACATATCTAGGCATAGCTAAATGACAACCCCAACAATATCACCTTTTGGAGCACACAAGAAGCAGACAAACAGCTTAAATTTTTGTGAACGTCAGCTTTAGTTTACATACCTAGAGATTTGGACTTGTAACTATAATTTAACTAACTATAATTATAACTATAACTATAATAACTTAACTATAATTTTGAACTATATTTGAATGAAAAATGTGTTTTGAAATACCAATGTGTTTCTGCCAATAGATTAATAAATGAATAAATAAATACCTGATAAAGTTGCCGACAGTGTTGTAGTTGTGCGCGTTGATCAGTTGCTGCACAGTCAGCTCAACTTGGAGAGCGAGCTCCTCATACGCTTCGACACTGGCCAGTTGAAGGGTGGGGGCTGCCCCCTCCCCTCGCCAGCGTGGCAGCGGCAGCGGATGCCCGTGCGGCCACCCGATGACGTCATCATCATGGCGAGTTGCAGCAGCAATGACGTCATCTCTAGTGAGATTTGTCGAGTCAGCAGCGGATTCGAGTCAACTCGGCCATTCGCAGCCCCAGCGGCCGACTGTCGGCACCCAGCCCAGCTCCCCGTCACCATTGCCACTCAAGCAGAGCAGCGCCGTAACAGGGCCGTCCGATTTTAGATGTTTTTTCTCTCGCTCTATGAAATAAAACAATGGAAACAAACTGTTAGTAAATAGAAACTTTATTGAAGAATCTCTTAAACTGTTTTTTCTCTCACTCCGACAAAAAAAACCCAAAAAAGCAACAGAAACAAACTGTTAGTAAGTGATAACTTTATTAAAAAATCTCTGATATAGTCTGTCCAAGCAAAGAAGACCCTCTGGCAAGATTGGAAAATGACTCCAGCTCGGTCAATATTGGTTCAAAAATTATTTATTTGGTCTCAATTTTAGGAAACATTCCTATCTACAATTTGAGACCAAATCAATAAGTTTTGAACAAATATTGACCGAGCTGGAGTCATTTTCTCATATTGCCAGAGGTTCATCTTAGCTTGGACAGACTATGTATAGAAACTTTATTGAATAATCTTCATTCACTCTTAAAAAAACTGTTAGTGAATGAAAACTTTATTAAAAAATCTCCGATAAAAATTACGTGTGATCACCGCAGTAATTGTGTAATTTTTTACTCAAAATTTTTAATGAATTTCAATATAGAATTTACTTTTATTCTTTATAAATGAATAAATCTAAATTATTGAGACAAAATCCAGGCAAAACAGATCAGCATAATCTACGCATAGCTTAATGACAACTGTAATAATTGACTACATCAGCTGTTAGAGCGCTCAAGGAGCAGAAGAGACTGCCAACTTTTTGGCGTCAGCTATAATCTTTTGCATTTTTTTTTTTTTTTTTTGAGGGTGATGCCCACATGGGTTTTTGGGCCTGTGCGTGGGTAATGGGAAGGATAATGATAAGAGATGAATGGACCGGACCTACTGCGTTAGGTGGGTTCCGAACCACCGGGAAGCGATTTTTGAGGTTCATAAATTGAATTCAGAGGAACCGGTCACCAGTAAAATAGTGGTGGCAGAGGCAAGTCTGAAGTCTCTTATCTAATCTCACCGATTAGACGCTCTCTACCAATGGGACAACCGCTTTTCTATATTGTGTGTTTAAACTCAAGAACACAATTCATCAAGATAAATAAAGGAGCTTATTATTAATAAAGTTGCTATCTACACGAAATTATCTCTAGTTTTGAATTAACCTTACCAATTTTACATGAAAAGTTTTTCAAATTCCATTGCATAAAACTTGCCATTCTAAAATTCGTTAAATTCATACAATTCTTTTTTTTAAGGGATGTACTATTTTAATGTTACTGGGATAATATTCCTTCAATTTAATTCATAATTTAGGCCTACTGTTTTTCTGTATGTTAATGGGTGAAAAGGTTACAGAAAAAAATTATTTTAAACAAATTTTGAAAAAATACGTACTGCAGCTGATAGATTTTCATTACTATCATATACAGAGACTAATAATAATGTATATATTGAGTATTCTACGTATATTCAGTAACGTTGTGTCAAGAAGAGAAGAGCCTCTTGCAAGATGGGAAATTGACTCCAGCTCGGTCAATATTGGTTAAAAAATTATTGATTTGGTCTCAATTGTAGCAAAAATTCTGATCTACAATTTGAGACCAAATCAATAATTTTTGAACCAATATTGACCGAGCTGGAGTCAATTTCTCGTATTGCCAGAGGCTCTTCTCTTCTTGACACAACTATAATACAGTACCCGAAATGAGTAATTGACATAATTAAGAACGTGATTAATCGCTTCAATTTGATAAAGGTTAAAAAAAACATGGTCACAAAATTGATTAAATTAATCTTTTCAAACATCGCTCATACCTGCATTAGGCTATTTATGATAAATAGGCCAAATCTTTCTCATATCAAGATATACTAAATATTCATATCTAAAAGATTACACCATTATCTATGTAGGCTAAAGTAGAAGGTTGTGTAATAAGAATTTAAGTTAGAAAATCACTAATAATTTTTAAAACGTTTGCGAGACGATAATCCATCCGGCATTCAAAATATCTACATACGGCACATTCTACATTGCTTGGCAGCTTTCCAAAATTCTGAGCCAAATTGAATCTATTTTCAAACCAAAAGTCTCTATTTGGAGAAATTACTTGTAGGTACTGAACCAAAGTGTACCGTACAGCTTACGATGTCTGGTACGTTATTAATATTCAAAGTGATGTCAATTTGAGGACCTTGAAGTGTGAAAAATCGAACAGAAAGAGAAAGAAGAAGACTGGAAGAGAGAGTGAGAGAGAAAGAGTGATTAGATTACTGAACTTTGGAGTGAGAGAAAGCTGAAAAGAGAGAGCAAGAGAGGTTTGATTGATTTAAAGAGATAGAGATAAAGAAAGATTAGATTTCTAGTAAGAGAGAGATCGAGAAATGAGAAATTGGATTACTAAAGAAAAATTGAGAGAGAGTGTGACTGAGAGGGAAGTGAGAGGGAGTGAGAGAGAGAGAGAGTGTGAGAAGGTGAGGGTGTGAGAGAGTCGTTGAGGGGGAGGGAGACCTATCAAAATAATTGGATATAGGAGTAGAAAAGGGGAAGCGGATGGGGAGTTACGTCACTGGAATGGCTATGGCTTACTGTGAAAAAACTGCTATTGCATAACTTTGTTCAATATTACTCCCCTTTATAGAAATTTGTGTAAGCCTATCCACTATCTACTTACTATACGAATCCTACTACGTATAAATAATACGGTACCTAATACTTTTGAGACAAAAATTTTATTCATAACTGGCTCCAACAATCTATCTATACTGTATAGATAATGATGAGCTCATTCATGCCTATTGAAATTAAAGATATTGTACATTAATTGTATTGTATTAATAACAATTAATCATACCATAGCTTCCTATTAAAGGAAGCTATTATCATACTCATAATGAGTCATTAGTTGAACACCCGAACTTCCAAGGCCTGTGACCAAAGACAATTAGAGTACTTGATAGTTTAGATAGAGTACTATTAGACAGTTTAGTCTAACCTGTGACTCAGACAGTTGAAATACGTTTTATTGAATTAGCAATTTGAATAAATTCAGTCATTGATTCAATGTTTGAATCAATAATTGATTATTATGAATCAATGTTCTGCGTTCTGCGCCAAACTGCACTTCAATTGCCGTTTCAATGCAAAGTACATTGCCCTCATAATAAATCAATAATAGTCGCTTCCTTATTATTGAATACAAAAGAGTCCAAAAGTCCGCTATAGACTCAAGACTACCGTATAGAAATAGCCGTTATAAGGATAGAATGAAAAGAAGAAGTGGATGACTAATAATAAATCCACTACAAATAACTCTCTCACGGTAAAGTTGAATTTTGTTCAAACTTGAAAAATATTCAAATTCAATCAATAAATTTAATTATATTGCTTGTATACTTCATGCATTAAACTACTTGGGATTCAATATAAGAACTTCATAACTTAAATAACTTCACGTCAAATTCGACTGAAAATTCCAATAAATAGAGACCAAACTTTCTTAGAATTTTATATTATCACACCATTTAACACAGTTTTCGGTGGTTTTAATAAAGTAAATACGAGAAAATAATGGAATTAGTCAATTGAATGGAATATTCAAGGTTGAACAATACACAACACGCGATTTTGCAAAAATAGGTCATGATCTAGAAATCCAGATTCGGTGCTTTCAAAGTGAGCAGTGAGCACAGAACACATATACATGCACATCACCAATAACTTTTATCCGCGGTTGTACTGGACTACTTCAAGCAAGAAATTTTAAGTGAAAAGTCACTTAAATTCACAAATTTTCAATTAAAATATCAAGAAACTATACTAAATAGATTATTTTCAATGAAAAAAGTAGCAAATAATATAATTTCTATTGAAAATCTTATAGTAAAACTTCTTGACCTGACGATATAAAGTTAGTGAAGACTCGCTCAGTTATTATGAAACTGTTGAAGCAATTTCAGAACAATTATGAGAGAAAAGTTAATTGAACTTGAATTATTTCTATTGGATATAGTCAAGAAAACAATCAGAATTGTCAATTTTCAATGAATCAAGTAAGAAAACTTGAAATACACTGAAAAACTTGATGTTACCGTACATGAAACACTGTCTCAAAATGGTGAACTCAGATATCGGAATGCTACTCATACAAACAAGCAAAGAATTATAACAGAAAAGTTGAAAGAAATCAACTGTTTTCAATTGAATACGGCCAAGAAAATATTCATTGATGGTTTGTGTCTAATGAAAACTAAGAATATTCAGTAGGAAATTTAATAATAAAGTTTAAACCTAGACAAAAGTTTACACGTGAACACTACTAACTGCGACTGTGTACACGATTTTGGAAAGAGGATAGATCAAATTTTAGCATTGTTGGTGTAGGCTTTTAGATTTATTTCTCAAGCAAGCAATGTTTATTGAAATTGAAGCAGCAATGTTTTTGTTTACAAACAAAAATGTAGTAGAGACACGTACCCATAAACCAGTTACCGCTCAATGAAGTAAAATTGCCTCCTCCCTCTGTAGAACAACTGTGTATTCCGATAAATGTATTCAAACACTGACACTAGCAACGCAAAAGATTGTATTTATAGTAAAGTCTGCGGCCCCTCCGAATCCCCTCCACTTAATAATTATCTGAACGTAAAGTCCGAGAATTGTTAAACCACTTCATGATAACACAACGTTCGTTTCGTTCACTTTGACACTGACTGCTGGCAGAATGGCGACGGATGACGTCACAATCAATAAGACCTTCCCCTCACAAACTCCTCCTCCTCATCCTCACAAACACGCTACTAACGCACGAGGCTTCGAGTCACGTGTTTACTGTTAGTTCAGTTGCCAGTTGGAGGAGTCAGTTTAGCGTCGTCTGCTCTCAGTGGGAGAGAGTAGAATTTACAAAATTGTTGACAGAGAGTGAGAGGGAGTGAGAGTGTGAAAGGGAGAGAGAGATGCACTCAAAACAAAATTGATTCTCAAGAATATTGAGTTGCAATCTGAGAAAGAACGCATATGAGATGTACTTCTTTACCTACCTACCCGTTTCTTTGGATTTTTTGCAAAACCAATGTTGGTTTTTTACTGTCAATATTTATTTTAATGTTCTGTTACCGGAATGATTTATTTCAAGTTCAAAAAACAATTGGAAAAATAAAAATGAATACGGTTTAGCCTATGAGTACATATGAATTTTTTGGTTTCTTTTAGGGGAGGCATGTTCTGGAAAGATTTATTAAATCACCGACCAAAAAGTATAAAAGTCACCAAGAAACCTTTTTAATCAAGGCCTTCATTTAAGAGAATAAGCAGTTATGAATAATATTACAAATAGACTTAACAATTCATATTAATGTCGTCAAGTCATCAAATGAAAACCAATAATTATTGTTTTAAAAAATTTCCTTATTCTTGTATAATAAGTCACATTGTTTCAGAAAACCTCATTGAAGCTAAGCTTGAATAATCAACCAAATCACAGTTTTGTAATAATCAGTTAAAAAATTCTATACAATAATTTATTGATTGTTATAAGCTACCTTTTTGTTGACGTCATAAGAAATTTTTACATGGTTTTAATCATGTGATAGATAGCTCATATAAGTAATATTATTGTATCCAACATAATAATTGATATGAATTTTATCGATAAATTAGTATTGTTGGTGTCCATATTATTTCATTGTCAGTTTTCATTATCTTGTCAGTTTGAGATGATATTTGAATTACAGTTTATAATCTCATCAAGAGAGGCTTATATCATAGCGATTAATATTTCCAATATGCCCAACTATTTTCTTGAAATATTGATTGATATTTGTGAAATTGTAGGTTAATTATTGAGAAACTGTGATTAATTCACAGTGAAAATTCTACAAAAGAGTTGGAAATACTACAAACGCTTTTCCTTTTGACCTTGAGATAGATCGTGTTGTGTATTCCTCTTTACATCAACAAATAATACAATAGAATGGGGAGAAGTTGAAGCAATCTATGGAAGCTCTTTTTTAATTACTTACAAGACCTTGACATGCAAGTACTCTAGCTAGGCTATATAAGCATCAATACATGACAAAGGTTAACTATTTATCCAATCCTTTGTAATGAATTGAAAACCGAAGCAAACAGTTTTATTTACAACTGGCTCTATATCGAACTAAAATAACAATAAGATTTATCGAAAAAATATCATAATTTGTTCTATTACAACAATGAATTAATCATTTTTATTCACAAAATATGAAAATTCAATATGAAAAAATTCTGTAATTTTGAGTTTTCTGTTTCAATAGGACGTGAAAATTATACATTTTCATGTTTATAATCATAGTACAGTAGAACGCCGATTATCCGAACTAATTATTGGGACCGGGATGAGATCAATAAATTCGGATAAGCAAAAATTCTGATAATTGGACATTGAATTGTATTAAAGAAAAACAATGTGTTTAACTTGGAGTAAACTGTATTACATTTGAAAAGTACAGTGTAGTGATGTTAAATTTAAATGGAAAGCAAAACAAATACTGTACTAGATTTAAATTACAGTACAGTTAGTATAATTCAAAAAAGTACAACACATCGCCTCGCCGCGCTACGTTCACATCGTGAATTAAATGCTGGGTTTTGATAATTTATTACTACGCTCGAGACCGATTCGGATAATTGGCAATTCGGTTAATCGGCGATCTACTGTAGTGTGTACATACAGTGAATGTATTAATGCCAATAACCTGGCATTAATTTTATGCATTAAGCGAAAAAATCAGCTTGCAATGTTGAGTTTTGCAAATTTTTTCGACAAATTTGAACTTCGAAATACTCGTAAGGCCAGTATTACACGATAATAGTTCTATGATCATAGCTGATCATATGAAAAGAGATGAAAATATGAGTTCGTATTTACATCTCTTTTCATATGATCAACTATGATCATAGAACTATTATCGCGTAATACCGGCCTTAGCTACACAAATCATAACAAACCGGCTTATTGCACTAAAACAGGTCATTAACAAACCCACAAAACTTATTATAGTAGACGCCAACAAAACATGCGGTTGAAGAATAACTCTTATTAATGCTCAGCTCTGTCGGGACAGTCGACGAGCCGTCAGTCAGAGCTTATTGATTCGAGAGCGACCTCAGCTAAACCGTTGCGCTCTCGTAAACCGCTTTCAGACTGTACTGAAAGAGCTGAGCATTAATAACAGGCAATCGATAACCGCCAAATCCGTTGTCACCTGCCACACAAATCTACGTTTCAGGTCGTAACAACAAACGTTGTGGGAACAGCTTATTGATATAGTCTGTACAAGCAAAGAAGACATTCTAGCAAGATGGGAAACTGACTCCAGCTGGGTCAGTATTGGTTCAAAAATTATAAATTTGGTCTTAAATTATAGATCAAAATGTTTTCTACAATTTGAGATCAAATTTATAATTGTTGAACCAATGTTGACCCAGCTGGAGTCATTTTCCCATCTTGCCAGAATGTTTTCTTTGTTAGGACAGGCTATGAATCAATAATAATTATTGCAAAGAACTTATTTAGAGGTCGAGGTATGCCTGTCGAATGCATACAAATTATCAAATTATATAGAGGATTGTAATAATTTATTGGCCAGATTAAGTGGTGACAGGAGAAGGCCAACTTGGAATTGAATTGGAAAAAGTTCTAAGGCTACCTTGGCTGTTAATCAAACTCAAACAAACAAATATTATTTATAACAGTCGATTATTTATTTACTTTTCTTCATTGACTGTATTCTTACTAAGCTATCATCAGTATATTAATGTGATCAGTATTACTATTGACTATGGATATAACCATAGTCAATATTAGTCATTGATTTATATCCTATCAATGTTTGTTTGTTTATGAGGGTGAAGCTCACATGAGCTCATAGGCTTGTGCGTGTGTAATGATATGGATGATAGATGACGACTACTTTTTAGGACCGACGGCTTATCGTCTCCTCCGAAAGACGGGGTGGCCGTATTTATGTGATTGTGGTCAAAAATTGTTCCCCGCTTGGGACTTGAACCAGGGTCCACTTGGTTATCAGACCGAAGCTTTATCACTCCTCCAACGAGACAACTAACCCCCCCACAACGAGCCATCCAACGAGTCATTGACTTAGTCATTATCTTACGAGTATATCCATTATAGTCAATGGTATTACTGATTCGTATGTTTAAGCGTATATTTGAGTATACAGTAATCATAATCACAATGGAAATTATAGTACTTTTTCAGTAATAATTACAGTATTGTAGTTTAATTGGGTTGAAATAATTCAAATTCGTTTGATCAGTCTGCATAAGTATAGTCTGTTCAAGCAAAGAAGACCCTATGGCAAGATGAGAAAATGACTCCAGCTCGGCCAATATTGGTTCAAAATTATTCATTTGGTCCCAAATTGTAGATCAGAATGTCTCCTACAATTGAGAACAGATCAATAATTTTTGAACCAATATTGACCGAGCTGGAGTCATTTTCTCATCTTGCCAGAGGGTCTTCTCTGTTTGGACACATACTATACATCATATTCATTCATTCAATTAGTACATTATACTCGTTTATGATAAGGCATTTCTTTAATCACGAAAACTAACATTACATCCAACATTAATAATAAATTGAACTCTCTTTATAACATAAATTAGGTAACATAGAAGTTAATTTATACAGAAAAAGTCAAACACGAAACGTTGAGAGAGTGTGGCAATCATGTGATACGATACACACCACACCTCCAAATTCAATGAGCCCTCTGATTGGCCAATGCCTATATTTTGAAACTTCAACCAATTGGAAGCGAGCAGCCTACAACCCGTCACTTCAGACCAGCTGAGCGTTCATTGGCCATCGAATCTGGAGGCGTGGCTTAACTACTTTGTATTTGTATCCATTTCAATTCCCCTATTGGTTACTGTGAATTTGGATGAATTTTGAATTTGTCCACGATTATCACGAATTTATTCATTTTACTTGTATTTGCTCAAGATATTCTAATTTGTCAAAGTTATCTGATATTTGAACTTGACATTGCAGCTTGACTAATAAGGCTGAGGTGCTTGACTGGATGCTCTAGGTCCTAATTAAGTTGATAAATTTGTTCTACTGTGATTTTATTATCTTATCTTATACTGTAATTATAAATAATTATAAACATTATATTATAAAATATTTTCAAGTTGAAATTTTCACGAGAGTATAGCTCTCAGCTACTACGCTGCAGACAATAATATTGAATTTAATCTAGCACTTATCATTATCAATAATATAGTCTGTCCAAGCGAAGAAGACCCTCTGGCAAGATGAGAAAATGACTCCAGCTCGGTCAATATTGGTTCAAAATTATTGATTTGGTCTCAAATTGTAGATCACAATGTCTCCTAATATTGAGATCAGATCAATAATTTTTGAAACAATATTGACCGATCTGGAGTCATTTTCTCATCTTGCCAGAGGGTCTTCTTTGCTTGGACTGACTGTACTGGAGTAGGCCTATATTTATCTTACTCACTTCAATACAAGTACGAAATACACGGGTATTTCCACTAAGCAATAAAAATTTATTTTATTAGGAAGAATAATTTCGGCTATCACATCAATTGATTTCTCATAATTTATCCTTTTGTATTACGCTTCAATAAATTAATCACGTGTTAATAATGAATGATCGCGGTAAGAAATGTAGATTTGTGATGTGAAATTAGTAAATTTCCCCTTTAGATGCGATGCGAGTGCTATTTTATTGAACCTCAAGTGATAGTCACTTGAATGAATTACCTAAAAAAATAAAATTTTCAAGTGGACCACCTTCCTAGAATTTCTGTATTCTCACAATCAGGCAGTGTTTTGTTAGTTAATTAGCTAACGCCAAAAGTTAGGCGGATTTGTATTCGCTTCTTGTGCGCTCCAACAACTGATGTTGTCAAATAGAGTTTACGTTTAGCAATTCTTAGATGATGTTTTTGAAATTACAAGAGACAATAGATGGATATTATACCCACCGATATATGGAAAAGACAATACCCACCGGCAGTGCGGCCTCAGCCTAAGGGTTATAACTGGATAAGGAATCATAAAATTGTATTTTTTATTAATAGAAGTTGAAGAGAGTCTAAAGAAAAAGTTAAATGGCGGCGATTGTGTAAATCTTACCCAAATCTCAGAAATGGCGATCAAAAATCACAAAATTCACAAAATTTTTCTTCTTCTTCTTCTTCTTCTTCTTCTTCTTCTTCTTCTTCTTCTTCTTCTTCTTCTTCTTCTTCTATTTCATGATTGATCAATTTTATTAGTTTTCTTGGAAGCACAAATAATAAATTTTTCATAGAAAAATATTGGGAATCATCATAGATATTTCATTTCACTTGAGATAAAGATGTTTTAACAAAAAATTGGAAACTCAATAACAAGCAAATTGAAGATTTCAGCCATTTCAACTGCTCTACTTAACTTCCTTAAATAACATTCGAAATAGTTTCTAATTCAGTCAGCAGATGGCCGTAGCCTCTTCATGATTTATTAATTTTATTAGTTTTCTTGGAAGCATATAAGGGAGGGAATAATAACTTTTCAAAGAAAAATATTAGGAATTCCTTAAATAACATTCGAAATAGTTCCTAATTCAGCCAGCAGATGGCAGTAGCAATAGGGTAACTTGCTTCGACTTCCATTGGACACGCCTCCAAGCTCCGCCTACGATCAAAATGGCGGAAAACAATGGTTAGAAAAGTTTCCAAATTCAACCAGTAGGTGGAAGCAGTTGACGGGTGATGTTTTGGATTTGACTTGGACACGCCTTCATGCCCCGCCTACTCTTTTCTTATTGGTTGACAGTGTTTCATGAGTTCTGTCTTAGAAAATGGCTGCTAGCAAGAAAATTATGGTTGGTGTATCATATACAAAAAAATACGCTGATTTACTATTGACAATCTTGTGCTGATGTAATATTAATTTATGTATTCAGGCTGGTAATATTCTATTAAATTAGTATTTGAAGAATCTATTTATGGAATTTTGACTCAGTTTTACTTTTATTGTGTAACTCAGGCCAGTACTAGACTTCAATAGTTTTATACTGTGTGGAATGAGATGAAAATATGATTTTGCACTCGCATCTTACACTCATTAATTTTTTTATACGATGAATCTAACAAAATAGAATTCAAACTATCCATGATCTAATACCGACCTCTTGCTAGAAAAAAGAGTTTGAAAAACTACAACAATTCGGTAAAAAAATCAGTATTATAAGATTATTATATGGAGGATTTTTTATCGGAAACTGCCTTGTGATCGACAGTAAGAGGGGCGTTTCTTGGCTTGCTTCATACATCGATCATGGTTTATCAATTATTATTGATCAATATTCATTATGATGAATATGATAATTTATTGTGGATTCAGGTTGTTGGTAAAGTGAGTTTTTATCAAATAGTGTGAAAATTTTTTTTAATAGTACAATTGAAATTTTTTAAATTCCCGTTTTGCATCAGCCGCCTCGGCGCCCCCTTGGCCGTGACGCCCTGTGCGGTCGTACATTCCGCACACCCCACGCTAGGGCCCTGCTTACGGAGTAATGCTTCATCAACATCAATATTCTCGAACACATCAGAATTTTTTAGTTATTAGTTATATTGTAAATTAAAATTTGAACTATTGTAAATTGAAAATTTTTTCATTCTTTTTATCAATTAGTTAAATTGTCTTTGATAAATCTGAGAGAAGATAGAGGAGCTCAACAAGAGAATAAAAGAGTGAAATAGAGGATGTATATGGTTGAGCGAAAGAGATAGAGAAAAAGTGACGTAATTCACTAGAATTAAAGAAAAACTAATCAACAAAAACGTGACTCATTCTATTCAGAACGAATCAACTACTTTTTAGAAAAAGACAGTGATTGAAATACAATCAGAGACGTTCTTTCATTCATTCATTCTTATCGCTACTTTTTTCTCAATTTTTTCCTTCTCTCTTGCATCTGTTGAAGTCTCGATTTCAACAATTTATCACGTGATCGTAGAGCTCAAAAGCCTGCGACAAATTCCATTCTCAAGACCTTTGTTTACGACGCCTGATTACAAACAAAATAAAAAAATTGTAAATACAGTACCGGTACTTGAATAGTTTATCAAATTAATAAAACAACATCCAAGTTTATCTACTGATTTGATTTATGACCCCAAGGTGTAGTCTGTCCAAGCAGAGAAGACCGTCTGGCAAGATGAGAAAATGACTCAAGCTCGGTCAATATTGGTTCAAAAATTATCATTTTGATCTCAAATTGTAGGAAATAATTTGATCTACTGTTGAGATACAATTGATAATTTTTGAACCAATATTGACCGAGCTTGAGTCATTTTCCCATCTTGCCAGAGGGTCTTCTTTGCTTGGACAGGCTATAGGCTACTTGAATAATTTAATGTAGAAAACATTGAAGTTTATCAACAAATTTATGAACCCAATTCTAGTTCGTGTAAGCTGAGAAGACACGCCGTTATACAATGTTACAATGGACTTCTCAATGTAATGGCGTGTCTTCTCAGCTTGTGCGAACTATTCGATAATTACGGTATTTAATTGATTTTTTCCGTACATGAGTAATTTATACATTGTCTTTATCATAAGCTTTTACTGTTGTAGTTTTACAAAATATGTTTTCGGTATGATTTTTTTATTCCATTTTATCAACTGGTATTGGAATGCTGCGTAGAAAACTAAAAAATTGAATTATCAATATTTTTTAGATTGTTATTGTAATTATTGTAGAAGAATATTATAGGGTCACGTTTGTTTCAAAAAAGAAACACATGAATGGAGAATCTATATACTGCGACATTCAAGGAAATTTCCACTTGCGAATGATATATAGGCTAGATTAGATAAAATATTTTTTACAAGGAAAATTGTATAGTCTATCCAAGCGAAGAAGACCCTCTGGCAAGATGGAAAAATGACTCCAGCTTGGTCAATATTTGTTCAAAAATTATAAATGTGGTTTTAATAGTAGATCAAACTGTTTCCTACAATTTGAGATCAAATTGATTATTATTGAACCAATATTGACCGAGCTTGAGTCATTCTCCCACCTTGCCAGAGGGTCTTCTTTGCTTGGACAGACTATACCATAGCTATCGCCAAAAAATAAAGTGGATTTGAGAAAACATCTTTGTTCTTTTATTATCTTTTATTAATTATTCTTATATTATCTTTTATTATTCTTTGTTCTTTTATTATTAAAAGTTAGGAGAGGTTTCGTTTGTTTCCTACATGATGTAACCTACTAAAAACCTACCAAAGCATTTAATGTCTCTTTTGATTTCAAAATCATCATCTAGGCATAGCTAACTGGAAACTAAAATTGACAACATCAGCTGTTGGAAACCGCTCAACTTTTTGGCGTAAGCTATATAAAGCTGGATTTGAAAGAGAATACGTCAAGGCGTGATTTCATCGTGTCATTGAACCTGTATAGAAATGGTCGAACAAATAGTTCGGTGATCGATTTATGGAAATTGCGGCTGCAGAAGATGAATAATAGAATTCCTTGAGGAAGGTATTGTAGTGGCATATTCTATTCTAATAATCATTAGTTTGTTTTAATAATAGACGCGAGTAGGCCTACTTATACAGAGTGTTTCAGGAGGAATGTGCAATACTTCTCAGGCTGATTCCTTACACCAAGTAGACAAGAAAGTTCCATGGGACCAACCCCCAAAAATGCTTTGTTACTGAGATAACAATGGCGGAAAATTGAGATTTTTCAAAATATATTAATGTTTCTAGTTTTTTAGAGGCTTTAGTGAGGTTCTAAAATGGTCAATTACTATGTAAAATTAGCTGAGGAATTCAATGAAACCAGTTCCAAGTTTGTAACTCTAACGGTTATTGAGATAATTGGAATAATATGCTATAAAACGCCATTTTTTCAACAATAAGGGTTATAACTGGTAGATTCTGAAGAAAAGTTGAATGGCGGCGATTGTGTAAATCTTACCCAAATCTCAGTAATGGCGATCGAATTTGTGTTTAGTAGCGATTCTGCGTTTTTTGATCGCCATTACTGAGATTTGGGTAAGATTTACACAATCGCCACCGTTTAACTTTTCTTCAGAATCCGACTCTTTCTAACTTCCATTAATAAAAAATACAATTTTATGATTCCTTATCCAGTTATAACCCTTATTGTTGAAAAAATGACGTTTTATAGCATATTTTTCCAATTACCTCAATAACCGTTGAAGTTACAAACTTGGAACTGGTTTCATTGAATTTCTCAGCTAATTTTACATAGGAATTGACCATTTTAGAACCTCACTAAGACCTCTAAAAAATTAGAAAAATTAATATATTTTGAAAAATCTCAATTTTCCGCCATTGTTATCTCAGTAACAAAGCGTTTTTTTGGGGGTTGGTCCCATGGAACATTTTTGTCTACTTGGTGTAAGGAATCAGCCTGAGAAGTATTGCACATTCCTCCTGAAACACCCTGTATAGTCTGTCCAATTATAGAAGACATTCTGTCAAGACTGAAAAGTGACTCTAGCTCGGTTAATATTGGTTCAATAAATATAAATTTGGTTTCAAATTGTAGGAAACAATTTGATCAACTAATAAGATCACATTTATAATTCTTGAACAAATATTGACCAAGCTGAAGCTGGAGTCATTTTCCCACCTTGCCAGAGAGGGTCTTCTTCGCTTGGACAGACTATACGCTTACCTAGTTTGTCCAATCGAGAAAGGAGGCATTCTGGCAAGACGGGGAAATGACTTCAGCTCGGTCAAAATCGGTTCAATAATTATAAATTTGGTTTCAAATTGTAGGAAATACAATTTGAGACCAAATTTCTAACTTTTAATTCAATTTGAGACCAAATTTCTAACTTTTTAATAAATATTGACCGAGTTGGAGTCACTTTCATATCTTACCAGAACGTCTTCTTTGATTGGTCAGATTATACCTCAGTGTCCACATATCTACTGTCAGATATAGGCTGGTTTTGTAGATCAGAATGTTTCCTACAATTGAGACCAAATCAATAAATTTTGAACCAATATTTACCGAGCTGGAGTCATTTTCTCATCTTGCCAGAGGCTCTTCTTCGCTTGGACCGACCTTTGCTATAGTATTGACCTTTCGATTGTTCACAGCTGATCGTTCAACGATCAACGTTCAAGAACGAGACGGTATTTTTATTTATTTAAGACCATACATATTTTTTTATTTAAGACCATGAGACCATATTTTGGACTACCGGTTTCCACAAACACTATTCTTTATTCTTTCTTTACAATTGCGACTTTATATATTATAATAGCTTTCGACTGTCACAGACTGAACTAATAGTGGATGTGGACTCATTCTATGCTAAAACTAAACCTATTGGAACTCAATCTTTAGAAAACTAAACCAATTGAAAACTCAAACTTCGAGAAAAGAAACAAAATTTGAAACTGCATCATCAAAGCAGCTTCACTTCATAAATTATCTTTCAGAGGAAAAGGATGTAGCCTACTTTAAATGAAAACAAATAAGCTTATTTCCTCTGACGTCATTGGTGGCTTTTTCCATTAATAGAATTGGCACACACTCATTCGTGCATATAGACAGCTGTCCAAGCTGAGAAGACCCTCTGGCAAGATGAGAAAATGACTCCAGCTCGGTCAATATTTGTTCAAAATTTATTGATTTGGTCTCAATCGTAGGAAAAATTTCTGATCTACAATTTGAGGCCAAATAAATATTTTTTGAACCAATATTGACCGAGCTGGAGTCATTTTTTTATCTTGCCAGAGGGTCTTCTTTGCTTGGACAGACTATAGATGGAGCGGCTTTTATTTCTACAACTATTTTTATTGATTCAATATTCAACTATTTAAATTACTGTCCGACCGATGAATGAGTTCAAACCCAAGGTTGAATTCATCAATGCAAAATAAATACTATAGAACTATAGTCTAACCAAGCAGAGAAGACATTCTGGCAAGATGGGAAAATGACTCCAGCTCGATCAATATTGGTTAAAAATTTATTGATTTGGTCTCAATCGTAGAAAAAGTTCTGATCTATAATTTGAGACCAATCGAATATTTTATGAACCAATATTGACCGAGCTGGAGTCATTTCCTCATCTTGTCAGAATGCCTTCTCAGCTTGGACCAAAGAGAATCCTAGGAATAGAGTTCTATTATTCTATGCTTGGACAGACTATGTAGTAGGATTAGTAGGAGCGGCTTTTTTCCACAGCAACTATTTTGATTCATAGAATAGAATAGAATGGCTGCCTTTATTTGATAACCTATTATTTTGATTCATCTCAGAGATAATCAGATAAGATAGTATTTGACACAGAATTTTATGACACAGAATTTTATGACACATTTATGACACATCGATGTAGTAGTCTATTCATGTATCATTCATGATTCATGGGTCAGAGTTCAATATTCATTATTCGCAATAATAATTTGACGTGATATTATTGAAAACGATGAATTTCTATTAATTATTATTGTTCTCACTATATTGGTCTCTATTACAGTATATAGACTTGTTAGTGCATTTCATTTGAAAAAATGCACTATTGGTCTTGCCCTGACAATCGAAAATTTATGATGTGATATATTTTTTACACGTTTCCGAGCCCCTAGAACACGAATCTGATGTCCGTTCAAATTCATATATCTCTATATATATATTTCTCTATATAGATATTTATATATGTACAGTTTCTTGTTAACACGATAACTCCCGAAGGGCTTGTCGGAGAGCGACCAAATTTTGCACAAAAATCATTAGTGTTAATATCTCGGTCAAGTTCGTTAACCAGCCAAATTGGTCCAAGGGTAGGGGGTGAAATTAGGGGATGAAAATTTAGAAAAATCACTACAAATCGACAAATAACGTGATCGTTTTGAAAATTGGTGGGTATAATACCCTTATTATTCCCTACAATTTGAGCCATCAACGAAAAAAATCCAATCAAAAATGGCAGAGAAAATGGCGAATAACACAATGCCAAAAATTGTGTTTTTCGAAAACGGCGCCTTTGAATTCATACCCTGAATAGCTCATTATAAGTCATATGATTTGAGCCATCATAGAATTGCATTTGAAATGCACTCTTTCCGACCGCCAGCTGCCGGAGTGAATTTTTTTAAAATTGGTTTCTTCTTTATTTCGAACTGTTTTCACATCTGTCTCTTCTTATTTCGAATATGATTTCAAATTACTGGTTTCTTCTTATATATTTTTATAAAATAAATAAATTCGAATATAGCCAAAACAGTGTAAGCTTGATCATCAATAGCTAAAGAGCGGCAAATGCACTCAAGAGAGATATCAATGAATGATAAATTCCTTCTCCTTGTGATTATAATGTCTGTGTTGACTAATATAGGAGTTGATAGCTCATTTCTGCCAAGCACTTTGTTTTAGTTCGCGCAAGCTGAGAAGACACGCTGTTTCAATACTATTCACATCGTGACGGCGTCTCTTCTCAGCGTAAGCCAACTTCAAACTTACATCTCAACAATAATATTCTACTGCGCAATAGAATTCGTTTATCGCTCCAAGCGCACAATCTCTCCAAGCAAAGAAGACATTCTGGCAAGCTGGGAAAATGACTCCAGCTCGGTCAATATCGGTTAAAAAATTATGAATTTGGTCTCAAACTGAAGGTAACATTCTGATGTACAATTTGAGAACAAACTTGTAGTTTTTGAACCAATATTGACCGACCTGGAGTAATTTTCCCATATTGCCAGAATGTCTTCTTTGCTTGGGCAGACTATAACTGCGCAGCAGTACTTGAACAGCTGTTCTCATTTCTGATAATGCTAATCACGCTCTGATTAAATAGCGGCGAACACTTTACCATGACACATTTTCGCCGGATAATAAATGAATCACGTTTATAAAGTACAGTACATTAGCACTAGCAATAAATTCTGGCAGTAAAAAAACATACACTTCATCCTTCAAGATTCAAGTTCGATGTTGACTTTATTGGATAATTTATATTAATTCATTCATTTTATTAATAATTGAGGTTCAAGTTCAACATCTTTTTGGGTTTGTAGATGAAGCCAAAAATTAAGGCAGTTGTTGTTATTGTTATCAACTCTCAGCTCTGTTAGGACAGTCGGAAAGCTGTCTGCAAGAGTATACATCGAAACGACAGTGAGAGCTAAAGTAATTAGCTTATGAAGACATCTTCAGACTGTCCTGAGAGAGCTTTATATTGATAAATATCACACGCCAACCGGCTCAATTTTTGCACCAGTTATAAATTACAAAATAAAAAAAACTCAGCAAGCCGTTTCGCTCTCGCAGTCGCTGACTGCTTCAGACCTACAGAACAGTAATGTCATGACAGAGCTATAATAACTGTCATTCCCCAACTGCCATTATATTGACACCAGCTGTAATATAATATACGTACATTCAAATAATGTAATACACTCCTACAATGTACACTTCTATGTAATGATAAAACATACAACTCAATAATAATAGGGGACTAACTTTTTTTAAACGGCTGATTGATGGAGATTATAATAATGCTATAGAAAACATTTTTCAATACAATTGACGTACGTAACAAATAACTCTTTTGTTAACAGAATTCTATAGTGGAAGTACTAGAAAGTTCCAAGGTGAGCGAAGACTTACAAGAAATCGTTGGAAAGTTTTAATACAGTTTAACAAGATATAGCCTATATATTTGTTACATAATGCTGCTCAAAAAAGTTGATTCCTGTTCCGCACAATCTTGTAGGAAAAGTGTTTGAAAGCTTTTTTCATGAACTCTCTAGAATTCTTGTATTTTCTAGAAGGAATTTGCGTAATTATTGAAGCCTTTTATTATTTCCGAGTTCACTGTCAGGCTGAAACTAAAATGTCTCATTTTTCCAATTCTCAAAACACGGGAGAATATGTGGATTGAAATACAGTAATACAAAGCACATTCTTTACAGGAAGTGTTAGTGTGTGATGATTTTCGGCTCTAAATTTTTTAATTAATTTTCCTATTTTAATGAAATTTTGGAACTATTTTGTGTTTTTCGGATCAACCCTTCAAAATTCAAAATTTTAAAATCATTATCACTTTAAGATCATTTCTTTGAGTGAGAAAACTTCGGCTGAAGAAGAAATTTGGACTTGTAACCTCAAATTTTGGACTATATTTTAATGAAAATCGTGTTTTGAAATACCAAGCCTGTTCTTTCAACCTATGTGTGTTTTCCCAATAGATTAATAAATAATAAATTCTTGCTTAATTTGAGAATAACAATCATGCACTATTTTGATAGAAGACGGGAAACATCACATCAGGATAAGTGATAAAACTAAGCTTATTATTTTAGCGAGAAGCGAGTTATCGATTGATGGATTTTTTTTGTTTTTGTTTTCTTGAAAGACCTATTGTACATAAAGAAGGAAGGGAATGATAATTATTAACGGAAAAAATAATGGGAATTATCAAAATTGAAAATATTCATGTTTTGACAAAAATCGTCAGTATTTTAAGATAACTAGCAAGTTCAAGATTGTTATTGCAGTCATTTTCTCTCTTGACAAAAACATTCGAAATAGTTCCGAATTCATCCAACAGAAGACTTCCTTCAACAGAAAAGGGTTACTTGCTTCGACTTCCATTGGACACGCCTCCAAGCCCCACCAACTCACCTGATTAGCCGTCGACATCGGTTCGAAAAGTTTCCAAACTCGACCAAAAGATAGCAGCAGTTGTCGGGTGATGTTTCAGACTTGACTTGAACACGCCTTCATGCCCCGCCTGCTCTTTTCTTATTGGTTGGCAGTGTTTCGTGAGTTCTGCCCTAGAAAATGGCTGCCAGCGTTAAAATGGTGGATGGTGTATCATTAACACTGATCTACTAATCACCATCAGGCATTAGCGCCATCTTATCGTTTACGGTATTTATTTATTTTAGGTTGAAGGATTAAATTATTTTTATAGAATTTAGATCCAGTGTTATGTTTATCATGTAAGGCCAGCTATTAGACTATTGACTTGACTATTAGACCAACTATTTATTAGAATTTGATAATTCCATGCTATACGCGTATGAAATGAGATAAGAATATTATTTCGTATTCTCATTTAAAAATATAACTCACTCATTTAGACTAATCTCTGTTTTCTCATTTCATAAGATGATATAATATAGAATCCAAAAATATCTATAGTCTATCTAATTTGTCCGGATTGCGTGAAAGCAATAATAATATGTTAGAATATGAATAAGGATAAGACGTAGTTCTAATAAGAGACAGGAAACATGTCAAATCAGGCTAAGTGATAAAAAGTGGTTCGTTTTGAAATCAGAACGATTTTCTCTGTTTATTTCCTCTTGTAGTTGCAGAGGTTATACTATGCATTTCTGCTTCTTATAATAGCTTAATATTAATTATTTTTAGTAACCACCATTCGCGGATCGTTTGCCCAACAATAAGCAACAATTTTATGTATTTTCAAGTGGATACCAAAGTCCATAGAATTTGTTATTACAAGATGCAACGCTACCTTGTAGTGGGAGAAAACGCTATGTTCTTGTTTTGCTCATAACGTTATATTGTTTTAGAATTTGAGCTCAGAAAATAAAATATTGGTGAAGCCAGATAACTGCGAGCTTTCAACTGTTGATGTGTTGAACATGAAACCTCAAGCAGTAGCCTATAGTGTTGGTGCAAGCTGAGAAGATACGTGTTTACAATACAAATTTAATGTACACGGCGTATCTTTTCAGCTTGCGCGAACTAGTAGGATATGGACCTGGGGCAAAGACCTTTCTCACTGAAATAGACTAACTAATCACGTAACTTATAGGAATACTCAATTCATTATACACACGTAGTAGGCTACCGGTATTATAGGAATACCAAAAAGTTTTGGTACTAATATTTCTTGTTTCTCCTTCCGTGCATTGCTGTTCTTCCATCTTCTTTTCTTTCTTAGATTATTTTTATAGTTTATACTATCTTGTAAATAGGGAGAACGGAGAACAAGAAGTTTCCGAGAAACGAAGATTCCGAAATCATTATCATAAATTATTTATAATCCTAAAATCAAAAAGTCACCAGTAGATAGGCAATCTATAAAGGAGAATATAATATCATTGAGTATATTATTAACCTACTCAATGAAAATATTTATTAGAATAAGTGAAATTAAATCATTCATTGGCAAAAAACAAAATTTTTAGAAAACCGATAGGCCTAATATTTGGACTCTGTGTTTAAATCCTATTGTAGTTCAATCTGTAGGCTAAAATTCCATATATGTATTCGCTTACCGAAATAACGATTATGATTATGTATAAAGTTTATATATTATTTTCACACTTATATCTTATTGAACCTCTACGCTGTAAAGACAGAAGAAGAAAAATTTCAGTTTCCAACCAGTTATTATTATTAATTTGTTACGTTTAGCTGCTTCAATGAGCAAAGCTCCTGCAGCATTAACACGTCAATTTTTTAAGACTATTCTATGCATTAACAGCTTCATAGCATTCATCTAAAGAGTAGGGTACTCCCTCCAACAGCTTTTGAGTCAGAGTTTTAGAAAGAGCACCCGCATCTAAATTTCTCAATGCTGTGGGGAGCCGGTTGAAAAACCTCAATCCAGAATAAAATGGCCCCCTCTCAAATAAAGTAGTCCTATATGAATGGGATAATACAGAAGGGAGTCCTTATTTTTCGTGTACTGTAAGAATACTGGGATCTGTTGGTATCGAATTTCTGCCCATTCTTTTTAACAAACAGAACTGCTTCTAAATAATATATGGCTGGTACTGTCAGAAGCCTTAAGTTTATGAAAACTGGTCTGCAGGAGTCACGGCCAAAAGGATTAAGATTGCCAAGAACACGATGAATTGCTTTTTTTGCATCAGGAAGATTTCATGCAAATCCGCCACAGTGCCACCCCAAAACAGAATACCTTAACGAATCAGAGATAAAAAACATCCATGATATACCCTCAGTGCTGTACTCTGATTTGAAACACCTGATATAGTTCTCAAGGCAAAAAGAGCATGAGATAATTTGTTCATCAGAGTTCTCAGATGACTATCCCATTTCAGACCCCCTTGAAGTTCCACTCCCAGAAACTTGGCTGTTGAAACTGCATTGTACCTCACCCCCGCATCGAGAACCAATTCCTGAAAACCTTCCTCCAAATGACTGCCAGGAGCAAACTTCATAAAATTTGACTTTGTTGAATTCAGCTTCAATGCATTATTTTTAAACCAGTCATGAAGCTGATTCAATACTTTCGAAGATTGCCTAGAAACTTCGTCATCATTATTGCCACTAACCAATGCAGTAGTGTCGTCCGCATAAAGAATCATTTTAGAACCTATATTGTATGGCAAGTCATTAATGAATATATTGAACAAGGTAGGCCCCAGTTACTGATCCTTGAGGAACTCCCATCCTCACCCTATTCCATGATGACAAAATCTGGCGTCCATCTGAGGTGACCTTAACAGCCTGAAAACGATTCTGAAGGTAGGATCTGAAAAAATTTCCTGCAGCACCTCCAAAACCATAGAAGTCAAGTTTTTTCAATAGCAGGGTATGATCTACCATATCGAAGGCTCGTGTCAGATCACAGAACATTCCAAGGGCACACTTCTGTTTATCTATACAACCCAGTAAGTCGGTTACTATATAAAAAACTGCTGATTTTGTTGACATTCCTCTCCTGAAACCATACTGACCCTAAAAAAATATTTTTTCTTTTTCCAAAAACTTAATCATCTGTTCGTAAGCCACTTTCTCAAATATCTTTGAGAAAACAGAGATCAAAGCAATTGGACGATAGTTTTTCACATTGGTTTTACCATCCTTCTTGAGCAAAGGCTTAATGATAGAATATTTTAGTTTCTGTGGGAAAACGCCCTCTCTCAAAGACTGATTTACAATACGAGTTAGTGGATTCAAAATAACAGAGCACATTGCCTTGACTACCGAAGTAGGTATCTCATCCCAACCAGTTGCATCTGTGTTTTTCAAACTTAAAATTATTTCTTTCAGGTCCATCTCAGACACGTATTTAAATTTGAAGCATTTAAATGTCCTATTGATATTCTGCAAGTCCTACTCCAAACTCTTATTTGCACTTGCAGAACCAGACATTTCTAAACTTGATTCTATGAAATAATCATTGAATATAGAAGCAACACTCCTAGGATCCGACACTACCCTATCCGACACTAGTTGAGAAAGAAGAAGAGAAAAGAAGAAGAAAAATAATAATAAGAAGAAGAACGGAGAAGAAGACGGTGACTCTTCTCAGCTAGCGCTGATAATATCAAGAATAAAAATTGTAAGAATTGATGACAACAACAAATAACTTGACACATCAAGTAGAAATATCATTGTGGTATTTATTTAAAATTTAAAAAAGATAAACAACAAATAAACATAAGGAAGGAACATTTTTTCTGAGTTTTCAAATAACCCGATTAATAGGCACTCTTATAATCAAACTACTCACAACTAGAAGGTTTCTAATCAGAATGTGATCTGAGATTTTATAAGTTAATTTTTTATTAGAGAAATATATTATTGTCTCATATAAACAAATGACGTTGTCTATGATGAGTAAAAACACTCTATGACATTAAAGAATATTTATTTATTTACAATTCAAGATTTTTTAAATCACAGTACTCAAATACGGTGTACTGTAGCTAAAGTGCTCAACTGAAAACGGTTTTACCTGAATGCGATTTTATTAGCAGTATAAAATCGATCTCATCCACGCACTTGTATAGTCTGGCCAAGCAAAGAAGAGCCTCTGGCAAGATGGGAAAATGACTCCAGCTCGGTCAATATTGGTTCAAAAATTATTTATTTGGTCTCAATTGCTGGAAACATTCTGATCTACAATTTGAGGCCAAATAAATAAATTTTGAACCAATATTGACCAAGCTGGAGTCATTTTCCCATCTTGCCAGAGGCTCTTCTTTGCTTGGCCAGACTATACTAAAATATTTATTCTTAATTCAAATCATACGGTATAGTCTGTCCAAGCAAAGAAGACCCTCTGGCAAGATGGGAAAATGACTCCAGCTTAGTCAATATTTGTTCAACAAATATAAATATGGTCTCAATAGCAGATCAAATTGTTTCTTACAATTTGAGATCAAATTGATAATTTTTGAACCAGAATTGACCGAGCTTGAGTCATTTTCCCATCTTGCCAGGGTGCCTTCTTTGCTTGGACTGACTATACCTACACAGAAATGTAACTTACATGAATGCAAGCTGAAGATAAATTGCAAGCTGAAGGTTTTCCCTCTGCATGTTCTTTAAAATGTTGTTTTTAGCTTATTAGGCAGTTCTAAATTTCACTAACAAAAGTTTTATTCGAGTGCGTTCTAAAATGTGGTTATGGGGCTCCTGAACTCGACACCTATATAAATTTGTCTATAACACAGTTATATTCTGTCCAAGCAAAGAAGACCCTCTGGCAAGATGGGAAAATGACTCCAGCTTGGTCAAAATTTGTTCAAGAATTATAAATGTGGTCTTAATATTAGATCAAATTGTTTCCTACAATTTGAGATCAAATTGATAATTTTTGAATCAATATTGACCAACCTGGAGTCATTCTCCCATCTTGCCAGAGGGCCTTCTTTGCTTGGACAGACTATATCACAGTTCAAATCTTGTTCACCCGTATATGCTTTTTGATGAGCGCACATGTGGTGACTTGATTGTATGGTTGTATAGTTGCAGAGCTCACATTTGTCTGTCCAAGCAAAGAAGACATTCTGGCAAGATGGGAAACTGACTCCAGCTCGGTCAATACTGGTTCAAAAATGATAAATTTGGTCTCAAATTGTAGGAAACATTCTGATTCACAATTTGATACCAACCTTGCAATTTTCAAACTAATAACTTACTGTTTGAGCTGGACTCATTCTCCCATCTTGCCAGAATGTTTTCTTTGCTTGGAAAGACTTACGATGCATTGGCGGTGTGTTTCTTGAGACGTGCTTTCAGAAGATGGGAGTTTGTGCTCTAATGGCGGCTCGTGCCCACGAAACAGGTGAAGTGCTCGTATCTTTTACTGTACAGCACTTCACCTGTTTCATGGGCACGAGCCGCCAGTACGACTGTGCTCGCTCCTATGACCGCAAAACTCACAGATTTTTCTAGCGCGTGTGTGTTTTCACATGTTTTATCAAATTCGCGATTTTGTTTTCACATGTTTTATCAAGTTCGCGATTTTGTTTTCACATGTTTTATCAAGTTCGCGAGTGTGTTCTCACATGTTTTATCAAGTTTGCCGAATTTGTGCTCCTATACTCACAAACCTTACAGGCAAAAGGTTTTTCCCCCGAATGTGCTCTTAGGTGATTTTTAAGGTGGCTAGAATGCCGACACCTGTAGTCGCACAGGTGACAGCTGTATTTCTTTTCACCTGTGTGTGACGTCATGTGATACTTCAGGTGACTTGACTGCGCGCACTTGTAGTCACACAAATCGCAGCTGTAAGGTTTTTCACCGGTATGTTTTCTTATATGCAAGATTAGGTGATTTTTTTCATAGGTTTTGAAGTTACACTGTGAACAGGTGTAAGATTTCTTGTCGGTGTGTTTTCTTATAAAGTGTCGTTTCAGGTAAGGGTGAAACGGGGTCTGGTAGCTACATGATTCACACCTATACAACACTACTTCTTTTTCCGCATTCAAATTAGGTTTCAACCTTTTACGTTTTTTAACTTTTGTTGAACTCGAAACAGAAGGCTCCGTTGAAAGTGTCTCCTCCGTTTGTTCTTCTTCTAGACATTCTCCAGTCTCTTGTGAATCTGAAATATTGAAACAACCAGATGAGAATAATCACAAATTGGGATTTATCATAGGAGATTAATCACAAATTGGGATGGGAATACATCATAGGAGAAGAATGGAGAGAAAAAGCTAACGCCAAAAATTTCAACGGTTTAGCTGAGGACGCTTTTGACTCAATATGAACTACTAGCAGACCACTTGCCGACTGTCCTCTGACCATCAATAACAGTCATTATAGCCATCAATAACAGTCATTATAGCCATCAATAACAGTCATTATAGCCATCAATAACAGTCATTATAGCCATCAATAACAGTCATTATAGCCATCAATAACAGTCATTATAGCCATCAATAACAGTCATTATAGCCATCAATAACAGTCATTATAGCCATCAATAACAGTCATTATAGCCATCAATAACAGTCATTATAGCCATCAATAACAGTCATTCATCATCAGGGTGACTTCACACTGGTGAAGTGGTTTCTGAAGGCAAGAGCTGAGCTCATCCGACTGAACAAGTACTCGTTTGGCCAGGCAGTGAAGATGTGCTCATTATGCAACCTGAAAGAAGAAGAAGATGTACCACATTTCATTGCAAGATGTTCCATCCTTTCTGAAATCCGGAGAAGACAACTGAATAACAGTAGCCTCACCACACAGAAGCTGAGGTGGGCAGAACTGGGAAGCTGTAGGCCGGCAAGGTAAGTAAATCTAACAGGTAGGCCAGCGTCCATTAGAGCCCAGCAGTCCACTTTTTTCCTGCCGGATTACATCACTAGTTTTATTTTTTACATTATGCTTTACACCTATATTTATGATTCGACATGTATCTAGGATTCCAATTTTCCAGCTGTTCCACAGAGAATTGAAAAATAAAAAATACCACGTAAAAAGCTCAATATCAATGAAAATAATTGTGAAAATATTAAAAAATGATGAATTAATTTATTGAGTATTATTACAGTCGAATAATGATGAATAATGTTATGATATTAGAACAATATAATGCTATTGTTGTCATAAATTGGGGCCAAAGATTCGAGAAGCTGGCGCTCTCGTTGAGAAAAAAAAAATAAGCTTTGGTGAGTGCAAACTATGCAATTACGATTATAAAAATGGAAATAATCATATTTCACTACAAAACAACTAGGAAAACTTAAAAATATTGTTTCCTTGTTAATTGTGATGTTCTCAACTCATCAGAATTAATTACAACAATACTATTCTTCAACACTAACGAAAAAAAGGTTATGTCTACATTTTCATCAGCTGTGGTTTTTATTTTGGGCGCTAGAGTGCGACACTGTAGAAAAATAGTGACGTCAGATTTGTGAACCATAATTTCCAGGCAAATATCCCACCTGGTAAGATTTACTAGCCTTGGTAGGCCGGTACTGCAAGGAAGCATGGCAGTACAGATACTCTCTTGTGCAGGAATACAACTTTTGAGAAGGAAAAAAACAAAAAAATTGATTGTAGATTAGTTATGTCATTAACATTAATTATTCCATTAACTCCTCCTGACGGCACTTTGCCATGGAGATCTGCCGACAATTACATACTGTATAACAGTCATTATAGCCAGGCGTCGGCTATATCATAGTTGGTGCAAACTGAAAAAAGACATTGTATAGTTAATGCCAAAAAGGTTAATCTCATTCTTGTATAGTCTGTCCAAGCAGAGAAGACATTCTGGCTAGATGGGAAAATGACTCCAACTCAGTCAATATTTGTTCAAAAATTATAAATTTGGTTTTAAACTGTATGAAACATTCTAATCTACAACTTGAGATCAAATTTATAATTGTTGAACAAATATTGACCGAGTTGGAGTTATTTTCCCATCTTGCCAGAATGTCTTCTTTGCTTGGAAAAGACTATACTTCTTACCTACACTTTGCCTTTGCCAGTGTTATTTTTCATATTGATGTAAAGCTTTAAAACAAAATTCATCAATTTTGCTTTCATATCATATGTACACCTTATATGTATAAACCTTATTCGCTATGAGCATCTACCGTGCTGCGGCTCTGGTGGATTATCATGTGTACTTTTATACGCGTTTTAGCATACAAAGCATAGCGCTAAATGGGAAAAACGCATTTATAATTAGAATGGAATTATTTGCTGCTTCATGCATTTCTCAGTAATTAGAACATGATATTTAGGATAGGAATGTTAGTTATTGATAGTATTATAGCTCATTATATTAGAAAAATCCTAGTTTTCAAGTATTTGAGAGCAGACAACCGCAAACAGATGTATTTGAGAGTCGACAAAAACTTTGAGATAACAGCTGATAAGTTATCTTACATGAAAATGAAAAATTGCGCTCACATTCATTTGAAAAATTGAATGATATGAATATTCCTTATTTGAACATAATTAATAGAGTTTTTCCGATGATAGTAACAGCTTATTAGATAAACTAAAATGAAAACTATTTATGAACATAACCTGATGTACAGGTTAGAATGGAGCACTCCATGGTCCTACTTGATTGATAAATTCTTTTGCACGTAAACAAAACAATAAGGTTAGCTTCACCTATCAATATTTATTCAATGCAGTGAACCATTCTTTTTATTGATGAAACTTATGTATGGCAACTGGAAAAGTGTAGAACTTGAAATTTCCATTGCGTGTTTTATTTTTACAATCCGGAACACAACAAATTCTCCAGGACATTATTTTAGGTTTAGCCCTATCTCCTCCAATGCTAATTCTCTCAATTTTTCGCCGAAATGATCCGCCAATAGCGCCTCGGTCGCCAAAAATATCCTTTCCACCCACTTGCACACAGCGAATACGGTAACCTAACAGCTGATGTAAAGCAAATATTATCTCTTCTGATTTCAAAAACATCATCTAGACATAGCTCAATGACAACCGTAATTTCACATCAGCTGTTGGAGCGCACAAGGAGCAGACAAAACCGCTCAACTTTTAAAGCAGACGGTGAAAAAACAGGCAGTTGGAGAATGACTTTTATCAAAGCCCAGCTCTGACAGGACAGTCAGCGAACTGTCTACAAGATCATACCACATCGAGACTGACCTCAGCTAATCAGTTTCTCTCAACTAGCAAAACCATTCCAATAGCATACCGTACTGTTAATATACTTTTGTAATTTGAAACCTGACTTTGTCTATAACATGTATTATTGTTGATGGCAATGAAAACATTTCGATTTAAGTGATTCAACGAATGCTTTGTAATAATATTAACTGTAGAAACATTCAGATTTTGCCACTTAAAATCCGTGTGTTTGCGTTCCAGCAGGAAATAATATGTAGAAATATTATACAATAAAATAGTGACTTATATTACTTCTGATAGAATTGAAACTAGATGCAACGATTTGAAGATACTTTTATCCATCATGGTTGATTTAAAAACCTCTTGCTTTGAAAAAAAAATTCAAATTCAACAAATATGTGAAAGATGGGAAAGAAAATTCATCTCGTCTTCCAGTAGCCTATAGATGACGCTAAAATTAAGGCGGTTTCGTCTGTCTCTTGTACGTTATGTAACTAACCAACAGCTGATGTTGAGCATCTATTCACTCTTTTGATTTTAAAAACATCATTTAGGCATATCTGAATAACAATTGACAACATCTTTAATAAGTGAATATTTTACTGACGTTACTGGTGACTATAATAAAGTCCAATAGCAAAATAATTAAAAATCTATCCACCAAACCATCAGCTGTTGGAGCGCAAAAATAGCAGACGAGACCGCCCAACTTTTTAGCGTCAACTATAGTTGTATATATCTCACCTGGCTCTTCTTCTTCTTCTTCTTCTTTGATGAATACCTGGCAGTAGTCAAGTGCTGAATATTGATTGTCATCGATATTCGAAGTTGCGGTGCTGCCATCTGTTGCTGATTCTTGGCAACTATCGTTCTCAAAACAATCAACCGACGTCATCTGTAACATTGATTGACATCATAAATACATAAACTAAATTATGAAATTATATAGCATAGAATGTATATACTGAATCATAAGTAGATCTGAAATAGATCATAGATAGAATGAAACAAAATTATAAATCTCCATGAAATAAGCAAAGTCGTGGAGAGGCTAACATAGGTAATATACTATCATGCAAATTGAAATGTACTGAAAAGAATTCAAATCAATTAATTATTACAATAGGTAGCAATTGGGGAAGAGCAACGATAAGAGACTAATGCCCGGTTTTACCAAGCACACTCAAATTTGAGGGACCCTCAAGTTTACTACACTTTACTACATTTCCTATACTTATCATAGAAAATATCAGCTGTTCATCAAAATTTGAGGGTCCCTCAACTTTGAGTGTGCTTGGAAAAACCGGGCATGAATGAAATAAAGTAAGAATTATATTGAATTAAATATTTATTCTTTCTTATAAATGAAATAGTAAGAAAGCATCAATACAGCATACACATGACATATGAACCAATACTATGACAAGGACATCTACTCACAAGGAATCCCTTGAATTTTCATCACATGCTTTAGAGTCCAGAAAAGAGAAATTTCTGCGGGACTGGCAAATTGGCCCAATGTCGCCATTTTATTATTTATTAGAGAGTATTCACAGTCTGAAGTTATCATGCAAGTGTAGGAGTTTGCAACCCTCCAGTAAAGCTTGAAATTATAGCAGATTCTCCGATTTATCTACTGCAGATAACAGTAAAAGTGAAGTTTACCGGCCACCCTTCCAAAAGTCAAATTCCCGGTTGCAATCGATTAAGTATGGCCTACTGATGACAAAATAAAAAAATTAGCCGTCGCTATCCAGTAGTTTTGAAATAAATGAAGTTCAAAGTTTGGTCTGCAGTTGTTATAATTTAACCTTAGAGCTTCAACTAACCTAATCTGAGCTCAAATTAACTTAACCTAAGGTTAAACTAACCAATCACAATCTTCAGCTAACCAAACTCAAGTTTCAGCTAACCTAACCTGAGCATCAACTAACCTAACCTAAGCTCTAACTAACCCAACATAAGCTTCAGCTAACCTAACATAAGCTTCAGCTAACCTAACATAAGCTTCAACTAACCTAACCTAAGCTTCAGCTAACCTAACCCAATCTCTAACTAACCTAACCTCTAACTAACCCAACCTAAGCTTCAGCTAACCTAACCTAAGCTTCAACTAAACTAACCTAAGGTTGGTATTACACAACAATAGTTCTATGATCATAGTTGATCATATGGAAGGAGATGAAAAATATTTTCATCTCTTTCCATATGATCAACTATGATTATAGAACTATTATTGTACCTAAGCTTCAGCTAACCTAACCAAAGCTTCAGCTAACCAACCTAAGCTTCAACTAACCTGAACTAAGCTTTGACTAACCTAACCTAAGCTTCAACTAACCCAACCTAAGCTTCAGCTAACCTAACTCAAGCTCAAACTAACCTAACCTAACCTCTAACTAACCTAACCTAAGCTCCTACTAACCTAACCTAAGCTCCTACTAGCCTAACCTAAGCTCCAACTAACCTAACTTAAGCTCCAACTAACCTAACGGAAGCTTAACTCAACCTTTAACTACCCCAAACTGAGTGTTAACCAACCTAACCTAAGCTTCAACTAACCTAACCTTCAGTCATAAATGAATCTTAGACTAATAATTAGTGCTGTTTTGTACAGTTTGGATGCACTTCAGAACTTCTAAAATAAGAATTAGTGTACATGTGAGCCAATTTTCTAGCTTCCACAGACCTAACTTTAAACTTGATTTATTTCAAAACTACTGGACAGCGACGGCTAATTTTTATATTTTGTCATCAGTAGGCCATACTTAATCGATTGCAACCGGAAATTTGACTTTCGTTAGGGTGGCCGGTAAACTTCACTTTACCCGCAGAGGGTAGCAGAGAACTACCATACCAAGATAACATAGGTATGAAGCTAAAGTTTAACGTTAAAATAAAGTTATTGGTGAAGTTCATTACAAGCTTGACCTATTCGGCTATACGTCTTTTCAAACTCTGCCAAAAAAGTAAGCAGTGTCACAGTAAATAGTCTGTCCAAGCAAAGAAGACATCCTGCAAGATGGGAAAATTATTACTCCAGCTCGGTCAATTTGGTTCAATATTATAAATTTAGTCGCATATTGTAGAAAACATCCTCATCTAATACGTGAGACTAAATTTATTATTTTTGAACCAATATCGACCGACATGGAGTCATTTCCCATCTTGCCAGAATGTCTTCTTTGCTTAGACAGACTATTAATTAAGTGAGGGCAAAGACTATCTATTCTATTCAAAATTTTCTTTGGATACTGGTTAGACCATCAAAATAACTTACTTCAAATTCCAGTTTGTTGATTGATATGAGAAAATAAATCACACTAATTCAAATTCTCTAATAAGTTGAGCGATATTCCAGAATCAGATGATCATGAATTCAATATACAAAAAATGATAGGTTATGTCAACAAAGAACAAATCAGATGTTCTCTCAAAAAACATCGATTTAGTCTAAAAACATCGATATTTTTCCACCATTGTTGTTGAGTGACCATCAGTTTATCGGATAAGACACGCCATTACAATACACTTTACATTATCTTGGCGTGTCTTCTCTGCTGGCGCAAACTATAAATATTTCTCCATTGCCGAATCTTATTCTTCGCTGCCGAGTTTTCGCGCGACATTCGACACAACACAACCACAGAGAAAAATATTTTGAAGTAACTATCGACCGTCGATATCCAAAGCCCTCAACTCGACCTTGTATTTTGGTTTGTCAATCAATTGTTGTGAATGTATTGAAATGATTACACTAAATTTTGAATATGAACATTCTTTATTATTTTAGAATATAATCGATTTAACTTAGGCCTGAAAATCATTGATGTTTAATAATTTATTCCAAATCTCCAAATGTTTTTCAATCATGCCGAGCGATATCGTTTCGATACATCAAGGTATCGATGTTTTGAGAAATTTTAAAACGATAGCAACGTTCAAACAAACCAGAAAGAAGTCAAAGAAGAAAGAAACCAAACGTAACGAGTGATTTAGAAGTTCTTTTGATTGAATTTGTTGTGACCTCCGAATCCATTATTTTGATATTAATACCAATCCTTTTTAATTTGGCAAGTGCTAAGTATCGAATTGAAGTGAATCAATAATAAATTACGTGACATCATCTACTTAGTACTTATACTAATTTACTACGATTCTACCCAACATCCTGTAAGTACTCCCTGTATTCAACATTTTATTATAAACAATTGAAAGCTCTCCTAAAGTGGTATTGCTATAGTTTTAATGAATGATAGTTTATATTATAAGCTTATTAAGCTCTTATAAGGTCATATTAAATCAATTATTAGGCTGCATGGAATGAATTCCGCTCTGCAGGCCTAACCTAATTCTTCCACCTTCAGTATAGCCTAGGTACTTTCTAATATCTTTGAACTCATGGAACAAATTTCCTGAATCCTCTATATCAATACTATTCAATTAAGCATATATTACAATAATTTAAAAATAAAATGAAATAACTAAAGTCTTGAAGAGTCAAGTAAACCAAACCCGCTTTCAATTTGAGGTTATGTTTGTTCTTAATTTTCTATCATAGTCTTCATTAATTTATTAATACTGATAGGTAGATTCTCTATTGGTGCTGTAACTCAATTTTGAAAGTTATGAAATTTGTTACCTCGTAGGTCGTAGACCTAATATTGATTAATATGCTTTAGAAGATGAAAATTAACTTATCTCTAATGAAAAAAATCTGCCATCATGAAACCATTCATTAAGTTACCATTCCCCCTGAGCCATAAAGAGCAACTTGATTTTGTTGGCATAGAAGTTGCAAGAATTGTTTATTAAGGAAACTTAAATATTGTGAAATTACGCAAGTTTTTAGAATTTAGATGTTTTCAGAATTATTGCTAATCTACAGCAAAGAGTAAGGAAAGATTTGTTAAATTTAAGATGATGACATATATTCATTGTATATTTTTATCAAGTAAGTTGATAAATAATTTAGGAAATTCCTCCAAGAATAGTGATAGTCATAGTTATAATGTATGTATGTATGTTGCTCAACAGCCCATGAAGGGCCTAGGACTACCAGCTGGTTGCCAGTTTCAAATTCACTCTACTATACAGCCCGTCCAAGCCAAGAAGACACCCCGGCACGACGGGAAAACGGCCCCAGTCCGGCCAATACCGGCCCATAAGCCATAAATTCTCAATCAGAACTCACAGTCCCCGAACCAACACTGGCCGAGCCGAAGCCGCCCCTCCACCCCGCCAGAATTCCCCCCTGGCCGGACAGATCATACAGCAAGCAAATAATCATCAACCAGGATGGAAGTAACGTGTGGTTAGCACGTTGATCCTCTCAACCATAAGCCAGTCTCCGCAACCAAATGGTGGCGCAGAACACCTCTGAATAACATGCAGTTCAGTAATTCAGTTTTCTTCATCCATGACTAGCACTTGCTGGATAGATTGCGTCATTAGATCAAACTTAATTTATATAAAAACAAGATCGAGATGGGTGGCAGTCAAAGTGGCCTGGAAAAACTCTGGATTGCCTCTTCATTCAGGGAGTAAAGTGGCAGGTTCACGAGCCTTGCCCGAAGCACCCTCTCAAACATATTCACTTCCTGCACACGGAGACTCACTGGCATCCTGTTGAAGATCTTCAGGGCACTGACAGGAAAACTATTGTGCGACCGTGTGAGTCTTGCATGAGGTAGATCAATGTCAGCCCGTCTTCTTGTATTGTGATTGTGCACATGTCCTCTTTGAAGATAGGTGTGCTGTCCTCTTCTCAACAGTGACAGGTAAAAGTTAATCAGTCAGAGTGTAATGCAACAATTACTAAATTCCTCCAGAGGCGGGAAACGACTGACTGTCTTTACTAACGACAGCCAATCTCCCAAATGAGGAGAGTCATAGTTATAATACTAGGCAAAATTCAGGAACTTCTCACCTCCCATGTAAGATTATCCACGACACATCGAAGTCACATGAAGGTATCAAAGATATTTTATATTTGATAAACTCTCTGTTGTCATAAGAAATCGGCAAGAGGAAAGCTTTAAAACAGTAATTAAGAATTACTTGAAAAATAACTAATTTCGTATCCTGAAAGAATGTTTAGACTCTAATATTTTAGTGCTACCTTATCACTGAACTGTGAATTGTTTTATAATCAATGTTATAATATGTTGTGCTATGTGAATCACATGTGTTTATTCACAAAGCCTAGTGCATTGATGTATTTGTTTACTGGTTTATAATTATTTTTTAATGGCTATTCTTATTCTTGAAATATTAAAAAAAGTTATTGAAAATTAATTAGAATTGAAATTGATTTATTGCTTGATAATTTACAAAAATTAATTGTTCAAGTTAGTATTAAAAAAATTATTTTACATCATATAGACAAGAATACTCTAAAAAAATCTCAAATCAATTCACTTCAATATCCTCTATATTGTTCATTGAAGATACAGTATTAGGAAGCTAAAAGAGAAAGAAAAGAATGCATGTATAGCTGACGTCAAAAACTTAGGCGGTTTCGTCTGCTCCTTATAAGCTTAATCAACTGATGTTGTCAATTAGAATTGTCATTTAGCTATGCCTAGGTGATGTGTTTGTTATTAAAAGATACGATAGATGCTTTACATCAGCTGTTAGTAGGCTACAAGAGACAGACGAAACCACTCAATTTTTTGGCGTCAGCTGTAAGCAACATGTCAGCATAGGGTAAGGATTGAAGTCAATTCTTCAATCCTCACTCTGTGATCTCAGCTTCTCTGAACCCTTTCGATTTTCTCTTACAAGCAGGGAACTCATGTCATTTTAATGATTTAAGATGCTAGTCTATTACTTACTATAATTCTCTGACTCTTTTATTAATTAAAATTATATTTTATTTATTGTACTTTGTAAAATATTGACAATTCTCTTGGTTTTTTTCAGTTTTGGAAGCAGTTCAGCCATTCGTCCCTGGATCCCTCCAAAGAACTTTCAACTCTTCTTCTCTACAAGTCTCAATAATCACCGAAGATGTAGTTAGTTACCAAGGATCGACGTTTTTCAAATGTAGACAACCTAACTGGGCCTGGAATCCTGATCGATTTGTTTGAAATGAACTGTAGAAAGATATCTGCAAAAACTAACTTCGAATATGCGCTACAGTGATTACATTTCAGATGTCATATTAGGCTTTCCTAGTTAGGATCATACCTGTTTCTAAAGGAAAACGTTCTGGCAAAATGGACAATTTCGACCACTGAATTTACAATTTCACATTGTAGATGTCGCCTAGAGCTTTACTAGTTAGAAAGAACTGTTTTTAAAGGAAAACCTCTTGATACACCACAACGGCATTGAATTCCAGTTGTCATCTTGAGCTTTACTGGTTGGAAAAAACTGTTTTTAAAGAAAATTTTTTCGATAAAATAGAATTTTGATACCCTACAACGGTATAAAATTTCAGTTGTCATCTAGAGCTTAAATGTTGGAAAAAAATTGTTTTTAGAAGAAAACATTTTGGAAAAATGGAGAGCTTCGGTCACACTGTGGTATCAGTTGAAGATAGCACAGTGCAATCTGAAAACAGTCCTATACTGTACCTTACAGGTGGCTCAGTAAAGTTGGATGGAAAAGTTAAGCGGTTGGCGGTTTTAGCTGGCTCAGGTGGTGGCCAGCTGGTGACAGTAACAACTTTGGACGACGATTTTGAAAATGTTGTTGTCCAAACAAACTCCCCTATCAAGGAGGAGGAGGTTGTGGTGGAGTATGAGGAGGTGGAGGGGGGGAGTAATTCGTCCTCCTGCTCCATGCAGGACACAATGGAACGGGAGGAGGTGGTGGAGTATACGGAGGTGGTGCAGACTGATGAAGAACCAGCGAAAAAGCGTGGTTGTGGACCCCCCCAAACGCGTCCCATGTGTAAAATCTGTTGTAAAACGTTTTCAAAACGAAAAGGTTATACGAAACATATGAGAAAAATACATAATGTTTATACAAAGGTGAAAGGGGAACCAACCACTCCGAAAGATTTGGTTTGTAAGTACTGTAACAAGAGTTTCGCACAGAGGGGTTCGTTAAATGTTCACGTTCTAGCCATTCACAACCCCCAAGGTTTGGAGCACACCTACAAGTGCGCTGAATGCGATTATAAGACGTTTGTGAAATCCAAGTTCCAAGAGCATATGGTGCGCAACCATCTAACTAAGAAACCTGAGAGAAAGAAGAAAGAGAAACCTCAACAGCAGTCGTTCCCGTGCGAGTATTGCGACAAAGTGTTCAAAAACAAACCCAACCTGAATGCACACTCGCAACGGGTGCACTTCCCCGACCGCGAGTACAAGTGTGACATGTGTGAGTACAAGACAACCGATAAGTACTTTTTCAAAAAGCATTTGGTACGTAGACATTTGTCGTCACAGAAACCGAGAGGCAATTTCCAGTGCGACAAGTGTGATGCAACGTTCCAAAAAGAGGTCTACATGAAAGTTCACAAGAAGCGTGTACATAAAATGGAGGTGCCCAACACTTGTCACCGGAAAAAGTGTCCACTGTGTCCATTTGTGTCCAGACAACTGTACCGGAACGAAATACTGGCTCATTATAAAGATACGCATAACATTGAAATCACCAGTGAGAAACTTGTGTTCGACAATGTGGACTCGTTTAACACGTGGCGAAAACATATCCAGGAAACTTCTAGAAGTCAGTTCAAGGGCGACGACTTGACCGAGCCGCGCACAAAGTGGTTCAACTGCCATCGTAGCGGTCACTACGATCTGTCGAAAGGTGCGCATCGTAGTAACGGTCTGTACACCACAATCAAAATCAACGCGTTTTGTCCCGCAACTATACACACTATACGACTTGACGGCTCTGATCATCTGGAAGTGGAGTATTGGCCGGTGCATGTGGGACACGACCCCAACGAACCGATCAAAAAGAAGACGTTCCTCAGTAACACAGATGTTGAGGTGGAAAAAGTTGTGGAAAAACCTGTAGAAAAACAACGACGTAGTAATAGAAAATCAAGTAAACGAAAACTGGTTGAAGATTATGATGATAACGAATTTATTGAGATTGATATGACCCCAACAGTTCAAAGAAGTTCAAAGTTGGACTATGATAAACTGGTTCAAAGCGCGGTTCAAACTAAACGTAAGTTGAGGAAAATTGAGGATGGCGTTGAAGTGATCACTGTTGAAAATGTGGATGACGAGTTGGTTGAAACAACACCTGAAGATAAGATTTTAACAGTTGGTTATGATGAATTAGTGAAAGATACGCTGGATATGGAGTTGGCTGAGAGTAGTGTGGATGATAGTGGAGTGCTACGTGGTAAGGAGGTTGAAAAAACAGTTAAATTGTTCAAATGTGGATATTGTAGTTATGACAGTGAAGTTCGTGAGGATTGTCAGAAACATGTGCGCGAGCATTCCAATCACGAGTGCAATGAGTGTGATTTTAAAACTGCTGATTATACAAAACTGAGATTACATATGCGCGAACACAGCCGACAAGTATACAAGTGTGAGAGTTGCGATGTGTCGTTCTCGCACAAGCCTCAGCTGCAACATCACGTCCAGGTTGTCCACAATGAGAAAAAGAAAATCAATTACTATTATTGTAAAGAATGCGATTACACCACGTCGAACCGTCGAGGTTTGGAGTGTCATGTGGAAAAGTTACACGAAAGTATAGACACTTTCACAGATGACCGTAAATATAAGTGTAGACTGTGTTACGCCAGCTATCACGGTTTGAGAAATCTACAGCGACATGAAAAACACGCCCACAATCTAGAGCCGACCGGAGATTGTGATTGGTTGAAGTGCAGCGATTGCTGCAAGCTGTTCCGTCACAGGCATACAATGGGAGTGCATGAGAGACTTGTACACGGTAATACAATGTTGAAAGTAAAGAAGAAGTGTCCGTTGTGTGAGTTTGTGTCGTCGATAATGTCTCGACACGAGTTGCACGACCATCTGAAAGAGGCACACAATATAACACTTGAAAGCAAGGTATCTCTGTTCAATAGCGCAACATCTTTCTACGAGTGGAAAGCTGATTTGGAGGCAGCAACAGGGTCAACGCTGAAAGGACGTCAGGGAAGGAAAACTAGGTACTATATGTGTTTGAAAAACACACAAACACTGGCGGACGGAGTTTCTAAGCAACGTAACGTAGCAACGTTTTGTCCGTCGGAAATTCATTTGAGACAGTTTGGCAACGGACGATTGCTTGCCGAGTATTGGCCCGTTCACGTTGGACATGAATGTCCGAACAATGTGAACTGGACCTTGTCTGAGAGTTGGGTGAACGCTTTTGCTGCTGTACAACGCGATATCAACATAGAATATGGTGCGAAAACTGATAGTTTTGTCTCAAACAATGAGAAATTGACTGGTGAGCAAGAATTTACTGGTATCTCGGGTGAAAAAGAAGGAGTGTTCGATGATGTTTGGGTGGAAAAACTGAGAAACAATCCCCAAACTTGTATGCTTCATGTGAAATCAACCAACGACGAGTACCCCGGATTACAAGCTGAAGATTTTTTCCTAATCTATATGACTCATAGTCAGAGAGAAAAGTTTTCGAAACTGTTTGCAATGAATGGAACTATTTTCGTTGACAAAGTTTGTAATATTGGCGAAAATCTTCACGTTTTTACAATTTCTGTTGTGGAAGAGAGTAAAACTGTTTGTCCTGTCACCTGTTTGTTCACTAATAGATGTGAGGCAGATGAAGTTATTCTGAGTATTTTCTTTGAGAAGCTGAAACTGATTTTTGGTTGTTTAACTGCTGAAGTGTTCATGTCAAACGCCTGGGACACGGCATACTCGGTATGGTGTAATATTATGCTACCAGCTGAAGCACACGTCTACTCCACTCTACATGTGTTACGAGCGTGGAAGAGTAATATGGACAAAATTTCAAACAAAGAGATTCGTGAACATGTGTCCAGTGTTTTGACGAGTTTGTTGTGTGAGGTGGACAAACCAGATTTCATTGAACTGCTTGATGAGATTAAGAAAAGTTTGATGTTTGAAAACGAAGCGTTTTTCAAGTATTTCAGTGATAAGTTTTTGACAAATATGCGCTACAAACTGTGGGCAAACTGTTTTGCGGGCGAGCGGGATTTTTCGTTTGAATGTTATGAACACGTTTTGAAAAAGTTTTTTCTGCTGGGTGTGGCGTCGAAAAGTTTGAAAAACGTTTTGCAACTAGCTGTGGAAACGTTTTCTGGCGAAACTTGTGATTGTGGAGGTGTGGGGGATAAATTATTGTCGAAAATGGAAGATCGTCACACAAGCTCGCTGGCACAAGCGCGGTCGGGTGTGACTGAATCGGACGATAGCACGTGGTTGGTGAGAAATTCGAGCTCGTCGAACGAGGAGTTTTTCCTGGTGAAAAAGATAACCAGCTGTCGATCGTGTGAACTGGTCTGCGACAAGTGCAAGTCGTGTGCACACGAGTACGTGTGCTCGTGTTGGGACAGTGCCGTACGCGGCAATATGTGTGTACACGTGCATTTGGTTGCTAGAAGTTTATTGCGGTGGGTTGAGGGATTTCAGGGGTATGAAACTGAGGTAGAACTGGTGGAGGATCTTCATTCTGAACAGGAAGAGGACGAGGAGGAGGAGGAGGAGGAGAAGATGATTGAATTGGATCTGGTGGTGGACGAATCAGGAGGAGAAGAAGATTATGATGAGGAGGAGGAGGAGGAGGAGGAGGAGGAAGAGAAGGAGGAGGACTCAGAAGAAGTTGTTATACATTGTGGAGCTTTGGAAGCGGTGCTTGAGAGTAAGTCAGCTGATGAAAGCGATGATGCCGTCGAGGTAGACGATCCCAATTGGGTAAATGATACCGATAGTGATAATGAAGAAATTGTGGACGAAAATCGTTTGAAACGAACGCGGTACAATACAAGAAATAAATCTATAGTTTCAAGCCGTGGTGAAAACAAGGATAAGTCATCTAAATCAAAGACAAAAGTCAATACTAAGGGAAAATTTCCAGATGTGAGTGGTACTGAAGTTGAAATTGAAGTGATGGACTTGGATGAAAGTCCAAAAACACCTCAAGATAGAAGTAAAAAACGGAAGGTGATCACTGGTGATGAAGATGAAGAAATGAGTAATTTGTTGAGGTGTGATATAAAGGTTGAAATTGATGAAGAACGGTCTCCAATTTCTAAATCAGGGAAAACTAAGAAACATTTTGATAAAGTAGGCAGTTCTGTTGAAGAATCAATTTTGTTTGATAAGAGTGCACCCCAATTACAACTAAAAATTGTTGATATACGAAGTATTAGTCGAAAAGATCTATTTGACACTGAAAATAAAAATAAATATGTAAAGGGCAGTAATTTGAATAGTACAAGTGTATCCAAAAACGAATATGATAGAATAGTTGAGGAAGAAATTTTGGATGAATCCCAGAGAAAGCCGAGAATCACGGTTGTGCCCCCCTTCAAGTTGCTAACTCCTTTAAAACCAAATGTTGTTGATACCAGAAGTGAGAAGAGTACTACACAAGGTATTGTATGTAGTAACGATTATGATAAGATAGTTGAAGAAGAAGTAATCTCTGATAAATCACAGGGGAAGCCGAGAATCAATGTGATTTCCCCTACCAAGCTGCTAACACCTGTGAAAGATGTTGATACAAAAATTGTTGAGAATAAACAAGAAAAAAGAAACAATGATAAGAAGATTGATGATGAAATAGTTTCTGATAAACTCCAGAAAAATCCGAAAAACAATATCGCAACGCGATCTAAGTCTCAAACACCTTTAAAAGTCGTTGATTCAAAAAGTGTCAAAGATAAACAAGGAAGTGTATCGAAAACCAAAGATGAAAAGCTGGATAAAAAAGTAATTTCTGATGAATTACAAAAGAATCCAAGCGCAAATGTTCGTTCTGATCAATTACAAAAAACTCCCATCACAAATGTTCGTACCAGGTCCAAGTTGAAATCAGATTTGGAAGCTAGCGATTCGAAATCTATCAAGAGTACACGAGGAAGAAGCAAATCTGATGAAAAGGTTGGAAAAGTAATTTCTGATGAATCTCAGAAAAAGTCGGGATTGAATGTTAGTACACGCGCCAAGGCACAGACGCCTTTGAAAGTCGGTGATTCAAAAAGTAGCAAGACAACACAGGGCAGTGTGTCCAAAACCAAAGATAGAAAGAAAGATGATAGAGAAAACAAAACAAATGTGAACGAAGAAAAGGAAACGGATGAAAAACAGGATAATGAAGTAATCTCTGATGAAGTGGCAAATGAAGAAAAGAAAATTGATGAAAAACAGGATAATGAAGTATCAAACGAAGAGAGCAGAACTGAAGAATCGGAAGAAGCTCCAGAATTCGAGGATAACGTGATGAAATTCGTTGAATTCTGTCAGAAAAAGGCTAAGAACAAAGAACAGCTGGAGTATTTGAAGAAAATGATGGCGAAAGTTATGGCAGAGGCCGATGGCGATTCATAATTATTTCAACAGCTCGTCGAAATTACAGGGTAATTCTATTATTTTCTAATATTTACGTATTGATTGATTTTTCTTGAATGGTGTGTGTGTATATATATTTAATCTAAATATGATTGTTATAGTCTGACCAAGCAAAGAAGACATTCTGGCAACACGGGAAAATGACTTCAGTTTTGTCAATATTGCTTCAAAAACTGTACATTTGATCTCAAATTGTAGATCGGAAGTTTCCTAAAATTTGAGATCAATTTTATAATTTTTGAACCAATATTGACCAAGCTGTGGAGTCATTTCCCATTTTTCCAGAATGTCTTCTTTGCTTGGACAGACTATATTTATTTATTCGATTTCCAACGGTTACAGCAATTACATAAAGTGAAATGAAGTGAAAAGATGAAAAATTGATATAATAATTATAAAATGTAAGATATTGTTAGACTATATTTGACGCCAAAAAGTTAGGCGCTTTCGTCTGCTCCTTGAGCGCTCTAGCAGCTAATGTTGTCAATTATAGTTGTAATTTATCTATGCCTGGATGATGTTTTTGAGACAATAGATGCTTTACATCAGCTGTTGGTAGGTTACATCACGTATGAAAGACAGACGACACTGCCTAACGTATTGGCATCAGCTGTTAATAATCTATCAGCTCAAATTCAGTTGAATCATGCTAAAATTCAGTAAAACAAGCAATAGCCCACATTGAATTAACCCTTTCCTAGATTAGAGCCTTGATTCTTATAACATCTACTCACGAAATTACAATTCAACTCAAGTTATCTAAAATACTAACAATATTGCCAGCGATATGCCAAAAAGTTGGGAGTTCTCGTCTGTACCTTATACATCAGCTGTTGGAGTGCACAAGGAGCAGACGAAACCGCCCAACTCTTTGGTGCCAGCTTTACTGTAATAATTGTTTTGCATACCTAGTTTAACGGTGTAACATACAAGTAATAACATACGGTGTAACATACGGCCACCCTACAAGTTAGATGAATTAAATTAAAGGTCATTCCATGTAACGTTTTTTGAAATGATTTTGAATTTAAATCAATTATTTTTTAATATTTCATGAAAAAGATTAATCAATTTCACTGTTTTCCTGCGTGATTGGTTTTGTACACACAAAATCTTCATATTTTTCTACTTTCAGGTTTAGCTGGATAATTTTTGTAATGTCTCTTGAATATTAATAAAGTGACTGATTGATTGATAACTCTAATTCTTATTTTTCAGGATTGGAAGGGATGCACAGAATAATCCAAGTGAAGATTGTCTGACTGCAACGTCCAATAAATTGAAGAAGAGAGAATAGACGGCAAGCATAGTTTTGATGTGAGTACGCATTATTCATGAAACCAGTTCTCTCTTGAAAAATCAATTTATAGTCTGGTTTCTTCTCTACAAATTGAGTTTTTTCTTCATTTTTTACTACTTACTGTATAGTATTTTTATTATATTACTGACCCAAAAACGTTTGTTCGCCTGCTTCTTGTGCGCTCCAACAACTGATGTCAATTAGAATATTAATATTATTATTAATTAGAATGTTAATACAGAGTATTAATGGTCTAAGGAATTGTCATTTAGCTAGGTTGTGTATTTGAAATCTAAAGAGACAATCGATGTTTGACATCAGCTGTTAGTAGGTCACAACAAGTACAAGAGACAGACGAAACCGCCTCACTTTTTGGTGTCAGGTATACTCTGATGTAGCTCCTAGAAAGTAATTAAGTTTTAAATGTGTACCATCTTCCTTCATTGTTATCTCCGTCATTCTGACAAAGTATTTCTGGGGTATGTTCAATGGAACTTCTTTTTCCACCATTTGATGGAAAGAGAGGTTTGTCGGTCTATTTTATAAACACTCTGTACAAGTATTCGACAGTATTGAATAGAATAAATATAGTATTTCAATTGATTTAGGTATGGTCAGAGATTTCCAAAACTAATAGTTATTCAAATACTTTGAATTCTATCAAAGGTTTGATAATATACATCAGTAGAGCTAAGGCGGGTATTACACGATAATAGTTCTATGATCATAGTTGATCATATGGATCATCTTTCCATATACAGGGTGTTTCAGGAGAAATGTGCAATACTTCTCAGGCTGATTCCTTACACCAAGTAGGCAAAAAAGTTCCATGTGACCAACCCCCAAAAACGCTTTGTTACCGAGATAACAATGGCGGAGAATTGTAATTTTTCAAGAAATATTTATTTTTATAATTTTTTAGAGGTTTTACTGGGGTTCTAAAATAATCAATTCCCATGTAAAATTAGCTGAGGAATTCAATGTAACCAGTCTGAAGTCTGTAACTTCAACGGTTATTAAGATAATTGAAAAAATATGCTTGAAAAACGCAATTTTTCAACAATAAGAGTTATAACTGGATAAGGAATCATAAATTTGTATTTTTTATTAATGGAAGTTGAAGAGAGTCGGATTCTAAAGAAAAAGTTAAATGGCAGCGATTGTGTAAATCTTACCCAAATCTCAGAAATAGCGATCAAAAATCGCAAAATTCGACAAAACATAGCACAAGTGATAAATTTGTATTTAGTATCAATTCCGTTTTCATATTTCTCAATAACCGTTGAAGTTACAGATTTCAGACTGGTTACATTGAATTCCTCAGCTAATTTTACATGGGAATTGATTATTTTAGAACCCCAGTTAAACCTCTAAAAAATTATAAAAATAAATATTTCTTGAAAAATTACAATTCTCCGCCATTGTTATCTCGGTAACAAAGCGTTTTTGGGGGTTGGTCCCATGGAACTTTTTTTTCTACTTGGTGTAAGGAATCAGCCTGAGAAGTATTGCACATTCCTCCTGAAACACTCTGTATAAACTATGATCATAGAACTATTATCGTGTAATACCGGCCTAACGCCAAAAAGTTGGGCGATTTCGTCTACTACTTGTGCGCTCCAACAGCTGACGTTGTCATTCAGGTATGCCAAGATAATGTTTTTGAAATAAATAAAGACAATCGATGTTTGAAATCAGCTGTTAGTAGGATACATCACGTACAAGAGACAAACGAAACAGCCTAACCTTTTGACGACAGCTATTTTTTGGTATAGATTATTTTCTATACAAAATAGTTATTTTCTTTAAACTTTTATTATTTGTAAATGAAACAGTCAAACAGTTTTTTATCACTTTCTCTGTCATTCAATTTTTTTCAAATAAACTTCTATAATAGCTCCTTCTTGTGTTGCAGCAGTAAGTCGAATGAATTTGTCATCCAGAGTTCAGCACTTCGGACAAGACAAAAGCATAGGTGTGATTTCAATGAGGCGTAGAACTAGTGCTTGGACCTCATTCTGTGATTCGAGTTCTTTCATCAATGATTTGCATCAATTGTTCGTATTTTCCAGTGAGTTTTCCGTTACAAGTGAGTAACTGGTGGTTTAAAGTGTGAAAATGATGAAAAATCAAAAGTTTCATAAGATGAAAAAGACTGACACAATTATGCTCTGTGAAAATTGTTACCTCCAGAAAAGGCAATTAGTTTATTGACGTATTGTAAATAATTGTTATAAGATTTATAATAATTCAAATTACTACCATTATCATTGTAATGTTTCAAGTAGGGCATTTCATAAAAAGAAAGTAATACGTAGTGAATACTGATCAATTGGGAAAGAAATTCGTTTTATGGATGTCCATTAATGTTTATATCTGTTGTAGTTTATTGCAGTTTTCCCCCTTGAAAAATGGTACTTTATTTTCTTCAATTGTTCGATAGTTCTAAAGCTAGGATTTGGTTGGTGCAAAACGTAACGACCGTCGGTCGTTGCGTAAAAAAATGGCGGACTGCTTCTGTGTTAAATCATAGGACAGATTTCGTTCATGCGTATCACCAACGACCACGACCAACAGCCGCATCCGATGACGACCGTACTCATCTAGAAGCAGTGTTCCGACCAGTCGCAGTGGATTCTAACCTCAAATATATTGGGAGACTTGGAGAAGATGTAGTAAGTTATAATTGAGATGACCAGGAGGGAAATATTTATAATTATGAGGGATATTAATATCAAAGTTGATGAAATTTTGATTCAAATAGTACCAAAATGGAGTAATTTTCATTTTTCACTAGTAGATCTGGATATCATGAATGCAGATCATTGCGACTGGGTCGTGCCAAGGAAAATGGTTCAGCCGCAGCCGTATGCGTACATTGCGGCTGACGGTCGTTACGTTCCGCACCAACCAAATCGTACCTTAAGGTTTAAAATATTCCATTCAATCGAACTTCCACTGTGCTATAATTATTCTAACAATGATATTACAGTATGCTGGGTAAAAATGTTCATGTAAATAATGTAAATAAAGAGGACAATTTGTGTAGTAAACATATATTTATTTTAATCATTATTAATCTATTTTACTCGTATAATGTTCATGTAAATATGAGGATGTATTTTTCTCAATAATTTTTCGTTTGTATTGTGTAGTAAACAAAAATAATCTTGATGATAAATTGTTGTTCTAGAAAGCAAGTATGTATTTTTCACGTTAATATATATTTTATAATATTTATTTTAATATATATTTTATATATAAGATAATGCACATGAGCTGTTCAATATTGTAACCTACATGCGAATGTTTCCGATATTACAGTTGAACGTGAAGAGCTATTGACATTGTATTTATTTCAATCCTTGCGATATCTTGCAAATGAAATGTTAGTTTTTGTTGATTGTAGAATCAAACTGTAGTCTGTCCAAGCAAAGTAGACATTCTGGCAAGATGGTGAAATGACTCCAGCTCGGTCAATATTGGTTCAAGAATTTGGTTTCATATTGTAGGAAACATTCTGATCTACAATTTGAGATCAATTTTATAATATTATTGAACCGATATTGACCGAGGTGCAGTCATTTTCCCACCTAGCCAGAATGTCTTCTCTGCTTGGACAGACTATACCACAAAGTTGAAATTTTTCCATCATTTATGCCCGGTTTTTCCAAGCACACTTGAAGTTGAGGGACCCTCAAATTTTGTTGAACAGCTGACATTTTCTATGATAAGTATAGGAAATGTAGTAAAGTGTAGTAAACTTGAGGCTCCCTCAAATTTGAGTGTGCTTGGAAAAACCGGGCATAAGGCTGTCATAGATTAGCTCAAACGTTAGCAGAGAGAGCTCTTGAACGATTTTTATTTTTGTATAGCTGACGGGAAAAAATTAGGTGGTTCATCTGCTCCCTGTGCGCTCCAACAGCTGATATTGTCCATTAGAGTTATCATTTAGCAATGCCTAGATGATGTTTTTGAATCAGAAGAGACAACAGATGATTTACATCAGCTGTTAGCAGGTTACATCACGAACAAGTGAGACAGATGTAACCACCTTCCTTTTTGGCGCCAACTATACAAAAAAGCAATTCGTGACTCAGTGGCTAGAGTTTGATTCTGAATTCAATACTGTATAATACATGCGAATCAAATAGAACAAAATTTGTTAAATTCATTTAATGAATTTTAAGTTATTGTATCATTATTGAATCCCTTGAAGATACTATACTGATTGAAGATCTTCCAATAATTATTTGTTCAGTTCGATACACAGTGTATTGTCTCATGTATATGTAGTTCCTTGAATGTATATTATTATAAGCAGATTGAACCATCAGCACTCCATGCTTTGCGAAGTCATAAACTGACCAGCATACTGACATCATATAGCTATTATGAAGATATAGGCTGTCCAAGCAAAGAAGACATTCTGGTAAGTTGAGAAAATGACTCCAGCTCGGTCAATATTGGTTCAGAAATTATAAATTTGATCTCAAATGAATAGTAGATCAGAATGTTTCATACAATTTGAGACCAAATTCAGAAGACAAATTCAAAGAAGACATTCTGGTAAGTTGAGAAAATGACTCCAGCTCGGTCAATATTGGTTCAGAAATTATAAATTTGATCTCAAATGAATAGTAGATCAGAATGTTTCATACAATTTGAGACCAAAATCATAATTGAACCGATATTGACCGAGCTGGAGGCATTTCCCCATCTTGCCAGAATGTCTTCTTTGCTTGGACTGACTATAGTTCAACATGATTGTATTGTCAGAATGAAAGATAATGGATTTACCACACAATGCTAAGATTTTATGATTTCTCCCAATTGATAGAAAGCTCATTTAACATCACAGAAATTATAAATTTATTTAAAAAAATCTAATTTTACATAGATTTTAAATTATTTTCAAATACATGCATAAAGATGTTAATCCTTATTGAGTGAAAGTGAAAATTCAAGTCCAAGTTACACAAAATTATACTAAATTTATAACGTTGATTCTTAGACCTAATCGCTGATTAATCGAGGTTTCATACTATCAAAGTAAATCAAGCTTAGCTCAGTTAAAAACAAAGAATAATACAATATAGTAAAATTGTATCAAGCCATCAAATAAAAACAGTTACTAATTGTAATTATTAATGTTACATGAACTTGATCTTGTATCTTGTCTATCTTGTATAGTCTGTCCAAGCAAAGAAGACCCTCTGGCAAGATGGGAAAATGACTCAAGTTCGGTCAATATTGGACCAAAAATAATCAATTTGATCTTAAATTGTAGGAAACAATTTGATCTACGTACCATTAAGACCACATTTATAATTCTTGAACAAATATTGACCAAGCTGGAGTCATTTTCCCATCTTGCCAGAGGGTCTTCTTTGCTTGGGCAGACTACTTTTGAGTTCATGTTATGAAGGCAATTATTATAATGGTATTCATGGATTTTATTAATTTACGAGTCTTCACCAGAGTCAATAGATTGGGGAATTTTCAAATCTTAATAATCTAACATACACAAAGTCGCACGGGTTCATGTTCCCAAGATGCAATAGAAGCACGTGGTTGTATGGAGCAACTCAAATCAAAAGTCAGCTGACCAGTGTGCATTACTCTTGCTCTAATACAACTCCGTGTTTCTTCTGCATCTAAAGGTACGGTTTCCTACACACGACGGTACCGCTACAGCCAATCACACAGATTTTGTCTTGTCCTTAAGAAACATACGCCCTTAAGAAACATAGCAATGGAAACAAGGCTTTATTGAGACTGTGTCCGCAAAGATTCAGCATTAAACATAGCCTGCTCCATAACACTTTCCAAATAGACCATCTGATCTCTATTTTTGGCGCCGTCCTGACAATAGTCGACAAATAGTTGCAATTTTGCTCTGAATCCTGCCACTTGCCACAATTCACGTTGATCCGATTCGTCGTTGGTGTCATCAGAATCCGAACCTCTTCTGGACGAATCGTCTTGTTGTGACAGTCCCACTAGAGTTTTGGAAGCTATCGCATCTTCATTGGTTGTATCTTCATCGTTTGATGACGACATTGTGATGTCATTGTTCGATGATACTGTATCTTCTTCGTCAGACGACGACAGTCGATTTCCTACTATCATTTTGGATCTAGTGTTGATTCTGCGTGCTGTAAATTTTTTATCACTTTGCGCCTTAAGTTTCCTGTCCGGTTTTGTCGTTTGTTTTCTGTCCACTTTTGTCGTTCGTTTTCTGTCCGGCTTTGTCGTTCGTTTACTCCGTACGTTCTCAGCAACCGGTTCATTCTTTACTGCCAACCCCCACTCGTGTCCCACATGGGTGGGCATATACTGCACTTTCACCACGCCATTGTCGATCAATTTCATCCACACCGATGAAGGACAAAACTTAGAGCCCGACATGTTACAAGTGAAAAACCGATTTGCCTTCTGGCTCCTATGCTTCCTATACTGTGTGTTCGTTGACCGCTCCAAAGTGGTTTTCCACGTCTGAAACTCACTCCTATTGGCCAACGTGAAAGTCTGCCATTCAATGTTGATCTTGTGTTCGGTCGTCAGATGAAGATCGATCTCGGTGCGACGTTGCCGGGTCGACACAAACGAGCACAGCGGACAATGTTTTTCGATATTTTTTTGTTGGCGGTTTATGTGCACTTTTTTCTCGTGGCGCGCCAAAGTCAGTGCACTGTTGAAGTTTCGCATACAGTAGGAACAGGGAAACATTGTTGCATTTCGTTCTTCGTGTTTTTTCACATGGCGTACCATATAGTACGCAACAGTTGTCTGGAAAGTACAGTATCCGCATTTCAAACGTTCCATATCGTCAGTTGGATGCATGTTCATTATATGACGACGTAAATTAGCTCCATTTTTGAACACCCATACACACTGGGAACAAGGGTATAATTTCTTCTCCTTTTTCTCCTTCCCCTCCTCCTCCTCCTCATTTCCTCCCCCTCCTCCTTCTTCTTCACCTCATTTCCTCCCCCTCCTCCTTCTTCTTCTCCTCATTTCCTCCCCCCTCCTCCTTCTTCTTCTCATTTCCTCCCTCCGCCTTCCTCCTCATCACCCACTCTTTCCTCTTCTCATCCGCCTCTTTTTTGGCTTTTGCTTGCTCCTCAGTGAGCGGACGCGGTCTTCCCCTTCTGTCTATTCTATGTACATCCGCCATATGCCTGTGGTACTGTTTGGGCGTGCTGTAGGCTCTGTAGATTTTGACTTTTGCACACTCAGGACACACAAGGACTTCGCCGTCCGTCTGCAAAACAATAAACATTGAATTCAATCACATGCTTCAAGTTCAAAAAGATTACATGAGATTTCATTTTTCATGTACAAAAACATTCCAGCTCCGTTTCTAGATTGCAGTGAGACAATATAGTAAACATAACTCATAGTGTTTTCTTAATCTCAGGGCTACTTTCATCACTGTTTTTTATTTTAAATAATTATCAAAGTACTCTTTTTGAATTATTTTTTCAATGCATTACATATGTCAACTAATTATAGTCATTTGAAAATGACTATAATTAGTTGAAACATGTAATGCATTGAAAAAATAATTCAAAAAGGGTACTTTCATAATTATTTAAAATGAAAAAACAGTAAGTATAACTCTATACAGAAATAAATATACAGTAACTATAACTTGAGGTAATTAAATCAAACTAATTACAGTACCTTGCTATCGCTTATTTTTCTATAGATGAAAATTCAATGATTAATTACTCAAGGTATTGATTGAAGGTATAGTCTGTCCAAGCGAAGAAAACCCTCTGGCAAGATGAGAAAATGACTCCAGCTCGGTCAATATTGGTTCAAAACTTATTGATTTGGTCTCAAATTGTAGATCACAATGTTTCCTACGATTGAGGCCAAATCAATAATTTTTGAACCAATATTGACCGAGCTGGAGTCATTCTCCCATCTTTCCAGAGGGTCTTCTTCGCTTGGACAGACTACACATGAACGCGAAAATTGGAAAAATTTTATAAAAACGATGTAATTGGCAATCTTTTTCTGTTAAGGTTGAACTACTGTGTCTAGATCAAAAGGCGAAGTTTGGACATAAATATGAACATTCTTGATTAAGGATATCACCATATCAATGATATCCTTGCCATTAACACATGACCTTGGAAATTTGTACATAATGATCCAAGCAAATAAGACACTCTGGCAAGATGGGAAAATGACTCCAGCTTGGTCAATATTCATCAAAAATTATAAATGTGTCCTTAATCCTTAGTACATCAAATTGTTTCCGACAATTTGAGATCAAATCGATAATTTGACCGAACTTGAGTCATTTTCCCATCTTGCCAGAGGGTCTTGTTTGCTCAAACAGACTATATTAGTGATCAAATTATTAAATAATAGTGATCAAATGTAGGTAAGTGAAAACGAAGGTTGTCAGATCCACAAAGTTTATTAAAAATACCATACAATGATCCTTTCAAACTTGTATTTTTGAAATCCTCAGTTCTCCACTGATTATGATGCCCTGAGCATTGAAACTTGTGTATGGTACTTCTTTTCTATTTAGTGCTGCTGTATTTTTTTTAAAAAACTTTAAATGATTTATTTACACTTGAAAATGGCAAATTCGCCGCAACATGTTGTGTGAAATAAAAAATATTTTTAAAAGGGTGCTCTGATTGTAATTTTTTTGAGTATGGTCATTTAAATAAACTTTGTGATCAAACGTATTTTTGAATAAATTGACTGATTACCTGCTTGTCTTGAGGCCGCTTCAGGAATTCTTCTGGCAGTATAAAATCTGACTCCAAATCAGCTGATTCCTCGTCACTGACCATTTCCCCCAGCTCCTTATCGCCGAGCTTAGGTGGCAGTTTTTCACCCCTCCTGTTTATCCGATGAACACGATTTATATGGCGGTAGTAGCTCTTCTGTGTGACGAAATCTTTTCTCGAACATACAGGACATACTATATCCAACTGAAAAAAACAACAGCGAACGTTTATTAGATCAATTGATAAAATATAAACATTGAAAATCTTCAAAATAAAACAATTTACAAGATAACTCAAGGCTGTTAGTAGGACTCGACGATTGTTTAGTAGATACTTTCAGGTAAAGTCTGCTCAAGCAAAGCAGAATACATTCTGGCAAGATGGAAAAATGACTCCAGCTTGGGGGGCAATATTGGTTCAAATATTTATAACTCAATTATACTCTGTCTCAAACAATCTCTGTCTTAAACAATTATAACTCTGGTCTCAAATTGTAGGAAACATTCTGATCTACAGTTCAAGAACAAATTAAAATTTTTTGAACAAATATTGACCGAGCTGGAGTCATTATCCCATCTTGCCAGAATGTCTTATTTTCTTGGACAGACTATACGGGTATCAAAAATCACTTTGAGTTAGATCAACAACTTATAGTTTTTACCCCTACAGTTTCCTATGAAAGTACCAATTTACTCACTGAATATAGTTCGTAATATTGGGTATTCTCAAACAAGTACGTGAAGTGAAAAAATTACAGATCCAAGAATACTTTTTAACATAGTAGTATAGTCTGTTCAACCAAAGAAGACCCTCTGGCAAGATGGGAAAATAACCCCACCTAGGTCAATATTTGTTCAAGAATTATAAATGTGGTCTTAATAGTAGATCAAATTGTTTCCAACAATTTGATATGGAATTGATAATTTTTGAACCGACCGAGCTTGAGTCATTTTCCCATCTTGCCAGAGGGTCTTCTTTGCTTGAACAGACTATACTAGTAAGTAATGAACAACTTCCCATGCAAGATTAGTGAATTGTTTTGTTTATGAATTTTGTTTCATGAATTGCTGTTAGGCTGAGGCCGCACTGCCGGTGGGTAGAGCCTGGAGGGTGGAGGGTAGTTGGTAAATCTATAGAACATACACACCATCCACAGTAATACATCGTATGAATGGTATGACGTCATTCTGTTTTTTGAGGTTATGTTGTCAATATTTAAGAATTTCAAGATAGCGACTGAACGCATACCATTCATACGATGTATTTCTGTGGTTGGTGTGTATGTTCTATAGATTTACCAACTACCCTCCACCTTCCACGCACTACCCAGCGGCAGTGCGGCCTCAGCCTTACAGTTTGAACGACCAAAGAAAACATTATGATAAGATGAGAAAATGACTCCAGCTCGGTTAATATTAATTTGTATAGAGACAGCTTGAAATTATTATCTTTTTTTTTGTTTCACCAGGTCGAAACGATTCTAGCTACGAAACAGTTGTAGAAAATCATAAAATCAAAGTCATTTTGGGGGCCTGAAAATATCTTAGCGGGCAGGCCCCGGGAAAAACTGTTACGCCACTGCAACAAAATTTAAGTGACATTATTTTTTCTACTGTAAAAAACGTTTTGATAATCAAATTTAAATTACTAAGTACTGGAAAAAGAATGGATACTCAACACAATTTTTTTCATCCGGGTCTTGAATTTTTTCCCCTTTTTTGTTAATTCTGTGAAAGCGGATCATATGTCTATAAAGGCGGCCAGCAGTAGCGTACATTCTTGACTCATTGTTTCCTGCACATATGATGCAAAAGAAGGCTCCAGTTTCAGTATCCATCTAAAAAACAAATAAACATTTATTAGATATTTAGTAGCCTATAGTCTGTCTAAGCAAATAAGACCCTCTGACAAGATGGGAGAATGACTCCACCTCTGTCAATATTGGTTCAAAAATTATTGATTTGGTCTCAATCGTAGGAACATTCTGATCTACAATTTGAGACCAAATCAATATTTTTCGAACCAATATTGACCGAGCTGGAGTCATTTTCTCATCTTTCCAGAGGGTCTTCTTCGCTTGGACAGACTACACATGAACGCGAAAATTGGAGAAATTTTATAAAAACTATGTAATTGGCAATCTTTTTCTGTTAAGGTTGAACTACTGTATCTAGATGAAAAGGAGAAGTTTGGGCATAAAGATGACCATTATTGAGTTAAGGATATCACCATATCAATGATATCCTTGCCATTAACACATGGCCTTGAAAATTTGTACATAATGATCCAAGCAAATAAGACACTCTGGCAAGATGGGAAAATGACTCCAGCTTGGTCAATATTCTTCAAGAATTATAAAAGTGTCCTTAATAGTACATCAAATTGTTTCCTACAATTTGAGATCAAATAGATAATTTTTTAACCAATATTGACCGAACTTGAGTCATTTTCCCATCTTGCCAGAGGGTCTTCTCTGCCTGGACAGACTAAATAATAATTAGTAATCAAATTATTTAATAATAGTGATCAAATGTAGGTAAGTGAAAACAAAGGTTGTCAGATCCACAAAGTTTATTTAAAAATAATGCTACAACCATATTCCTTTCAAACTTGTATTTTTGAAAGCCTCATGCCCGGTTTTTCCAAGCACACTCAAACTTGAGGGACCCTCAAATTTTAAGGGACACTCAAATATTTTAGAGACCCTCAAATTTTGACGAACGCTCAGATTACCAGCTGACATTTTCTTTAAAAAAATTTATAAAACTAATATTATCATCAGTTCAAAACGATAACCTGAAATCCAGCAAATTCTCCAAATTAGCAAACATTGAAGTATCTTCAATTATTGTTCAAGGGAGAATCGAAATATACAGGAATTTATCGAAATATTCATGCCACAATTTATTTTGTCTTCATTCATTAAAAAAAAATACAAAATATCATGCAAACCTCGAAGTAGGCTACTGCTGGATTTAAGGTTATCGTTTTGAACTGATGATAATAATATTATCATTTATATTTATATTCATATTTATATTTATATTTACATTTATATTTATATTATTATTCTGTTTCCAACATGAGTACCGTATGTAACCAATGAGAATGCAGATACGCTTCAGAAATTTTTAATAAAATGTCAGCTGATCAACTGAACATTCGTCAAAATTTGAGGGTCCCTTAACTTTGATTCGTATCGAGGGCCCTTCAACTCTCCCATGTTAAAAGTATAGGAAATGTCAGCTGTTAATTGACGATTCGTCAAAATTTGAGGGTCCCTCAAATATTTGAGTGTCCCTCAAGTTTGAGCGTGCTTGGAAAACCCCGGCATCAGTTTTCCACTGATGATGATGCCTTGAGCATTGAAACTTGAGTATGGCATTTTAAATAAACTTTGTGATCAAACGTATTTTTGAATAAATTGATTGATTACCTGCTTGTCTCGAGGCCGCTTCAGGAATTCTTCTGGCAGTATAAAATCTGACTCCAAATCAGCTGATTCCTCGTCACTGACCATTTCCCCCAGCTCCTTATCGCCGAGCTTAGGTGGCAGTTTTTCACCCCTCCTGTTTATCCGATGAACACGAGTTATATGGCGGTAGTAGCTCTTCTGTGTGACGAAATCTTTTCTCGAACATACAGGACATACTATATCCAACTGGAAAAAACAACAACAACGAACATTTATTAGAGGAATGAATAAAACATGAACATTGAATATCTTCAAAATAAAACAATTTACAAGATAACTCAAGGCTGTTAGTAGGACTCGACGATTGTTTAGTAAATACTTTCAGGTAAAGTAGTTCCCAACCAGAATAACTACCACCTCAGAAACGGCTATAGATAACATTATCACAAATATTTGTGATGTGAATTTGAAAGTTTCAGGCATTATAACACATATATCGGACCATGACGCTCAGCTATGCGAAATTTTTAATGGGAGTCAAACTGTAAAAAAACCTATACGATGATTGAACCGAAAATATGACGAATGTAATTTGAATGTATTTTTTGGTGATTTGGAGAACATTGATTGGATGGATGTATATCAATCTCCTGTAGGTGACAAGTTTAATGTCTTCATTTCATTATTTTCTTATTATTTTAACATTCATTTTCCAAAGCTATATAGGAATGAGAAAATGTCAACCAATGAGAAATATTCTAACAGTGACGTAATTGAGAAAAGGAGAGAGTTATTGGAACTAGAGAGAATGTTAAGAATTACAAGGAATGAGGATTTAAAGGATGATATAAAAATAAGGAAAAGTGATCTGAAACAAACAATAGTTAAAAATAAGCAAAAGAATTTCGATAAAAAAGTTGCAGATGCAAAGAATAAAAATAAAGTTATCTGGAAGTTTGTTAATGACAACGTTGGTAAAAACAAAGAGAAGAACGTAAATATAAGTGTTATTGAGGATGGAGGCCTTGTAACAAATCCTCTTGAAATTAGCAACATCTTTAATGATTTTTTTGCGATAGCAGTGGATAAATTTGTCAAACCAAACATTCCTGATAGAGTGGAACCTGTTGAAACCCTGATTCATCCAGTCGATCAACCCACACTAAGATTTAGATTTAAAACGATTTCAGAACCCGAGTTGGTAAATGTAATTATGTCATTTGAAAATAAACTATCTTCAGGACCAGATGATATCCCAATTACAGTGATAAAAAAAGTTTTTCCGGCAATAATCAAACCCTTGACTCACATTATCAACTCCTCCTTGATATCAGGTCTTTTCCCAGACTGTTTAAAGGTAGCTAGAGTTTTCCCAATATTCAAGAAAGGAGATATAAGAGAGCCTGCGTGTTATAGGCCGGTATCTATCTTATCAGCATTCTCTAAAATAATTGAACGCGTGGTTTTCATACAGCTTATGGAATACTTAGAATCCAGAAACATTCTAGACAGAGAACAGCATGGTTTTCGCTCTCAAAAGTCCACTGTAACTGCAGGAGTTGATTTTATTAACAGTATTATCAATGCAATAGACAGGGGGGAGAAAGTGATTGGTACCTTTCTCGATATGACACGCGCTTTTGATAGCGTGTTACATCATGTTCTGTTGGACATGTTGAAGAATGTAGGAATTAGGGGAATTGAACATACATGGTTTACATCGTACCTAAGGGATAGGCAGCAGTATGTTGAGATTGAACATATTGAAGAGACGCATGTTTTTAAATATAAAGTAAGATATCGCTCTAATCTAAGGCGTCTTAAATATGGTGTCCATCAAGGGTCTATCCTGGGTCCCTTATTATTCCTGGTGTATGTCAAAGGTATGCCTGGGGTCGTACAGGGACAGGCCGCTGTTTGTCTGTATGCTGATGATGCAAATATAATTTTTTCGGGTGAATCCATTCAAGATATTGAAGTAGCATCAGCTATTGGCCTGTCTTCTCTGAATGAGTTCCTAAATGACAGAAACCTTCTCTTGAACGCCAACAAATCAATTGTAGTTCCGTTTACAACAAGACAAAGACAAATTGATGCTCACCCAAATGTTGCAATAAACGACGAAACTTTAAAACTAGTTGATGGCACAAAATTCCTAGGGCTAGAGATTGATTGTCATTTGTCTTGGGATCGGCATGTTTCTCTGGTAGAGAAATTAATTTGAAAGAAACCATTCAAGCATTTACTTCTCCCAATTCAGGAAGATCAGCAAAATTAATATAAAGACATTCGTGTCATTTTTTCTAAATTTTCTAATTCTAGGCCTACAATAGTTTTGTTGTAACATTACTTTTTTTTAAAATAAACATTCTTATATTCTACTGAATGTTTGTTATTCTACCTAAAGATTCATAGTAAACTAATGTCATTTATTTGTAATGTAGGACAACAATTGAAATTCAGCTTATGCAAAGATGGAACTTACAAAAATTCAATGTTTTAGTGTATGGTAACTGTACGAAAACCTCCAAAACAAATCTACCCTTGGTGCACATATTTTGAAATTAACAACTGTATAACAATTGAGAAAACTAACTAATCATAATCAGAATTATATGATTCAAATGATTTCTAAGCCTCAGTAGCATCTAATGATTGAAAAGTTTGCTAGCTCCTAACAAAATTGAAAGTAAGTTGCTTCAAACTAGCAAGCTATAATTTATTGATTGTAGGATGTAACGTAAGCTTTAATCTTCACTGATCAAAATACAAAGACATTTTGACATAATCCAATACACATTAAAACTAGGTGCATTATTGGTCAAAGTTGTAGAAAATCATAAAATCAAAGTCATTTTGGGGGCCCGAAAATATCTTAGCGGGCAGGCCCCGAGAAAAACTGTTACACCACTGCAACGAAATGTAAGTGACATTATTTTTTCTACTGTAAAAACGTTTTGATAATCAAATTTAAATTACTAAGTACTGGAAAAAGAATGTATACTCAACACAATTTTTTTCATCCGGGTCTTGAATTTTTTCCCCTTTTTTGTTAATTCTGTGAAAGCGGGTCATATGTCTATAAAGGCGGCCAGCAGTAGCGAACATTCTTGACTCATTGTTTCCTGCACATATGATGCAAAAGAAGGCTCCAGTTTCAGTATCCATCTAAAAAACAAATAAACATTTATTAGATATTTAGTAGCCTATAGTCTGTCTAAGCAAATAAGATCCTCTGGCTAGATGGGAGAATGACTCCACCTCGGTCAATATTGGTTCAAAAATTATTGATTTGGTCTCAATCGTAGGAACATTTTGATCTACAATTTGAGACCAAATCAATATTTTTTGAACCAATATTGACCGAGCTGGAGTCATTTTCTCATCTTGCCAGAGGATCTTCTTTGCTTGGACAATCTATACTTATTAAAACTAGACATTATTCGACAATAATTGCTAGTTTAAAACTGTAAAATATAAGTTTCCTTGTAATCCGTTAGATTTATTTATTTTGTATCAAGTCTCGGCAATGTATCAATACTTTCCTGCGGAATTCAGTAGACTCACTATAATACTATAATATAACATGATACTTATAATAAGTATCATGTGTTCAACATATTCTGGATACTCTTAATATAGTCTGACCAAGCAAAGAAGGCCTTCTGGCAAGATGGGAGAATGACTCAAGATAGGTCAATGTTGGTTCAAAAATTATCAATTTGATCTCAAATTGTAAGAAACAATTTGATCTACTATTTAGACCGCATTTATAATTTTTGAACAAATATTGACCAGGCTGGAATCCTTTTCCCATTTTGCCAGAGGGTCTTCTTTGCTTGGACAGAGTATAACTGGGCACTGCAAAACTGGATATTTTTAATAAATGGATTTTCAAAAATGGCGGTCAACTAGAATTGTCGTACTTATAATTATAGTCAATATTGAAAAATAAATAATTAAAATAGGCTATACTTACTACCGGCTGTTTGGAACCATCATCTTCAAAATCAGACTTGGTTGGTTCCAAGTCAGAATTGGTTGGTTCCAAGTCAGAATTGGTTGGTTCCAAGTCAGAATTGGTTGGTTCAAAGTCAGAATTGGTTGGTTCCAAGTCAGAATTTGTTGGTTCCAAGTCAGAATTGGTTGGTTCAAAGTCAGAATTGTTCAATTCAAAGTCAGAATTGTTCAATTCATAGTCAGAATTGGTCGGTTCAAAGTCAGAATTCCAACCAATCGATTCTTCATCACCGTCGATGTCCATTGGATTGCTGTTCTCGATTTCACTCATTATTATAAAAAAAACTTTATCTCATCCAGTTATAATGACATTGGTTCAATAAGCCACCTGTGAATGGAACAAAACTGATTATTCAACTGAATTAGAAAAACTTTTATTTAGAAAAAAAATTGAACAATTTTACGTTGGTTAATTATGTTGGGGCCCCTGCTCTTCTTGGTGATGATTAACGATCTTGGACACCTTGGGCCAGTGTTAATGTTCGCTGATGACACTATTCGACAAAACATAGCACAAGTGATAGATTAGTATTTAGTAGCGATTTTGCGATTTTTGATCGCTATTTCTGAGATTTGGGTAAGATTTACACAATCGCTGCCGTTAACTTCTCAACTTCCATTATATAAAAAATCCGATTAATTTAGTTAAAATTAATTTTTAACTAATCCGACTATCTTCAACTTCCATTGATAAAAAATACAAATTCATGATTCCTTATCCAGTTATAACCCTTATTGTTGAAAAATGTCGTTTTTTAAGCATATTTTTCAATTATCTCAATAACCGTTGAAGTTACAGACTTCAGACTGGTTTCATTGAATTCCTCAGCTAATTTTACATAGGAATTGATTATTTTAGAACCTCAGTAAAGCCTCTAAAAAATTAGAAAAATAAATATTTTTTGAAAAATCTCAATTTTCCGCCATTGTTATCTCGGTAACAAAGCGTTTTTGGGGGTTGGTCCCATGGAACTTTTTTGTCTACTCGGTGTAAGGAATCAGCCTGAGAAGTATTGCACATTCCTCCTGAAACACCCTGTATACTGTCACGTCAAGAAGACTGAGAGCTATCATGTCCTGAGGTCTAAACACCATGAACATGGCACAAGAAGGAGACATATGATGGATGTCCCACGCTGCCGGACAAGCCGAAAGAAGGATTCTTTTCCCATCCTTGCACTCCGCTTATTCAACACACTGCCTGCCAACGTGAGAGACCTCCAGGAAAGTGTTTTCAGGACAAGAATTTCTGCCTGGCTAAAGGAGAATCTTTTCTTTTCAATGCAGGAGTACTTGTATGCTCACAAGAGTATTTGACCCAACCTGCCATCTTGAGCCTGTTATTCAAGGAGCAATGATGGGTTGCCTTATCAACGATGAGTCCATGGGGAAGTACCCTGTGACTCTGACACAGTCTGTCTGGTTTCTCACCGGTCAACGACAAAGAACTCAAGTTTACAAGTATACTCAAAGTTAATAATATAATTATAATTATAGAGTATACTCAAAGTATTCGAAAAACTTGTAACTCATTATAGATTTTTCTCTCAGAGTTGTAACTCATTCCAGAATTTGAATGATTTTTTTAATAGCAAACCGTTACCGGTACCTACTTTAATAACACTAACATGACGTAGTTATGCTGTTCACCCTGCTGGGATCTGGATTGGAATTCAAATATTGTCAATAAAAATCATACAGATTCTACCATGCGTCCATGCTCAAATTTGATGTTATTTTATCCAACTATTTAAATGTAAGTGAGGCATAGTTAATTGAATTCCAATTATGAAGTTATAGATTTTCAAAATTAAAAGGCTACCGCTAATCACCTCACCTTCTGAAACAGAGTCACCCCAGGATATTATAGAGATAACATGTTCACATGTATAATGTATTATTTTACAGAATTATTCATTTTTTCATTGGGAAAAGCTGTTAGTAGGCTAATCAGTTTAAGAAATATTCTACTATCCAAGTAATAAAATTATTACTCTACTGGGAATAGCTTGGAACCAAGTAGATTCTTACAATAAGAATCTATTCCTTGTTAAATTCCTTAAAATTCAAGAATTAATTCTTAGATAAATGTGGTAATAAAGAAAAATAACAGACAATAACTGCACAAACAACAAACAAGCAGTTTGGAGTGTAAAGCTAGCTGATTTTTAACAGTAAAAAATTATTACTCACATAATAGGCTGCCAGATCATGAATGTGGTAGAGTATTAGACTGATCAAGGAATAAAATCATACCAAAAGAACACAAATATGATAAATTAAGTAGAATTCAATTCCAATGTAAATAACTGAATATTTTATTAATTTCTAGGTTATGATTTTTGATTTTGTATCGATGTATGATTTCGATTGTCGATAGTTGTATCATTATCGAGTTTCCAACACTCGATAAGAAAAGGCGGGAGTTTTAACGCACAGTCTATTCACGATCAAGCCAATTGAAATTGAAACAATTTACGGCAAATGTTTGTTAATCCCGTTTTTTCTCAAAAAATAATCATGAATAGAAAATTATAAAACAGTTGATTGAACTGTTGACACTAAATTAAATTTGGTCTCATTTGAATGCTTGCATGAAAAAAATAATTTACTATGTGAATAACGTGAAATGATATCAAATTCCGTTCTTGTTGCTTCTGTGGTGTAAATAGACCAGTGTATATTATAATGGATTGTCATACAGTTAATAAAAACAGAAAAATTCAAATAATATTACTCTTAAGGCCCGTATCGACACTGCGAGGCATGTGCCGATGCGGTATACGTTGTTATTGGTGCGACTGGAACGCAGTCGATCAGCTGTGGCCAATCACAGCTCTTGTTTCATCCTTTAGCTTTAATGGGTCTTTATTCCAAGTCTAATCCACATAAAGGTGTTTGAAAAATTGGAAATGAATTTCAACTTTGACCGTTTGAAGGAGCTGTTACATTTCAAAAAAGTGTAATATCTGATACGGTACTTTTTCCTGACATACAAGTTATGAAGGAGAAAGAGTACTTGACTTTTTTCTAAATGGGAGTAGAGTAGTAGAGAGAAAATTATTATTTTTGAAAGCTCCTATCTCCAGATCATGATTGCATTCAAGTGCCAGTCATTGTTATTAGTATATTCATTTCGGTTCATGTTGTATAGGTACTAGAGAATATTTGCGTGCTTTCTAATTAGCCTCTTCATGTCGGAGCTCTATACTATAATATTAAACTTTCCGGCCCGTTTCTATAGGATCACACCTAGGGTTGTTAATCAAAGGACTGACATAATATATAATAAACGCATCCTTAGCATATGAGCGATTTTTATTTTTATTTTTTCAATTTTTGGCAAATTAGTTGATAAGTAGGCTACTCTATAGTTGAGAATCAATGTTAATGTTGCATGACATTCGCAATTCCACTTTAAAAACTAGTCGAAATAATAAATCAACCTTGTACGGTAATATTTTGTGTTGAAATAGACTTGAAATATTCAATCCTCAAATGCAAAAATTAACCTATTTTCCCCAGAAAATTCATTTATTTACGAAATTACAATACGCAGTGTGATCGAAACAGAGACCAAGCCTAAAACGTCTCTTTCTCACAATTTTGTAAAGTTGATATTAATTTCCCCGGATGGATAGAAAAAAGACAAGATGTTGTCAAACCACTGATTTATTAGAAAATCGAGATACCGGTTTCGGTTGATTATGGATATGAACCACAATATCACCTTCCCAACTACTCAAAGAGTCCCCGGATAAACTTTTAGGGGATCTTTTCCCTCTACTTTAAAAAATACTTCAATCCTTATGCGTACCTTATTGTCAGATGCGACTTACTGTCAGACAGATCTAGAAAATATTGTAGCCTGAAATAATATTATAATGGAGCACAAATGGTGAGCTAAGGCCGGTATTACACGGTAATATAGTTTTGGTGAATTACTCCATTTGGAATATTCTATTGTTCTAAATTCGAAATTTTTATAATATGGTATTTCTCCTGGATTATAAATTCTTGATTGAAGTGCTGTGAAAAATATAATCTAGTTTTGAACTTATTACTATAAATTTGGTATAAAGACGTTTTGGACAATAGTCTTCTATAAGTCATGAATAAATAAATATTATTTCTATGAGGATTATCATAATAATACGAAATCACATTCTCATCTCTTTTCTATGATAAAATTCAGCCTTCAATTAGTTTTAAACTGGCAAAACTTCAATAAAATAACAACCGACCTCTGTTAAAACTACACCTATGTAGGACTTTGACTTCCATTAAAAATATGCTTATGGCTTTTAATGGTGGGGAGACTCTTACGGATAGGGATTCCGATCTCACAAGGTGTCAAATTTATAGATAAACTGAAAAACTTCAATGAACAAAATTGAAAATGACAACAATTCACAACTGTTTGATATGCGACGTACTATTATTAATGTGTGTATATATAGGTATGTAAATAGTGCAACCGTCTATACATAGCGCGCTATGTGAATAATATAAAAAAATTGTGTGTGAGATTCACCTTATTGTTTGCGGCATTATAATCACAGAGATTCGTCGCGAGGGGAGGGGAATAGGTAGCCCCCCTTTCGTAGGGTAAGGTGGGGGGGGAGAATCGAGCAAGCTCATTGAATCTGTTCAGTTCGGTTTGGATTTTAGTGAGTGGAAATTAAAGAGTCGTGTGGCTTAATCGTTTTTTTGTCACTACGAAACAATATTTTCCTATACTCGTCAGGGAATTTATCGTAACAAACTTGACACAATTTTAGTTAAATTCACACAGTTTTACGCCACAATTCGCTCACGTATCGATCTTTTTTGAATAATTTTTGTTTCAAAATAGTTATAATTTCAGATTAATTATCTGACAAAATCGTTTCCAATGTCTTATGTGTTCGGTTTTCAAAATTGTTGAAAATTTTGTTCAAATCATCTCCGTGTTGATCAACATTCTTATTTCCCAGTGTTACCAAAGACTAGACGTTTACTAACAGTGTATGGATTTGAAAAACTTATTTCATTTTTATTTCGTTGGTATTCAGCATTCTAGTAGGATTTTCGTAGATATCGACTGGATTATTGTCTCAAAAATAGCAAATAAATACGAGAAGGACTAAACCATCAATTTCCGGGGTCCATAGTGAGGCAAGGGGCTTTATAGATATCAATTTTCGGGTGAGTTCATACTTTTTATACGTAAATCACTGGCGGCTCGTACCCAAGAAACAGGTGAAGTGCCCGTATCTTTTACTGTACAGCACTTCACCTGTTTCGTGGGCACGAGTCGCCAGTGACGTAAATTACATTATAAATAGAACTTATTCATTGTAAAGGCATGAATTTTGTGAGAAAATCCAGAATTTTACTGGTGTTATGCAAATATTGATTAGATGGTATGCAAAAATTTAAATAGTTCTCTATTATATACCGTAAATATTACTTGCTGATTAATATAAAAGGTGATTTAGTCAAACCTGCATTTTTTGGATTCAATTGATCTTTGAGAATTTCATCTGTGAGAATGTAATGGATGGTTATTTGAAAATGCTACTGTTTCTATTATATATCTTAGTCTTCAATCTATATCTATAAAAGCGAAATGGCACTGACTGACTGACTGATTCATTCATTCATCACCAGAACTAAAAATCCACTGAACCGAATGCGTTCAAATTTGGCAGGCATGTTCAGTTGGACGTTTAGACGCGCGCTAAGAACGGATTTTAGGAACTTTTCAAGGATACGCCAAATATTTAAGTTTTTCTATAGTTTTTCGGCGTTTTCTCAATTTTTTCGAGAACCAATTGGTAAAAAATGTTGATATTTGGTAGGTAGGTTCAGATAAGGTCTAGAAATGTTGTGTTAAGATATTTTTGAATTCTGTTCAAGATTACGCCAGTAATCAGGTTTTTCAAAATTGTAGATGTATTGCGGGTTGCATATCTTCCGTCTTGATAGACCAATCCTTACTGTAAATTCAATGGTTCAGCGAGATTATAGATAAACTAATTTGGAAGATATTGAATCAAGTTTCAAACTATGTGCGATATAGTTCCCAAGGTTACGCTCAATATTAGCGTTTCACTATTTTTCGGAATTTTCAGAGTTTTTCTTGGATTTTTCGAGAATAAATTGGTAGAAAATGTCGAAATTTGGTGAACAGGTCCAGATTAGGTCTAGAAATGCTGTATTCAATAAGTTTTGAATCCGAGTTTGGAATTTGCAGCCGAGCGAAGCGAGCCTGTTTGTCTCAGCTTACACTGACAGAGGTTATGCAGGCGAGCGAAGCGAGTCTGTTTGACTCACTGACACTACTGATACTGTCGGGGGTCCAGGGGGCGGAACCCCCTGGCTAGGCGGAGAAGGCGAGCGAAGCGAGCCTGCCGGCTAGTGAATACCATATTTTGAACAATATACTTGTTAATCTATATTACTGACATCGCCTATCTGAAATGACGGACCGTCTCCCAATTTTTCCATTCCAATGCTGCTTATTCAAACAATATCTTTAATACTGGAATGATAAAAACCCACATCAACATCATCAAAATAAGCCGAGTAAAGTCTTCGATACGTTCTTGCAGACTGCTCACAGATTGTCCTGACAGAGTGGAGGATTGGTATCAATCCGCCAACTGTCAATTCAGTTGGTATCAGGTATATCACACTTAACCTTGGAAAATGATAAAATATTAGTGGAAATTAAGGTATATATATAATAATTATAAATTGAAAACTATGAATAATGTTTAAAACTCAATAAAAATCACTTATAAATTGAAATAAACTTACCGTTCTTACATAGTAAGTGAACATCCATTTATAAGTGATTTTTATTGAGTTTTAAATTTTAAAGTGAAAAAAGAATGGATACACAACACTATGAATAATGAATTTATTGTTAATTGACTGACTTATTGACTTGACTGATACAGAATGAGAGTGAAAAATTATCGCTTCTTTATTACGGCAATTGGCCAATTAGTTATATATATAGTCTGTAAAAGCAAAGAAGACCCTCTGGCAAGATGGGAGAATGACTCAAGCTCGGTCAATTTTGGTTCAAAAATTATCAATTTGATTTCAAATTGTAGGAAACAATTCGATCTAGTAATAAGACCACATTTATAATTCTTGAACAAATATTGACCAAGCTGGAGTAATTTTCCCATCTTGCCAGAGGGTCTTCTTTGCTTGAACAGACTATAGCCGCTGAATAAGTTTGCAATGAATTACAAAGTACGTAATTTTTTCAAACCTTCATAAAATAGAAATCATAATAGAGCTTAATAATATTGATTTTGATACAATAAAAGGAAACTTGTAGCATGTAACATAAAACTGAACATTATCGGCTCAGAGCTTATTTTAGGCTAAAAATGTAACTTCAAAATTCAATTTCGTAGAAAAATCATGCTTTTCATCGATGATAGATTAACAAGAACTGAATGAATAACAAAATTCAATGGTTCATTCTCCATTCTATCAACTGAGACCCTTCCTTGCATGCCATTGGCTCAAATGGTTACGTTCAACAAAATGGAGTCAACAACCAATAGGAATGCGTTTTGAAAAGTGTAGTCTACAACATAATGGCGGCTGCTTCCATGTGATTGGTCGAATAAGCTGCCACACAGATCACACCTTAGCTGACAGAATTGAGTTTGAATGTTGTTGAATTAAGTAATTTGAAGTAACTTATTCTTTATTATATTCGTGGAATGACGTAATTTCACCTGATTTTATTATCAGTTGAATTCTTGTAAAATAATTAATTATTCTCGATTCTCACTTAATTTTGTACAATTAATAATTTCGATAATTAATTTGTAGATCGGATTTGAACTGCTTCGATTTGAAAATGAATGAACTTGTCTAGTCTAGCTTCCAGCTAATTGATCGATTTTCTATTTAGAATAGAAGATTCTAGAGCAATTTGTTGGTAGGGATAGGGCCTACTCAGCAATAGTTCCAAGCGAAGAAGACATTCTGGCAAGATGAGAAAATGACTCCAGCTCGGTTGATATTGGTTTAAAAATGATACATTAAATGTATCAAATTTTGATCTCAAATTGTAGATCAGAATGTTTCCTACAATTTTTGAGACCAATATTGACTGAGCTGGAATCATTTTAAAATCTTTCCAGAAGGTCTTCTTTGCTTGGACAGACTATACCTACAGCATCCAAAAAATATTCTTCAAATTTAAGGGAAATTTAATTCTGTCTTTTATAATACACTAGCCGGCAGGCTCGCTTCGCTCGCCTTCTCCGTCTAGCCGGGGCTGGACCCCGACAGTATCAGCAGTGTCAGTGAGTCAAACAGGCTCGCTTCGCTCGCCTGCAAACTCCGTTCAGGAGGGACTCAAAATTTATTGAACACAGCATTTCTAACCTAATCTGGACCAGTTTACCAAATTTCAACATGCTCTACCAATTTATTCTCAAAAAATCCAAGATGAACTCCGAAAATTCCGAAAAATAGTGAATGCTAATATTGAGCGTAACCTTGGGAAGTATATCGGACATAGTTTGAAACTTGATTCAATATCTTCCAAATTAGTTCATCTATAATCTCGCTGAACCATTGAATTTACAGTAAGGATTAGTCGTATCAAGGCGGAAGATATGCAACCCGCAATACATCTTGAACGGAAATCAAATATATTTCAACACAACATTTCTAGACCTTATCCGAACCTGCCTACCAAATATCAACATTTTCTACAGATTGGTTCTCGAAAAAATGAGGAAAACGCCGAAAAACTTAAATATTTGGCGTATTCTTGAATAGTTTTTGAAATCCGTTCTTAGCGAGCGTCTAAACGTCCAACTGAACATGCCTGCCAAATTTGAACGCATTCGGTTCAGTGGATTTTCAGTTCTGGTGATGAATCAGTCAGTGTCATTTCGCTTTTATAGATATAGATATAACTTAGTTATTACTGATGCAAAATACTGAGCAATATTTTGAATCCTTTTACAAAAATTCCACTTATATCTCAATTCCAGAATACAGTGATTACTTATTTCAGATTGATCGACAATATTAGTTTATATATTATATTATTAGATTATAATATTAGTTCACAGTTCATCACACTCCAACGTTCAAGTTCAATATCTTCCACGCTTGATATAAAAAATGCTGATTGAGCAAATTCTGAATTATATTGCTTTGAATCATCACATTCTGATAGATAGCCTTCAATTAAATTATGTTATATCACTGATCATTTTCAACTACAAATTCATTGTAGAGTCAGAATGCTTTTCTTGCACTTTGAAAGGAATTTCTCACGTCTATTTCCATATTTGCATTCATCATTTTGTTCTTATTTTTGTCCTCTTTCTCCAAATCGTTTTCCTCCTTCATTACCCATTTCTCTTACTTCTCCATTTTCTCAAACCTTTACTCCAATTCTCTATCATTTATCTTCTTAATTTTCATTATCATTTTAATTTTTCTCATCATTCACATTATTTTCTCCATTCACCTTTCTTGTTTTTATTGAAGTATTTTCATATTTTGATGGAAGAATTATTGAATATTTCATTCAACTAACTGATGGAGAAGTGTTTTTCAACAGTCTCAATCAACGAAAATCGTTCTGCTATTAAGTTTTTCAGTCAATATTAATTTGCAATAGCTGAGGTCCTGAGTTCTATTTACATATTATCTTTCATTGGATACTCGAATTAATTATTACAGTACGGTTTTTATCTTATCCTTCATTCTCTTCCTATACCACCTCATCTTCATTTTTTCTTCCTCTTCCTTCTTCTCCTTCCTTCTCCTCTCTTCTTCTTCTTTTTCTTCTTCCCCCACCACTTTATCCACATCATTTCTCCTCTTCTCGCTTTCCGTTCTTCACCTACTTCTCTTAACTCTTCCTGTTAGATCCTCTCCTTCTTCTCTTTTCTTCTCTTTTATCCAACTGCTCTCGCTTTTTGCCTCCTTCTCCTTCACTTCTCTCTTTTTCAGTTGTTCATCTGTCTTCTTTTCATCTTCCTCCTCAATTTCTTTCCCTCTTCAGCCTTCCTCTTGTCTCTTCTCTCCTTATCACTATCTTCGCTTGATCTCTCACCCCTTCTTCCTTCCCCATAAATAATTAGTTGTTTCTTCTCTCATCACACCAGAGAGAGAGAGAGAGAGAGAGAGAGAGAGAGAGAGAGAGAGAGAGAGAGAGAGAGTGAACATTACACTCTCTATAGATAAATAAAGAAGTATAAACTGATATAATCTAATCTTCTTCTCCTCAAAATGGTTGATTGTTAATGGAGTAATCCATTTGAACATACCTTTTCAAGAATGGACCTTTTTACGTCTAAACTATACGCCATCTTATATAGCACATAAGTACAGCACAAATTTGAATTACCGTTAGCATATTAAATTCCATGTGTCATCCCATAAGTTCCCGTAGTCTATAGGCTACGCCTCATATGCCTCAACTTCGCCCACAAACTCTTGTAAAATTTTTACAAAGTGTAAAATAAAGTCATTTTATCTATCTATGCTATCTATATCTATACTTAGTCAACTCAAGTGCACGTGAACTGTACGGGTAATATAAATCTCATTTACAATTTTCATAACATAGGATTGAAGATTAAAGCCGATATATTTTGTAATCTACAAAATACATGGATTAGATTGATCTACACATGGATTAGATTGATCTACACATGGATTAGATTGATAAAGTGAATGAATCTGAATCAGAATCTCCTCTATAAACGCATTTTTCTCTCTGCGGTACAGTTTTAAGTGATATGTCCTCGAAATCCTCAGCAAAGCTATGCAATAATTTACGTTTTCCTTATTACTATCAATTTTTTTCTCCAATTACTATAACGTTTGCTCTCAAACTGCAACTTTTTATCAAGTTTATTCATTTTAAATGTCAAGTTTACTTGTGTTTACTCAAAAAGTCAAGTTTTTTAATTATGAGTTATTTTCACAGACTTAATTCTTCTTCTGATAAATTGAATGTTTATGTTTCCCATGAATGCAGGCACAGAACTTCAACTGCTTTATTTATATTTGATCATATAATACAATATCCATCACTGAAAAACTTTTCGCATTAGAAATTTGGTTCGTGAAATGCACTGATTGAATAAACAAGTAGGCTACCTCAAAAGCTCTGTGGAATTCAACTTGAGTTAACCTGTTAACCTTCATTGAGAACATCGAAAGTAAAAAGCCTGAATACTGTTGATATTGATACTACATTATGGTATCTAAAATCTTCACTTGAAAAGTAAAGCGCAAGAATATTGTTCTACTTTTAGTGTATGTATCATCCAGTCCAATTGTCCAATTTCAGTCCAATTGGGAAATCCAGTACAATTGTATAATGAAGAGTCAAGAGTATGCAGATGTTTTTAAGGCTATCAAGATTTAAATGATCAAGATTTTAATGATTTAAATGATAGATTTAAATGATTTTTTTCTTTGTAGGCCATCTTATTCCAGCCTAAAATACAGAATATTTCCTTGAAATTCTCTTCAAAACGACTTCACCTCTTCTTCATAAAAGACAGTCACTGCTTATCAAGATAGACGAGGAAATAATGATAAAATTCACTGGAATTTAATACAGTATATTCTTATAGAATTAGAACGAGTCAACAAAAATCGTATTCAATGCCATCTTTTATCATTACTTTAAAGACTCGTTTATAGTTTTGAGCTGAGAGAAAACTGATTGAATATTATAAAATCTGTGAAAATTGAACGAGTTTTTTAAATGAATGCATACTTATTTGGTATAATTTTATACGGAATAGGTTTAATACAGTATGATTTATATCATAGCCTCCTTTAACATATTAGAGAAAGCTATGTTTATGATCGTATCCTATTATACGGTATAATAAATCTTTTATCGTGTCTTGTTGTTTAGTGAAAAATCTGAAAAACACATCACTATTATAGTCTTGGTTCAAACCAAGAAGACATTCTCTGGTAAGATGGAAAAATGAGCTGCAGCTCAGTCAATATTGGTTCAATAATAATAAATTTGGTCTCAATTGGTGGATCATAGTGTTTCCCACAATTTGAGACCAAACTTGGAAATTTTGAATTCTTATTGACCGAGTTGGAGTAATTTTCCCGTCTTGCAAGAAAGTCTACTTTGCTTGGACAGACTATACTACTATAGTCTGTCCAAGCATAGAAGAGGCTCTGGCAAGAGGAGAAAATGACTCCAGATCGGTCAATATATGTTAAAAAATTATTGATTTGGTCTCAATTGTGGGAAACTTTCTGATCTACAATTTGACACCAAATCAATAACGTTTTAACCAATATTGACCAAGCTGAAGTCATTTTCTCATCTTACCACAGGCTCTTCTTTGCTCGGTCAGATTATACTTGAAATTTAGCGTTCGCCAAAAAGATACTTATAGGATAGAATAGAATAGAATGACTTCTTTATTTTAATGACGTGGCGAAGTTTGGACAGTAATGTCCACTCTACCACTTAACCACTTATACTAACAGTTACGATGATCATCTGATGATGTACAGGATCAAATGTCTCTTTCGCTTTTCAAAAACATCATGTGGCATAGCCAAATGACAACTCCAATAATTGACAACATCAGATGTTGGAGTGCACAAGGAGCAGACGAAACTGCCTCACTTTCTGACGTCAGCTATTCCAATAATAATTGAGTTTCAAGATTCAATCATGAATGGATATAATCAATCAAAAAGTCATGGCTTTCAGATGGCATTTTTCAATCATCAAATGAAATATACAGGGTGTTTCAGGAGGAATGTGCAATACTTCTCAGGCTGATTTCTTACACCAAGTAGACAAAAAAGTTCCATGGGACCAACCCCCAAAAACACTTTGTTACTGAGATAACAATGGCGGAAAATTGAGATTTTTCAAAAAAAATTGACAAAACAGCCGAAGTGATGAATTTGTGTTTAGTAGCGATTTTTGATCGCCATTACTGAGATTTGGGTAAGATTTACACAATCGCCATCATTTAACTTTTTCTTTGGAATCCGACTCTCTTCAACTTCCATTAATAAAAATTACAAATTTATGATTCCTTATCCAGTTATAACCCTTATTGTTAAAAAATTGCGTTTTTAGCATATTTTTCAAATTATCTCAATAACCGTTGAAGTTACAAACTTGTAACTGGTTTCATTGAATTCCTCAGGTAATTTTACATAGGAATCGATTATTTTAAAACGTCATTAAAGCCTCTAAAAAATTAGAAAAATTAATATTTTTTGAAAAATCTCAATTTTTCGCCATTGTTATCTCAGTAACAAAGCGTTTTTGGGGGTTGGTCCCATGGAACTTTCTTGTCTACTTGGTGTAAGGAATCAGCCTGAGAAGTATTGCACATTCCTCCTGAAACACCCTGTATATTCATCACTGGCGGCTCGTGCCCACGAGATAGGTGAAGTGCTGTATAGTAAGAGATACGGGCACTTCACCTGTTTCGTGGGTTCACCGCCAGTGATATTCATCAAATAATGCGTTGTATCTAACTGTAGCCACTTAAAGTCTGTCCAAGCAAAGAAGACATTCTGGTAAGATGAGGAAATGACTCCAGCTCGATCAATATTTTTTCATAAATTATCAATTTGGTCTAAAATTGTAGATCAGGATGTTTTGTACAATTTGAGATCAAATTTATCATTTTTGAACCAATAGCAACCGAGCTGGAGTCATTTTTCCATCTTGCCAGAATGTCTTCTTTATTGCTTATACAGACTATAGCAAATAGCACACGCACTGACATAGTAATCTGCTAACACACTGTAACTACCGTACTATCTAAACGTATTTTTTTGAAACTTGTTCAAACAAAATTGTATCGAGTACAATAGTACTTCGCGACTGAAATTTTTCTAGGAACATGTTCAAATATCAAGCGAACAATCGTGTATGCTTATCTGTTAACATTTTTGAAATATTGTCATTTTTTGAATAATTTTTGAACCTTGGTTCAATTGAGTATTGACCTAAAAAAGTCGATGACTTTCCTTTGATTCTTCTATTAATTGTAGACTTTGAGTCATTGAACAATTCAAACTATTCAGCTAGATAATAGCTCTCTGTACTTAATACGAACTACAATTGAGTAAACACTGTTCTATAGTCTGTCCAAGCAAAGAAGACCCTCTGGCAAGATGAGAAAATGACTTCAGCTCGGTCAATATTGGTTCAAAAGTAATCAATTTAGTCTCAATTTGTAGGAAACATTCAGATCTACAATATTTGTACCAAATCAATACTTTTTTTGAACCAATATTGACCGAGCTGGAGTCATTTTCTCATCTTGCCAGAGGGTCTTCTTTGCTTGGACAGACTACACACGTTATACCTGACGCCAAAAATTAAAGTGGTTGGTGAATGACTGTTATCGATGCTCAGCTCTGTCAGGACAGTCTGAAGCTGTCTTTGAGAGCGAATTAGCAAAGCTGGGGTCGCTCTTGGCTCAATGTACTCTCGCAGACAGCTCACAACTGTCCTGAAAGAGGTGAAAATTGATAACAGTGATTCGCTAAACGCCTTAATTTTTGGAGTTAGCTCTATCAAATTCTGTTACAGCATTTGAGCGTATTATAATTTTGATTTAAATTCGATTTTAAGGTTATATGACATAGCTGTTGAACTTGTCATGTAGTGATGTAGTTTACCGGTAATTTATTTGAATAAATAAATAAATTACCGGTATACTTTTATTTATTTATTTGACTGATGTATTCGAAGAAGTTGGATGAATTTATTGACTGTAACCAATTATTCGACTGTGATGAATTTTCGATATTATATTGTTATGAAAATTCCATTGAAACTTTTATCAAATATTACTACTGAATGTTTGTATTGTACCTGTAGTTTACCAAACAATTTTACGGCATTATAGGACCGTATTAGATCACAAATAGCTTGAGTTCTATAATATCATCGAATAAAATGAAATAAGAGACAATAAATGAGTATACGATGAGAATGCGAAATCATATTTTGATTATATCTCATACAAAATAAAACTATCAAAGCCAAGGTCTAGTACTGACAATAGAAATATACCACTGAATTTCAATTCTATAAATAAAAGAATGAATAGATTCTTCCAGTAATTATAACGTGATAATATTGTATCAACTTGAATGAATAATTGTGATAAATTGGATTAACTTGAATACATAAACTATATTAGTGTAGGATAGTGATTATAGTAAATCAGCGCAATGTTGTGTGAATAATACACCATCCACCATTCTTTCGCTAGCAGCCATTTTCTGAGGCAGAGCTCGTCAAACACTGTCAGCCAATCAGAAAAGAGTAGGCGGGGGATGAAGGCGTGTCCAAGTCAAATCGGAAACATCACCCGACAACTGCTGCCATCTACTGGTTGAATTTGAAAAGTTTTCGAACCGATGTCGTCGGCCAATCAGAGTGTAGCTTGGAGGCGTGTCCAATGAAAGTCGTAACAAGTCACCCTATTGCTACTGCTGTCTGCTGACTGAACTTGGAACTATTTCGAATGTTGGGGAGGGCAGTGAGAATGGCTGCTATCTTGAACTTGCTTTAATTTGGTTTCCGATTTTTTGTCAAAACATGTATAGTTTTAGTAAAATGCAAGATTTATTATGAGTTCCAATATTTTTTATAATTTCCTTTCTTTTATGCTTCCAATCGAATCAATCATTACAATACATTGGAATACTTTCAATATTCAATACATTATGATACATTACAATACAATGAGATACGTTTTATTTTATAAGAATACATAACTGTCAATTGGGATGCATTGAAGTACGTTTCAATATATAAGAATACATTGAAGTACACACGGATACAAGAATACGTGTTCTAGTATCCGTGGAAATATATTACCGTTTTGATATATTACAATTCATATAAACATGTACCAGTAGAATATAAGAGTTCTTTTGAATACATTGAAATACATCACAATGCATGAGAATACATTTGAATATCAATAAATTCCAATACAAAAAACAATATATTAAAATACACAATTATAATAATTCACAAATTGAAAGATTACATCCTTATCTATACCCTATTCATGATCATTTCAGACGAAATAAACAAAATTTTTGCATGTATTTGCTTGTGATGTCGGGTCTTGTACTATGTGAACCAGTCAGTAGCAGTCGAACAGCTGTAGCCAATCACAGCTCAAAAGACAAGAGTCTTGAGACAAGACAAGTCGGACTGTAGCCAATCACAGCTCAAAACATGAGCTTATTATTATCATAGTAAGGATAGAAGTATGAGCTACAGGTATAGTCTGTCCAAGCCAAGAAGACCCTCTGGCAAGATGAGAAAATGACTCCATCTCGGTCAATATTGGTTCCAAAAATATGGATTTGGTCTCAATCGTAGGAAACATTCTGATCTACAATTGGAGTCCGAATCAATATTTTTTGAACCAATATTGACCGAGATGGAGTCATTTTCTCATCTTGCCAGAGGGTCTTCATTGCTTGGACAGACTATTCTATATCTTCATGTATCCAACTTCAACTAGTCTTTCTCTATGCTATAGAGTACCTCACTTTTATCAGCTTTCATTTTTATCAGAAACATTCTTATTATAACACAAAAAGTGAGTAAACTTTTACTTTTTACAAACATTATTGTATTGTAGGCGACACGGTCCAGTAAAGCCCTCATATCCTATCAAATCATAAAATCGTGAACAAGATGCATTTCCGGTTAATGGATGCACGAAAGTTACACACTATCTGATGTAACTCCCTAATTGGCGTATCATGTATAAGTAAGTGAATACAATGTAATCCAAGTTGGAAGTTACGCATCAAAGAGAATATTAACAGTGAGAGTGTTAAGCGGAAACATAATTATTTTTAAATAACATACGTTTTCGCCAATAAAAAGTTTACATTGGACACTACAATATAGGCTTACAATTAGATAGAAGATGAAAGTTATCTATAGAATGAGTAGAGTTGAAAGGAATTTGAAAGCGACTAAATAAATTATGAAAAATGATAATGAAAATTGAAAATATCGGTTTGTTTATAAGGTGTAATTCTTGTTCAACTAGAATAGCTAGGTTGAGAAAAGTTTTTAGATGAACAATATAAGTGGAGTCAATGAATATAAAATTCGAATAATGAAGGTAGTCTGTCCAAGAAAAGAAGACATTCCGACAAGATGGGAAAATGTCACAAGCTAGGTCAATATTAGTTTTAAATTTATCAATTTGACCTTAAATTGTAGATTAGAAAGTTTCCTACAATTTGAGACTAAATTTATGATTTTCAAACCAATATTGATCTAGCTGGAGTCATTTCCTCATCTTGCCAGAATGTCTTATTCTCTGCTTGGATAGACTTTATCTTCTCTTTCACTTCTGATACAGTAGTGAAAAGAGTATAAAAGTTTCTTGCATTTTAGAAGGAATTGGAAACTTTTCGAATCGTTGCAGGTATAGAGATACCTGATATATACCTGATACCTGGTATATTGTAAGCTTCAAGAGTGGATTAACAATACAAGAAGAAAATATGGAATTGCTAATAGCTGATGCCAAAACGTTACGCGGTTTCGTTTGTCTCTTGTACGTGATGTAACCTACTAACAGTTGATGAAAAGATTCTATTGTCTTTTTTAATTTCTATTTCCTTTGATAATCATTGAGGCATAGCTGAATGACAACTCCAATAATTGACAACATGAGTTGTTTGAGCGCAAAAGGAGCTGACGAAACCGCCTAACATTTAGGCGTCAGCTATATATTACAAAAGGTTGATACATTTCCATTACAAAGAAATGAGAAAAAGATAGTGATATATAATCCAGTTCTATATTTTACCAAAGACAATGTACTATTATAGTACATTGTCTTTGATTTTACTTATATTTTCCACATGAATGAAAGTAATCGAATGCACATGTTTCATAAAAATACGATAATGATAGTAGAAGTTATAATACGATAATGATAGTAGAAGTTGTAAAGTTGTAATACGATAATGATAGTAAAAGTTGATTGTAAAGTTGTAAAATTACAACAATGATAGTAAAAGCTCCAACAAGGATTGTCCAAACACTTTTTAAATCTCTGATAGAAGCTGCTTGAACTTTCAGAATTCATATTATGGAATACAGTGTACTATCTTCTACTTTCTTTTCAGTTCAATATCGATTCTCGACATAAAACTCATCGAATTCAAAATTCGACAGATATAATCTGTCCAAGCAAAGAAGACCCTCTGGCAAGATGAGAAAATGACTCCAGCTCGGTCAATATTGGTTCAAAGATGATTGATTTGGTCTCAATCCTAGGAAACATTCTGATCTACAATTTGAGCCAAATAAATATTTTTTGAACCAATATTGACCGAGCTGGAGTCATTTTTCATCTTGCCAGAGGGTCTTCTTTACTACAGTAGGCCTAGTCGTTGTTTATGTCGTCAATCGTTCCATGATACCGTACTAGAATAAACTGTAGAATATAAATAAATAATCAGTGTATTCTTTACATTGAACTCAATAAATTTAGAATAAAATTTCAAATTACTATTCTCATCGATCATTTCTATTTACAGCTAGGTTAACTCGCAATAAAATTGAATCCGAATTTAGAAATCTTGCAACGTTGTATGAAGGAAACGAAAATCCATTTTTCATTGAAAAGCAACAGTTTTAGAACAAAAGCGATTTTCACATACTTTGCAAGTCGAGGCGGGTAGTGTGAACAATTATCATCTGTCGAGAATTGTTTCAAAGTCGACGAAAATCTCTCTAAAAATGAAGGAAAACTTGTAAAACGAACAATAAAATGAAGGAAAACATGTGAAACGAATAATAAAAGGAAGACGAATGATGAATGAATATGTGCCGTGAGAATTGGGGAAATCTGACTGATATGCTAACTGCTTTTTATCACGAATTAAATTTTCCCCGATAAACAATTCTTTTTCTCTTATTTTAGTTAAAATTATTAGATTATTAAATATTTGAATTGAAATTAATACTTTATTCAGTATAGATTATACGTTTCAAATCTGAACGTTTCTATTCCCCAAATATACAGAGTGTTTCAGGAGGAATGTGCAATACTTCTCAGGCTGATTCCTTACACCAGGAAGACAAAAAGTTCCATGGGACCAACCCCCAAAAACGCTTTGTTACCGAGATAACAATGGCGGAAAATTGAGACTTCTCAAAATATATTAATTTTTGTAATTTTTTAGAGGCTTTAGTGAGGTTCTAAAATAATCAATTCCTATGTAAAATTAGCTGAGGAATTCAATGAAACCAGTTCCAAGTTTGTAACTTTAACGGTTATTGAGAGAATTGGAAAAATATGCTAGAAAACGCCATTTTTCAACAATAAGGGTTATAACTGGATAAGGAATCATAAAATTGTATTTTTTATTAATAGAAGTTGAAGAGAGTCGGATTCTAAAGAAACAGTTAAATGGCGGCGATTGTGTAAATCTTACCCAAATTTCAGAAATGGCGATCAAAAATAGCAAAATTGACAAAATTTTTCTTCTTCTTTTTCTTCTTCTTCTTCTTCTTCTTCTTCTTTTTCTTCTTATACTAAAAACATACACGAACCGAACGCTAACCGAACATGAACAGAACACAAACAGAACACGAACCCAACACGAACCGAACATGAACAGAAGAGGAATTTCGTTCGTGAATTTCTTCTTCTAGTTTGGTTCGTGTTCTGTATGTGTTCATTTTGTGTTCCTCTTTTTGAATTTGAATAATAATGATTGAGTAGATCGAAAGAACACAAACAGAACACGTTAGTAGGCTATTCAATTCGAAATAGGCTATTCAGAAATGATTTTCCATAATAATTATTATAGCAAATCAGTAGGCTATTCAAAAATGTATAAAAGTAGCATTCATTCCTTAGCAAATCGGAGAGCTCAGAGCGGAGCTCGGTCCCCCGATATTGTAAATTTAACCAAGGTAACTAGTATAATAATTCTAATTACCTTGAATTTAACCATGATTACACATTGCTATAGGGCAGCCAAAACAAATGTTTTTTGAGCCTTAATAATAATTCTCTTCACTATTCGCGCTCTTTCCTTTCCTCTGTATTTCTTTTCTTCTTTCCATTCATACAAATCACAATATTATTAAAGGTGAAGGGAAGTATATTTAGCGTTGTGAATGCTGCGCCATTAATTATTCCATTGAATGGATAGAATTGACTTTCTTGGTTTTTGCAATTTCATTAATCAACATTAATTCACTGGCGGCTCGTGCCCACGAAAAAGGTGAAGTGCTCATATATTTTACTGTATAGCACTTCACCTGTTTTGTGGGTACGAGCCGCCAATGCATTAATTATTTCTCTCCAGCGTCTCCTACGATTCATTACTCTTTCAACCAACTTCACATCAATCCTTTCCACACTTACTATTCTCCTTCTTTATTCTTTCTTTCTCCTTTTTGTTCGACATTCTTTTTTCTCCCATCCTTCCCATTCTACTCCTTTTAGATTTAGTTCAGTCAACTTGCTAATGACTGTAAGAAGTAAATACCATTGGAAGATTATTCTTTCTCTCGTAACGATTTGATATAACAGTTTAGCATTCCTTTTTTAAATAAGAACTCGCTCACTAGGCTTAACGCAAATATCTATTCATCTCCGTAGTGAATAGGCTAGTTGAAAAATGATGTCTTTCTCCATTCAGCTCTACTCACAAAAAAATCCTTTCTGAAAAAAGATGCTTCGCTTTAATGCTTGCATCAATGGTCGTCATCTCAACTTTATTAATCTGAATGAAGTATGCATTCAAAATGGTAGGTAAAAAGCTTAATATTCCTCTTATGATATTATGAAAATCTTATAATATTCCACGAACAATAGTAATTTAATGATAGGTGTCAATGGGAATCGTGATAAATTTGATAACTATCTATAATCTATAATATCTATAAAAGCGAAATGGCACTGATTCATTCATTAATTCATCACCAAAACTAAAAATCCATCGAATTGAATGCGTTCGAATTTGGCAGGCATGTTCAGTTGGATGTTTGGACGCGCGCTAAGAAAGGATTTCCGAAACTTCATAAGGATACGCCAAATATTATAGTTTTTCAGCGTTTTCTTATTTTATTCGAAAATCAATCATATATATGAATCAATCACAATTCGATATTGAACATATTTCGCTCCATTATTCATTGAATCCGAACAATTCTATTACAGGAATAATCTGTCCAAGCAAAGAAGACCCTCTGGCAAGATGGGAAAATGTTGACTCCAGCTGGGTCAATATTCGTTCAAGGATTATAAATGTGGTCTTAATAGTAGATCAAACTGTTTCCTGCAATTTGAGATCAAATTGATAATTTTTGAAGTAATATTGACCGAGCTTGATTCATTCTACCACCTTGCCAGAGGGCCTTCTTTGCTTGGACAGACTATAATGATTCGTTGAAAGTTTCAAAAATCAATTAAGAGACCTTGAAAAGTGGCTCACTTGAAAGAAGAACTACAATAATTGACTAAACAACAATTGCAGGCCTGAAAAATCACATACTAAACAATAATTTCAGTAGGCTAATATCTTGATGATAGGGAAATGCTGCAGAGTGGGTATTGTAGGCTATTAGGCCTAATACGACTCAAACAATAGACTTGAGGAATTTTCTCACGGAGATGATATAAATAAAAATAATTTTCTGCGTAATTCTACTCCAAAATACTGTATCGGCTCTCTAATACTATCCCTATATATAGAGGGTCTATACATCGGCTCTCTAATTCACACAAGTTTTCTCTCTCACTCACCCACATTTTCTATCTCTCTCTCTCTCTCTCTCTCTCTCTCTCTCTCTCTCTCTCTCTCTCGCGCTCTTTAACTGACGAAATCCATTAAGTTTAGGCAAACTGCAACTGAACTCCAAATTACACTTATTAAATCTTTCTGACGATAATTTTCACGTCATTGTACTTAACATTTAACTCATAGATTGCAATGTCGGAGCTTTTCCAATCTTTTAAAACAGAGTTCCCTTTTTTAGAAAGATTTTTCCATTAATACTTTTACGGCGAGCTGAAATCATTTAATTGATTACTCATAATATCATAATTTTAGTATCTCTATAAGGAAATTTGTTTGATAACTTAGAAGATTTTGTTGTTGAATTTGTATAATCATGTTACATGTATAATCATTAATTCTTTTCTTTCTTTATTCTTTTATTCTTTCTTTACAATTGCGACTTGGTTTCCAAGTATTTTAAGCAAAGGATGAATGAGTGATGATGATGAAGGTTTAAGATGTAGGTTATATGTCTATCCACAATGTCCACTTTCACTATGCTCACAAATTTCAATTTCTCACAAATTCTAAGGCTATGAATTTTACTTGTTATCATTATGATGGGAAAATAAATAGCTCTTCTCTTTCGAACTCAAAATTCAACCAGAATTTAATAAAAAATCTCTAGTAGCAGAAATTCAGTTCACTGTGATAAATTATTGGGATTTGAATACAGTAATACATCTTAATTTTTAAATTAAATCGTTAGTAACGATTTTACCCGTTTTAAAATAATGTTATCTATTGTGAACTCATTGATGGTTTCTTAGCATTGTTTTCTTTGTAAGAGAATTAGATACCGAATCCATATTTCCCAGGTATCCATGTTTTCGTATTTCTATCCATGTTTCGATAGATATCATGAAAATTGGACTTTTATAAAATTGCGTAAATATCGTTCAGCGAGAGGCAGATATTCTGCCTTACCCCCAACCTTGCCTGTCCAATTGAAACAACCAATGAGATTGCGCGATTTGTAGGCGGGACTCAATGCTGCTTTCTGATTGGCTGGTTTCCACTACACGAAATGGCGGTTCTATCTTCTAAATGGCGGCAGATTCGTTATTTTCACCTGAGTTGTAGTCGGAACTTTATTTTTCACGTTTAAAAGTGTTAAATATAGCCTAATAGCGTAGATACCTATATAATCTAGTATAATAGCTTTCTACAGACCTGGATTAAATTCAATATTATGTTAGAAATTGCTGAAATGATATGGAAATATCCTTCCATTAATACATGAATAGGTATATGATTATTTTATTATGTTATTGATCATATTGATCCTATTCCATTTATTAATTTCCTTCATGTTTCGTAAATTGACTCATTTACTTCAAATAAACGAGTAAGAGTATTATTTTTTTTTAGACCCACTTTATTCGAAGTGATCCTCAAAGCCTATTGTGAATTACATAATTCGAAATATAGTATATGGCTATAGCTGGCACCAAAGAGTCTACCTCTTTTGTAACCAAGTAACAGCTGATGTGATGCATATATTATCTCTTTTGATTTCAAGAACATCATCTAGGCATAGCTAATTGACAACATAAGCTGTTAAAGCGTACAAGGTGCTTTACAAAAAGAGCGAGACAAAGTAGTATAGATGCTTTGCATCAGCTGTTCGCACTGGCGGCTCGTGCCCACGAAACAGGTGAAGTGCTGTACTGTAAAAGATAAGGGCACTTCACCTGTTTCGTGACACCAGAACGTAAGGCGGATTCGACTGTCTCTTGAACGTTGTGTAACCTACTAACAGTAACAGCCACTGGCGGCTCGTACCCACGAAACAGGTGAAGTTCGGTACTGTAAAAGATAAGGTCACTTCACCTGTTTCGTGACACCAGAACGTAAGGCGGATTCGACTGTCTCTTGAACGTTGTGTAACCTACTAACAGTAACAGCCACTGGCGGCTCGTACCCACGAAACAGGTGAAGTGCTGTACTGTAAAAGATAAGGGCATATCGACTGTCTCTTGAAGTGCCGCCAGGTGAAGTGCTGTACTGTAGAAGATAAGGCACATCACCTGTTTCGTGGGCACGTAGCGTTGAAGAGACAGTCGAATCCGCCTTTTCGTGTCAGCTATACAATTTCGTTTTCTTTGTTTTCGTTTGCTTTTGATGTACCCCATTGATATAGTCTGTCCAAGCAAAGAAGACCCTCTGGCAAGATGAGAAAATGACTCCAGCTCGGTAAATATTGGTTCATTTGGTCTCAAATTGTAGATCAGAATGTTTCCATACGATTGAGACCAAATCAATAATTTTTGAACCAATATTGATCGAACTGCTGGTGTCATTTTCTCATTTTGCCAGAGGGTTTTCTTTGCTTGGACTGGCTATACCTGGTTAGAGATTCCTCTTCAAGATTCTATTCACTTCGGTTTCATAGATGGTTAATTTATTTTTATTCAATTAATTTATTAGTATACCGGCACACATGACCCTCAGTTCTCCTTCTCTTCTTCATAAATTGTTTGAGTTCCTTCTGATAGTTATTCAAAGATTATCCCTCAACAGTTATAAATATTCGATAGCATTAATTATTTTCATAAAAAACACATCCAAAATTCTAATAATAGTTGCTGAAAATGACTACCTACGCACCATCCTGATAGTCTGTCCAAGCGAACAAGACATTCTGGCGGGATAAGAAAATGACTCCATCTCAGTCAATATTGGTTCAAAAATTAAAAATTTAGTCTCAAATCGTAGATCAGATTGTTTCCTACAATTTGAAACCAAACTTATAAATTTTGAATCAATTTTTGACCGAGCTGGAGTCATTTTCCCGTCTCGCCAGAATGTCTTCTTCGCTTGGTCAGACTATATCAACAAAGGTCCCCCGAAATTTCTTATCAAACTTACGTCAACAAATTTTCGGCAGTTTTTTTTCAAAATTGTTTACAAATACAACAAAAACACAATCTATCCCAAATATTTACTACTAAATAAATAATAATAATAATAATAATACTTATTTCATAGTTGCCTTTATAGTATAGTATTTCAGTCAACACTATGACGCTAATCTCTACATATAGGTCTAATAATTTGTACCAGAGAAAATAAATGACCCTTCAGTTGTTGAGGTCAAAATTTGACACTGAAATCGTTATTGTTGATTATGAGAAACTGCATCACTTCGGTTCGGTATCACAACAATTATTTGATTATGAATATCTTGAATAATTATTCATTATGAGAATGCAATCGATCTATTTTCAATGAGATACGTATTCCCCTATTATAAAATAATGTTACGTAGCTAAAAAAAAACAGATAGATGTTACAAGGAACTCTAATCTAAGTTACTATAATCTACGTAAACTGATCCTTCAACTCAATATCAACATTTGTCTAATTTATCAAACAAATATCATCACTTTCCAATCATTATTAAAACCGTATTCAAGCTGAACAGTTAGTTCCTTGTGTTACAATAAATTATTTTAGTCTGATAGACTTTTTATAATTATGTACTATCAAATATTTTAATGAACGGTTCTAGTTGTCTATGCACTATTAGTGCACAGTAATCAATATGTTTTCTAGAATTCAAACTATTTCGAACTGATCAGTTGAAAGTGATCAAACTAGTGCACGGTAGTGGTGTTTTTACTTTTTGTGTACTACTGTTTCGTGAACTTTTCCAATTCACTATTGATTTTCCTGTGGACTTCGTCAATTTGTCAGCAGACTTTCTAATTTTTTCCCAAATCCTAGTACATAGTCAAGTTGAAAATATTAATGTTTGTTACAAAGCATCAAGCAATCTCAAACTGAATAGTTGCAAGTGATCAAACCATCATAGTGTTCTTTAACTTTTTTTAAATGTAATACGAGTATTGAGTTTTTTTAGTGTACTTGGTCAATTTTGTAGTGACATTTGATAAACTTATAGCCCACAATGAACTTATATCAATGTTAGCCTATTTTGTGTATCAACCTTTGTTTTGATACTGAACAGTAGTCTATGTTTGAACTATATTGTATAGTATTCAGTTAACAATTTCATGTATTATTGAGTTTTTAGTGGACGTTTATACATTTTTAGTGGAAGTTTGTGGGTATACTGCTTTTATAAAAAACACAGAACCTAGAACTAACAGAAGTTCACTTGACGTTCAAGTTCAGCGTGTACTATTGAGTTTTCTAGTTGATCTTTCCACATTTTCAGTGGACTTTCAGTGAAGTTTTTGATACAGTAGTGTCTTTTCAGTTTGAGTATTTTAGTGATCCTTTTCACAAGTTCTTTATACATAGCAGTTGTTTACGTTTGAACTATTGTATGGTGTTTGGGTGACAATTTCATAAAGTATCGAGTTTTTTAGTGGACATTTGCAGTGGATTTTCTCAAGTTTTTGGTAAACTTTTCTCAGTTCAAGTTTTTTAGCGAGCTTTTTCACATTTTTAGTGAACTTTTCCAAGTTTTTCCTACACGCTTTACAGTTCGAGTATTTCACTGAACCTTTACACTTTCAGTGGACCTTTTCATATTTCCAGTGTACTTTTTTGAAGACTCTTCCCAGTTTGTGTTTTTTAGTGAACCTTTTCACATTCTCAGTGTACTTACTCTATTTCTTATAGACGTTTCTCAGCGATTTCCCTACCTAGCAATATGTTCGTGTTTGTTACAGAGCCGCAAACCATTCAACTACCCAACAGTGTGCTCACGAGATCGTTGTTTGCGTCATTGTCGGACACTCGGCTCAGCGACCAATGCTTTGTCACATTTGTCACTAAGATGTTGCTGGAGATCCTGTGTACGGTTGTGCTGATACTTTTGGCGTTGATTGTACACTTTCACGAATGGCCGTCGCTACGGACGATGCGAATCATGCGGGCGCTGCCCGGTCCACCAGAGGCGTTCTTTTTTGGACACTCGCCGACTTTGGCGAAAATTAAGTTTGAAGGTGAGTGAAAAATCAGATCAGAATACTAAGTAATTGAGAATACTATAGTTGTAATACTACTTCGAATACTATAGTTGTAGAGTAGTTGTAAACATACTAGTAGTTGTTGTACCTAACCTATTAGTTATTCACATAGAATGTTTGCTAATAAACTATATTATCAATCTATTGTGAACTAGAACTTGAAGTGAAGAGCAGTATATAGATATATAAAAAGTATTCATAGACCTACAAACACTCAAAACCCGCTAAGGTATATATAGAATTGAATCAATCAATTCTAAACCGCTGGTATAGAATTGAATCAGAATACTTGTTGAGTATATAATCTGTCCAAGCAAAGAAGACATTGTGAGAAGATGGGGAAAATTACTCCATCTCGGTCAACATTGGTTCGAAAATTATTTATTCGGTCTCCAATTGTATATTATAGTCTGTCCAAGCAAAGAAGACCCTCTGACAAGATGGGAAAACGACTCCAGCTTGAGTAATATTTGTTCAAGAATTTTATAAATGTGGTCTTAATGGTAGATCAAATTGTTCCCTACAATTCAAGATAGAATTTTTGAACCAATATTGACCGAGCTTGAGTCATTCTCCCATCTTGCCAGAGGGACTTCTTTGCTTGGACAGACTAAAGATGAGAATGTTCCTTACAATTTGATACCGGTGCCAAATTTATTATTTTTGAACCAATATTGATCGAGCTGGAGTAATTTTCTCATCTTCCCAGAATGTATTCTCTGCTTGGATAGATTATATACTTGTATAGTTGTGAAGGTTTTATTTTGTCATGGCCCTCGCGTGGTTTTTGGCGCCCTGTGCAAGATTTTGGCAGGCGCCTTCCCCCATTACCAAACGAATACAATCCGAAATATTATAATATATTCAAAGACAAACATGATTCTAGCTGCCTTGCATGTTTACATTTTTCTCATAAGCAATCCCAATGCTGCATGTGGTGTGGCAAAAGGATTGGTTATACAGACTTGCTTATTTTAATGTATTCCAACGTATTGTTTCGTATTTTCATGTATTGGACACGTGAAAAGCAAAAGCCTACAGGAATCAATAAAAAATAACTAAAGGCTATCTACATTGAGCAAAACTTTCACATTGCACCGTACTTTATCATTAAAATATTAAGATTTTTATTTATTGATTAATTTATTTTATTAGTTTGCTTGAAAGCACATAAGGGAGGAAGTAATAAATTTTTCACAGAAAAATATTGGGTAGGCCTATCATCATAAATATTTCATTTCACTGGAAATGAAGATGTTCCAACAAAAAATCAGAGACTCAATAACAAACAAATTGATGTTATCAGCCATTTTCACTGCTCTACCCAACTTTCGTGAATAACATTCGAAATAGTTCCGAATTCAGCCAGCAGTAGCAGTAGCAATAGGGTGACTTGCTTCGACTTCGATTGGACACGCCTCCAAGCTCCACCTACGATCAAAATGGCCGAAAATTTCGGTTAGAAAAGTTTCCAAATCCAACCAGTAGACGGCAGCAGTTGACGGGTGATGTTTCAGTTCTGACTTTTACACGCCTTCATGCCCCGCCTGCTCTTTTCTTATTGGTTGACAGTGTTTCGTGAGCTCTGTCTTAGAAAATGGCTGCTAGCAAGAAAATGATGGATGGTGTATCATATGCAAAAAATTACACTGATTTACTTTTGACGATCTTTTGCTAATGTATTCAGCCTGGTTGGATTCTATCAAGTTAGTATTGAATTTGAAGAATTTCTTATAGAACCTAGACTCAGTTTTACTTTTATCGTGTAACTCAGGCCAGTACTAGACTTCAATAGTTCTATGCTGTACGAAATGAGATGGAAATATGATTTTGCACTCCCATCCTTCTTCATCGAATCTTATAGGCTACTCATTAATTCTATTTTTATATGATGAATATAATGAAATGAAACTCAAACAATTCATGATCTAATACCGACCTATTGCCAGAAAAAGTTTGAAAAACTACAATAATTCGGTCAAAATATTAGGAAGTAGGTGTACCTTCCAACCATGGTTGTCAGCCAACAATAGAATTAAATTCAAGAGGGGCGTTTCTTGGCTTGCTTCATACATTGATCTTGGTTTTTCAATTGATGAATTCATTATAATGAAAGAGTTTATGGAGAGGAAATAATCTCTTGTGGGTTCAAGTTGTTAGTAAAATAAGTTTTTCTTCAAATACGGTTGTGAGAAAATTATTCTAATAGCCCAATTGGAATCTTTTAAATTTCCGTTTCGCATCAGCCGCCGCGGCGCCCCCTTGGTCATGGCGCCCTGTGCGGTCGCACACTCCGCACACCCCACGCAAGAGCCCTGTATTTTGTGATAGTTATTCATATTCTGGCAAAAGTTGGGGAAAATGACTTCAGCTCGGTCAATATTGGTTCAAAAATTATAAATTTTACCGATCTATATTGTTTTCCATCACGAACTCTGATAGTAAATATTTCAATCGACACTGCAGTCAATAATTTCGAATATTAGTTTAAATATAAACTACTACTCACGTGTGGAGCGCTTTCGGATTTCACTCAATTTTCAACACTTTCGGATTTCACTCCATTTTGAAATCCTGAAAATGGAGTTACATCCGAAAGTGTTGAAAATGGAGTTAAATCCGAAAGTGTTAAAAATGGAGTTAAATCCGAAAGTGTTGAAAATGGAGTGAAATCCGAAAGTTTTGAAAATGGAGTGAAATCTGAAAGTGTTGAAAATTGATTGAAATCCGAAAGCGCTCCACACGTGAGTAGTAGTTTATATTTGAACTAAAATTATTAACTGCAGTGCCGTGTAAAATAGTTCAGAGTGAAATTATAAATTTTGTCTCAAAATGTAGAAAACGTTCTGCTCTGATTATTATAGAATTATTCATCTTTGAATCAATATCGATCGAGCTGGAGTCATTTCCACATGCTTCCAGAATGTCTTCTTTGCTTGAACAGACTAGTTGCTTGAACCAATCACAGTGAACAGCATCTGCCATTGGCCTAGACACCCAAGCACATCCCCAATCTTGTCTAGGCCAATGGCAGACGTTCTTTGTGATTGGTTCAATCAACTACCAATAGGCTATAAGTATAAATACTGCTGCTCTCTACTTTAAGTTTTAGTTCACAATGAATTACAGTTACACTGGCGGCTCGTGCCCACGAAACAGGTGAAGTGCCCGTATCTTTTACTGTACAGCACTTCACCTGTTTCGTGGGCACGAGCCGCCAGTGCCGTATACTGTAATGTAGCCATGAGCAATGAGAGGGATGATGTTGAAAGACGATTACTTTTTAGGCAGACGTGACCGACGGCTTCATATCTTCTCCGAAAGATGGGAATTAGGTAGCTTCCTATAATAGCCTACTAGATTAAAACAAACTTTTCATACTTTTCATAGTCTGATGCTGTCTTCATTAGCGAATCAGTATAGCAGGGGTCGCTCTCGCATTACGATCAATTCTCGCAGATTGCTTGCCGACTGTCCTGACAGAGCTGAGAATTAATAACAGTCTTAATTTACTTAACAGTCTTACTTTTACTTAATTAAAAAAGTACCTACTGTGAAATAGTTGTAGGTATAGTCTGTGTAAGCAAAGAAGACCCTCTGACAAGATGGGAAAATTACTCCAGCGCGGTCAATATTTGGTTCAAAAATTATCAATTCGATCTCAAATTGTCTGAAACATCCTGATCTACAATTTGACACCAAATAAATATTTTTTGAACCAATATTGACCGAGCTGGAGTCATTTTTTCATCTTGCCAGAGGGTCTTCTTTGCTTGAACAGACTATACCAGTATAGCTGGATGGTGCCAACAATAATAAGACGGTTTGCAAATGACTGTTATTAATTCTCAGCTCTGTCAGGACAGTCGGCAAGCAATCTGCGAGAATTGATCGTAATGAGAGCGACCCCTGCTATACTGATTCGCTAATGAAGACAGCTTCAGACTGACCTGACAGAGCTGAGTGCTAACAATGCAGTCATTCACCACCAATCGTCTTACTTATTGGTACCGCAGCTACATAGAAGCAGAATCAAGGGTTGAATATTATTAGCTTATGGCTTTATTTGGTGGAGAGACCCAAAGGTGTTCCACCTCGCCGACATAACCTTGTTTAGTAGGAAAAGGGTTGAATATGAATAACGACAATAGAAATTTCCAGATAAGAAAAGAGAGTGTCAAAACATTGATTTAAAATAAGAAACTTTAACTGAGTAGTGTGTGCAATTTAAATTCAATTGCATATCTTTAATTAAGTTTGCAATTAAATATATTTCATTAAAAAAGTCATTACAGCATTAATTAATTATCGTTATCAAGTAATTTTTGTATTTCCTAGACATTGGAACCGGCATTCTGGGCCAATAATAGCTAAAGTAATTACTGATCAATAGTTCAAGATTATCCAATTTTTAATAATCCTCTTATAAACTCATAATTTTTTATTCAATTTACTCTATTGTTATGACCTACGGTATCTGAAATTGATAAGAAATATTCATGCGGAAATATCAGCTTATTATAAATATTTTGATAATGCATATTATTGTGTTCGGCAATAATAATAAATCATTTTTAAAAATCGTAGATTAGAATATAATTATTTGTCATCAATGACATTGATAAATTAAAGTAAGAATGATTTGTTGTTCTCAGAATATACTTGACATTGCATCAATATTAATAAAAGTGCAGTATCAATGATCACTATATCAAATGAATTCTTTCGTTTCCGGCTTTTGGAGGAGACGATAAGCCGTCGGTCCCGACTGGCTGAAAAATCGTCATCTCTCATCATCATCATCCCTCTCATTACCCACGCTCATATTTATGGGCATCAACTCATATATTTTAGGCGATAGTATTTTGAGAATGAACTTTTACATAATATTAGGCTATATATATATATATATATATATATATATATATATATTATCTATATATTTTCTATTTAATGTTTCATCTCCATTAATCCCATGCAATTTTCAATGTTCTCAATATTCTCTACACTAATAACATCTCTTGACTAATTATTATAAATGTTTTATCGAACTTTTTCAGATTTATTAGAATTCTTCGGCCAATTAATACGAGAATATCCGCCAGTGTTTAAAATATGGACCCTGGGTATTCCAATTGTTATTCTCACTGAACCAGAAGATGTAGAGGTGGGTGAATTTATTAAGACAATTAAAACCTACTACTAAAATAATTGGAGTTATACAGGGTGTTTCAGGAGGAATGTGCAATACTTCTCAGGCTGATTCCTCACACCAAGTAGACAAAAAACTTCCATGGGACCATCCCCCAAAAACGCATTGTTACCGAGATAACAATGGCGGAAAATTGAGATTTTTCAAAATATATTAATTTTTCTATTTTTCTAGAAGCTTGAGTGAGGTTCTAAAATGATCAATTCCTATGTAAAATTAGCTGAGGAATTCAATGAAACCAGTTTCAAGTTTGTAACTTCAACGGTTATTGAGATAATTGGGAAAAATATGCTAGAAAACGACATTTTTCAACAATAAGGGTTATAACTGGATAAGGAGTCACAAAATTGTATTTTTCATTAATGGAAGTTGAAGAGAGTCGGATTCTAAAGAAAAAGTTAAATGGCGGCGATTGTGTAAATCTTACCCAAATCTCAGAAATAGCTATCAAAAATCGCAAAATCGCTACTAAACACAAATTCATCACTAGTGCTATGTTTTGTCAATTTTGCGATCTTTGATCGCCATTTCTGAGATTTGGGTAAGATTTACACAATCGCCGCCATTTAACTTTTTCTTTAGAATCCGACTCTCTTCAACTTCCATTAATGAAAAATACAATTTTGTGACTCCTTATCCAGTTATAACCCTTATTGTTGAAAAATGTCGTTTTCTAGCATATTTTTCCCAATTATCTCAATAACCGTTAAAGTTACAAACTTGGAACTGGTTTCATTGAATTCCTCAGCTAATTTTACATAGGAATTGATCATTTTAGAACCTCACCAAAGCCTCTAAAAAATTAGAAAAATTAGTATTATTTGAAAAATCTCAATTTCCCGCCATTGTTATCTCGGTAACAAAGCGTTTTTGGGGGTTGGTCCCATGGAACTTTTTTGTTTATTTTGTGTAAGGAATCAGCCTGAGAAGTATTGCACATTCCTCCTGGAACACCCTGTATTCTTCCATTATTTGTGTTAAAATTCTCTCTACAATTTAACAAGTAGGCTACAGTAGAACGCCGATTATCCGAACTGATTGGGACCGAGATCAATTCGGATACGGTAAGCAAAAATTCAGATAATTGCAAGGTTATTAAAGACAAGCTTATAAAGGTTTTCTTATAACCTTGGATAATTGGACATGAAATTGTATTGTAATTAAAGTAAAACAAATTCGCTCCGGCAGCTGGCGGTCGGAAAGAGTGCATTTCAAATTCTATGATGGCTCAAATCATATGACTTATAATGATCTATTCAGAGTATGAATTCAAAGGCGCCGTTTTCGAAAAACACAATTTTTGGCATTGTGTTATTCGCCATTTTCTCCGCCATTTTTGATTGGATTTTTTCCGTTAATGGCTCAAATTGTAGTGAATAATAAGGGTATTATACACACCAATTTTCAAAACGATCACGTTATTGGTCGATTTGTAGTGATTTTTCAAAATTTTCATCCCCTAATTTCACCCCCTACCCTTTGACCAATTTGGCTGGTTAACGAACTTGACTGAGATTTTAACACTAATGATTTTTGTGCAAAATTTGGTCGCTCTCCGACAAGCCCTTCGGGAGTTATCGTGTTAACAAGAAACTGTACATATATAAATATATATATATATAGAGATATATGAATTTGAACGGACATCAGATTCGTGTTCTAGGAGCTCGGATCGTGTAAAAAATATATCACATCATAAATTTTCGATTGTCAGGGCAAGACCAATAGTGCATTTTTTCAAATGAAATGCACTAAAATGTGTTAAACTTGGAATAAACTCTGTATTACATTTGAAAAGTACAGTGTAGTGATGTTAAATTATTATGAAAAGCAAAACAAATTATACTAAACTACAGCAGAACAGTAAGTACAACACATCGCCTCGCCGCGCTGCGATCATGTCAAAAAAGCTGGTTTTTGATCTACATTACTACGCTAATACCGATTCGGATAATTGGCAATTCGGTTAATCGGCGTTCGAATAATCGGCGTTCTACTGAACAGTATTATTAGTATGGCTGTAAGCTGACGCCAAAAAGTTGGGCGAGTTCCTCTGCTTCTTGTAGGCCTACGTGATGTAACCAAGAACCTCCTTGGATGTAACCTACTGTTATAGTCTTGGATAACCTACTGTTGAAGCGGTTTGTCCCAGTGGTAGAGAGCGTCTAATCGTTAAGATTAGATAAGCGACGTGCCTCTACCAACACTGTTGTAATGGTGACCGGTTCCTCTGAATTCAATTTATGAGCCTCAAAAATCGCTTCCCGGTGGTTCGGAACCCACCTAAAGCAGTAGGTCCATTCATCTCTCATCATCATCCTTCCCATTACCCACGCACAGGCCCAAGAGCCCATGTGGGCATCACCCTCAAAAAAAAAAAAACATCCAAGGAGGTTCTTGAACAGCTGATGTTACTCTTTTCTTTGGTCACTTCTAATTTCATAAATCGTCAATCCACAATCCTCCACTTGATAACATCTGCTAATTGATAACAAGGAGCAGACAAAGCTATATTTCAGTCCAATTATTCTATCAAAATAATTACCTTTTAAAAATTTGATCCTACGTTCTTCATTCTATGAACAATGCAGCCTGTACTAAATTTTACTGAAAATTCACTCTAATTAATGCCATTCCATGTTTCAAATGATTTCCAAGGTCGATTAAATATTACTAATGATAGTTGATGTGGGAAAAATATGAAGTAGATATTTTCTCATGAAAGTTCATCCTTGTTATAATTTATCAAATGTCATTTCCTCAAGTTCTATAGACTCCACGGTAGACGTTCTTCAACCAACACATTATCCTACACACAATTTATAAGTTTCAAAAACAATAGTATATCCTATTATCATTATTCATTATTGATTAATGTAAGAAAGTAATGCCACGTTTACACCGGAATGTTAATAACTTTTGTGAATAACGTTTTATTATATAAACTTATATATCATGTAACTTATTATACAAATGTTATCAACATTCCGGTGTAAACGTGGCTTAAGTTTAACTGAATTTATTCCACCGAATTCATCTTATAGGATCTAATATAATTGTAATACGATACTGCATAATTATCTCATCTTATTATAAATATAATACGGTAGGCTACTATTGTAAAAAGCCAAGTGTGTGGATGAAGCTATTCATTTTCATTTAATAGCTTTACTACCTTATCAATCAAGTCTTGGTCTATTATCATTTCCCATTTGAACTATGAGAGACAGTATTGAGCTCCATTATTACAAGACATCATTTGAATTAAAATAGCACAGAAAGTTTTGAGTAAACGCCTGATTTTTTATTCCTTTTACTGTATTTGTAATCAAATAATGAGAATTCAAGAATAATTTATTCGTGGACAATTTTAATACAGGGATTTTCAATCATTATCAACAGGATAAGACTAATTGATATGATATTCTCAGTCTAGTCAAGTTTGATTCCAGTGAGGCCGCGTGTTTTTCAATAAAAGGCCTTCTCTCATCGTACATTGAAAATAGGAAACAATAATCCATCAACATGAAATTTACATTGAATGAAGTATATAGGGTACTAGCAGGCAGGCTCGCTTCGCTCGCCTTCTCCGCCAAGCCAGGGGGCTCCCCCTGGACCCCCGAAAGTATCATCAGTGTCAGTGAATCAAACAGGCTCGCTTCGCTCACTTGCATCTTTTCAAAGGGTTTGCTTCGATCATATTATAAATAAATAAATAAATCATCATATCGCTTAACAGGGTTTTTCCAGTAGGTAATCGTTCTGTTCTGAATTGGTTGTTCTATTACCTCAGCTCATCCTGGGTATATGATTTGAACGTATTCAGTAACGTATTTGATCGTAAGTTCAGTAGTTTTCGTGAAATAAACAAAAGTGCAGATTCCGAACATTGGAAAACCTTATTACAGGCGTAACCTCCGAAGGGTTTCGAAATTTATTGAACCCATCATTTCTAAACCTAATCTGGACCTGTTTACAAAATTTCAACATTTTCTGCCGATTGGTGCTCGATAAATCTAAGAAAAACTCCGAAAATTCCGAAAAATAGTAAAACTAATATAAAATATACTAAAATACTAAATACTAAAATAGTAATATTGAGCGTAACCTTGGGTAGTATATCGGACATAGTTTGAAACTTGATTCAATATCTTCCAAATTATTTTATCTATAATCTCGCTGAACCATTGAATTTACAGTAAGGATTGGTCGTATGAAGCGGAAGATATGCAACCCGAAATGCATCTGCAATTTTGAAAACTTGTCTTAAGGCGTAATCTTGTACGGATTTCAAAAATATTTCAACACAACGTTTCTAGACCTTATCTGAACCTGCCTACAAAATATCAACATTTTCCACCGATTGATTCTTGAAAAATTAAGAAAACGCCGAAAAACTATAGAAAAACTCAAATATTTGGCGTATTCTCATGAAGTTTTTAAAATCCTTTCTTAGTACGCATCTAACGGTCCAACTGAAGATGCCTGCCAAATTTGAACGCATTCGGTTCGGTAGTTTTTTAGTTCTGCTGATGAGTGAGTGAGTGAATGAATGAGTGCCATTTTGCTTTTATAGATATACGATAGATACTCGTATATATACTGGCGAGAAACACATTCCACAAACAATAATAGAGAATACCAGACTAATTAGATTCAAAATCTATTTTTCCAGGTCCTACTGAGTAGTGTTCAATACATAAAGAAAGGAATAGATTATGATGCATTCCTTGACTGGTTGAATGAAGGCCTACTGGTAAGCACTGGTGAGTAGTCTACATTTTTACAAAATAAATGACATATTTTAAACAAACATATCTATAATATGAATGAATTCCACCCAAGTGTATGCTTCTTTTATTCTTTCTTTCCTTTATTCTTTCTTTACAATTGCGACTTGGTTTCCAAGTATTTTAAGCAAAGGATGAATGATGATGATGAAGGTTTAAGATGTAGCTTATATGTCTGTCCACAATGTCCACTTTCACTATGCTCACAAATTTCAACTCACAAGAATAAAAAGCCATGATTTATTAATTTAAAATTTGAAAGGTTAGTAAATGATTCAAAACAGCATCGAAAATATCTAAAATGATTTGAAATTATCAATTCTCACTTAAAAATTTGTATTGTGAACTTTGAAAAAATTTGTATGGTGAAATCTGTTCAAATTTCTAATATAAATATTTTCTAATATTTCATCTCCCACATAGAATTTCTCGGGAGTGTCTCTGCTCAGTACTCAGAGTACCTACATACTTGATTATGTTTGTACTTTTGTTTATTGAGAAATAAAATTTATTTATTTATTTAAATCTATTGAAATTTTTAAAGCCTAGCGTATGATTATTTTTCAAACTTTATTATTTCTCTTTCAACAAATGCATGTTGAAATTATATAATATGATAATTGTGATTGAATTCCAGGATCAAAATGGCAGTACAGGAGAAAACTGCTGACTCCGGCATTTCATTTCAAGATTCTTGAACACTGCATTCCAATCTTCAACACAAACGGAACATTGTTGTGCAATGAACTGCTTGAAACCAATAATGAGGAGATTGAAATCGAGCCCTTCATTTCCAAGTGCACTCTTGATATTATTTGTGGTGAGCGAAAGTTTTATAAATATTTCTGCAATATCACATGAGATTCTCGATATTTTGTCAATGACAAGTTGATAAAAAAATATATGATTGTCCAAGCAAAGAAGAGCCTCTGGCAAGATGAGAAAATGACTCCAGCTCGGTCAATATTGGTTCAAAAATGATTGATTTGGTCTCAAATTGTAGATCGGGATGTTTCCTACAATTTGAGATCAAATTGATAATTTTTGAACCAATATTGACCGAGCTGGAGTCATTTTTTCATCTTGCCAGAGGGTCTTCTTTGCTTGGACACACTATTATACCATATAGGTATATTGCGATAGCTGAATGTTAATTTCGAGACATTTGATGGCTGGTTTCTATTGATGAATGTTATCCATTCATTTTTTATATTGTGGTAATTAGTTATTTATTTAGTTAATTGCTTTACTCACCTTATTCAATCACCCATGATATTTTAGCCTATTTTTGGCATGTAATTTTCTTTAGTGATGAAACTCTATTGAACTATATTGTGAATGTTTTGCAACCATTTAATAACTACGAGTATTCAATATCCATATCTACAACCATTTAATATCTAATAAATAACTCGTATACAGGGTGTTTCAGGAGGAATGTGCAATACTTCTCAGGCTGATTCCTTACATCAAGTAGACAAAAAAGTTCCATGGGACCAACCCCCAAAAACGCTTTGTTACCGAGATAACAATGGCGGAAAATTGAAGTTCTTCAAAATATATAAATTTTTCTAATTTTTAGAGGCTTTAGTGAGGGTCTTAACTGATCAATTCCTATGTAAAATTAGCTGAGGAATCAATGAAACCAGTTCCAAGTTTGTAACTTCAACGGTAATTGAGATAATTAGAAAAATATGCTAGAAAACGCCATTTTTTCAACAATAAGGGTTATAACTGGATAAGGAATCATAAAATTGTATTTTTTATTAATGGAAGTTGAAGAGAGTTGCATTCTGAAGATAAAGTTAAATGGCGGCGATTGTGTAAATCTTACTCAAATCTCAGTAATGGCGATCAAAAATAGCAAAATCGCTACTAAACACAAATTCATCACTTTTGTCAATTTTGCGATTTTCGATCGCCATTTCCGAGATTTGGGTAAAATTTACACAATCGCCGCCATTTAACTTTTTCTTTAGAATCTGACTCTCTTCAACTTCCATTAATAAAAAATACAATTTTATGATTCCTTATCCAGTTATAACCCTTATTGTTGAAAAATGGTGTTTTTTATAGCATATTTTTCCAATTATCTCGATAACCGCTAACGTTACAAACTTGGAACTGGTTTCATTGGATTCCTCAGCTAATTTTACATAGGAATTGATCAGTTAAGACCCTCACTAAAGCCTCTAAAAAATTAGAAAAATTTATATATTTTGAAGAACTTAAATTTTCCGCCATTGTTATCTCGGCAACAAAGCGTTTTTAGGGGTTGGTCCCATGGAACTTTTTTGTCTACTTGGTTTAAGGAATCAGCCTGAGGAGTATTGCACATTCCTCCTGAAACACTCTGTATGTATGACAATCTTCCAATTGTTTGTGTGGCTTTCAAGGCTACCCTTAAAAATAAAAATTCTATAATTGAATAACAAACGTAAATCGCCGGGTTGGCCGAGTGGACTAGGGCGTTACAACCTTCAGTCCGCTAACGCTACTCGCGCGGTCGTGGGTTCGAATCCCACCAGAGGCATGGTCGTTTTTCCACCTCATAAATCACCCATCACTTCACATTATCCACGTACAAGTAAAATTGAATACTTATGTGAGCATCATCCGCAAAGGAAATAAATCTGATCCTAGCACACAAAAGGGTTCTAGAAAAGAAAGTTGTACATAGAAAAATGATCTTTTCTCACTATTTCATTCGCAATAGGCTATAGCCTGAAATGTGATTCCAATATAAAAGATGCTATATTCTTAAAAATTCCTAGAGTAGAAAATATTATTTCATTCTCAATTATTTTCTCATAAGTTATCTTCCATAATTTTCTTTTCATCAGCCTATTCAGCCTATCTATTCAAAGAATAATTCTGAAATTTTCTATCGTATTTCAGAGGCTGCTATGGGATGTTCTTTGAGAAATTTACCTGATCATGGCGAGCAGTACGTGAGAGCCACAAAAAAGTGAGTGATATTGGCAGCTCGTGCCCACGGAATAGGTGAAGAGCTGTACAGTAGAAGATACGGACACTTCACCTGTTTCCTGGGTACGAGCCGCCAGTGATTTGGTTTCTCAGTCGTTAATTTAATACTCAATGTAAGTTACGTGTATCAAAAACATGTAACTTACGGTATAATAGATATATGAATACCCGCTAGAAGCTGAATTTTATAAATTCTGTATTATTTTTGTCAATCAAGTAGAAAATTATTAATATCATTCACTGCCTTTTTGATTTACAGAATGAACAATCTGATCATTCAGAGAATTCTGACTCCTTGGCTGGCCAAGGATTGGCTCTTTCATCTTTCACCTACTGGCAGACAACAGAAAAAAGTCGTTGATGTTCTACATTCATTCACACAGATGGTTAGTGATGATTGATATTCAAATTATAAGAAAAATACGATTTGAAAATGAAAATTCCTCGAAATCGTTCCCTGAAATCATAACGATTGTTTTGTGCTGATAAAATACAGTCGACTCTCGATAATACAAACGTTCGATAATAAGAAACTCTTGATAATACGAACTAAATCCCTGGTCTCTTGAAAAACTCCTGATAATTCGAACAAAATCAATGCATTTAGGTGCACTTGATAATACAAATCAAAACACAGAGCCTGATCCGACTGCAACACGCGATAATTCGAATTTTTTCACAAAAACTCTCGATAATACGAACATCTATTGAACATAAACTTGATCAAACCTGCATAAAATTCAGCGAAGCAGAAAAAATTACAGACTTCTTCATCAGAAAATAATTATCTATTATATTCTACTTTTACTCAATACTCATTTTTGTTCTCTTCTTTTTCTAGATTATAGAGGAGAGGAAAGCACAATGGAGAAAGAGCAGTAAAGAGGACTTGGAGCATGACGAATATGGTAGGCAGAACTTTATTGTAAAATATATTATAAATTGTAGGCTACCTTAAGTATGATAATGAGTTGAAAACTACAAATCTTATTGGCTGATTCACTCTTCCAATAATTATTGTATTAATAAAGATTGTATATATTAATATTGGCTAAGTATCCTACTTTTAATTGTGTGAATGATGAGTGAATCTGTGAGTGAATGTAGCATTATTTAAAAAAATTACAGCTACTCCTACTTGCATACAAATTTTCAATAATTTAGCAAGTAGTGTCTTATTTTGACAAATATAAGTGATAATTTTGTTCTATCATAGTCAATTATTTTTATTATCTTTTTTGAAATTATATTCTTTTGTAAAGTGCAATTTTGTAATTTTATATTGTCAAAATAAAAGTGATTTGATTTTGATTTGATTTGATTGGTGATCAAATCTCGATCATCTTCTTCAAGTCAATATATTCATTTCTTGCTCAAAATTTATCACCTATTTCTTGCAACTTCAATAGAAAATGGAAGTAGGACAAAAATAAGAATTGAAAAACAAAAAAAGATATTGCGCAACTCCGCTCTCTTAAGTTTTCAAAATAATAATCAATAATTATCATTGCAAAAATAATCATTATTTTATTCATTATGTTAGCTCAATGGCCTAGTAAAATTTTTGTTGTAATTTTCTGTTTGTCATAATATATTGTTGATGCACTATATTGTTGTAGCAAATTGGAAATTTATCTTTTAATCTCTAGAAATATGAGTTAACTTATGTAACTGCTCACTAAACTTCTATTGTTTATAAATTATTGTATTTTCTTGAGTGACTTCAATTGATTTAACTGAACTTGGAATTGATAATAATTATTTAGAAGCCAATCCATCCATCACATCACTCAGGGACTGGTAAAACACTCTTTCAAAAAGTATTAGGCGTATTTTAATTAATTTATTCCTTACTCCTTTTCTACCTGGTACTATTATTTTGATGATTTATTTCCAGGAAGGAACAAGCCCAAGACATTCCTCGACTGCTTGATTGAGCTCAGTGAAAAAGACTCAGAGTCGCTAACGTTAACTGATATCAGGGAAGAGGTAGACACTTTCATGTTTGAGGTAAAGTAAAAAAAGCACATACGAGTTTACTGTATAGTAATTTTGTATTAGGCTACATATTATGTAATACAGACTTTAAAACACAAAGAAATTATTCTCAATGGGAAAAGTGAAAATTTAAACTAGAAGAAATCAGGTAGGCGCGCCCCTACCTAATCTACTAAGTTTTATTCAAATCAACTTGTCGAGGGACAACAATATTCATCGTATTCAGATAGACAAATTTATTTTTCAGTAGCAGCGCTTCTTGATAATGGTTTCATCCAAGTATATTGATAAACATAGATATCTTATCTTATGCTTGATTCATTATTTAGTATATGCTATTTATTTCTGATCACATCATTTTAATTTCATTGTGCAAGCCAAATTATTGTGATTGTGATTCAATGTGTTTTTTTTAATTTGTAGGCTATTATTATTAATAGTGTCCTATAGGCTACCGTACCGTATCGTGGGAAGTCAAATAAGTAAGTTGATAAAAAGTAAGTGATTTTTATCATGTTTGCAGGGTCATGATACCACCTCAGCAGCAATCACCGCTACTATATTCATGATAGGCCATCATCCAGAAGTCCAGGTACGGTACCTTATTTGATAAAAAAAGTTAATATGCTCCCTACTTTAAGTTTTAGTTCACGATGAATTACAGTAGGCTACACTGGCGGCTCGTGCCCACGAAACAGGTGAAGTGCTCGTATCTTTTACTGTACAGCACTTCACATTTTTCGTGGGCGCGAGCCGCCAGTGCATCATAATGCAGCTTTACGATGCTGCTTTTTTAAATGCAGGCTATGAATTCTTTCTACATTCCATATTGAATAACCACGAAATGAACAATTGCCAATTTGCAACCAAACTTCTATTCTGCTTCCTAAAAACCTATCAAATATTCAATAAGGTTTGACAAAGTGAATTAATTTCATTCGTCATGATATTTCACTGAATCTCTTGGAATTTGATTCTATATAATCAATTTTGATGAACTCAAAGCCAACAAGTCCTAGATAATAATGATAAATGATTAATTTTATTTTTTAAGTAGGCCTACGTCTACCAATATATAGCGGTGCTTGAGCGTTAGTATAAATACCGTACCGTACTATATATATATACTGCAGTTCTTTACGAGTTCTAGTTTACCAGAGATTGATAATGGTGTAGCAACCGAAACCAGTATCTCGATCTTCTAATAAATCTGTGGTTTGACAACATCTTGTCTTTTCATATTATATTAATTATGAACATTTAAAGAGAATTTCCTAATATCATTTGCAGGAAAGGATTCACGAAGAACTGGACGACGTGTTAGGCGGAGTAGATAGGGAGATAACAATGGACGACCTTCACTATCTGACCTATTTGGAGCGCGTGATTAAGGAGTCGCTGCGCCTCTATCCCAGTGTGCCCATGATGACCAGACGACTGCAAACTGACTTGCAACTAAGTGAGTTATTCTGCTGTTATAAGAAATTATTCATAATATCATATTTGAGATAGCAGAATAAAACTTTTAGGCGAAAACACAGGACACATGTCAAAAACGTCTCCTTTCTAATTTTGATTAGGCTACCTACACTATTACAAGTGTAAAGACGTAAAGGTATATTATACCTATAGATAGAGAATACAGAAAACGATGAGTTACCAATTCAGAACATTTATGTATGGATGATATTAAAGTAAGAAAACACCTGAAATATGAATAAAATATCAAATTTCACTTGGAGTTTATAAGCTGAAAATGTTCTGAAATATATAGTTGTTTAGTTTCCATTCATAATTTGAAAGATAAATAAGAGGGAAGGATATAGCCTACAAGTATAGATGATTTAATAATAAAAAAATTCTTAGGAGTGGAATGGATACTTCATTTGTGTAATATAAAGGAACCATAAAATAATGGAGGAAAAAATGAGCTTGACTACAGCTATATAAGAGCTAGTGCTGATATACGGTAGATAATAATTTTGTTATAGGATAAATAACAGATAAAATAATAACGTAATATAGATAAATAATAGAGAAATCCTAGTGTCCAATAATCATCATAATAATACAGGGTTCGCCAATGAAGTGGGACGATTTGAATAAGTAACAGATTGTTTAAGAGATTGTATTTCTGTAATTTTTTCGTCATAAATAGAAAGTAGAAATGTAGCCATTTAGTGTACAATAAGTAAAAAATCATTTTTTGAATACACATCTTCCAAATGTCCTCCATTGGAATCTATGCACTTTTGTAGCCGGGCCTGAAAGAAACGGGTAGATTTTGGATTGCTGTCTTTCAACTTTGTGCGTTACATCGAAATGATTCATAACTTTCTTACAACAGAACTAGCCCGTTTTCTATTGAATTAACAAACAATATAAAACAACAAGCCACACTGCGAGAATTGCCATGAATGCTGTGAATGTTTTGTTTCCAAGCCGCGTCATTTCTCGAAACGGGGATATCCCTTGGCTCCATCGCTCTCCAGATTTATCAACCTGTGACTTTTTTGTATGGGGCTACTCAAAAACAAAATTTCTTCAAAGCGATCCACTCAGAACTATCTCAGCTCTAAAACAATGGATTCGAGATGAGATTGGAGGGATACAACTCAATATGCTGCGAAATGTCATGGGAAACTTCCAGGCCCGGCTGCAAAAGTGCATAGCAATGGAGGACATTTGGAAGATATGTATTCAAAAAATGATTTTTTACTTATTGTACACTAAATGGCTACATATTTCCACTTCCTATTTATGATAAAAAATAACAATAATACAATTTCTTAAACAACCTGTTGCTTCTTCAAATCGTCGCACTTCATTGGCGAACTCTGTATAAGTAATGGTATCATATATATGAAAAAAGCAAGTAGACGAACATAAGAATATTATGAACACAAATTTTAATTTCTCTTACAGCTAAGTAAGTGCTGATAAAGAAAAGGCATTAGTGTTCTAAAATATAGAAAAAAATCTAGTTCTTTATCATATAATCATAATACAGTCTATATATTAGCCTATAGTCATAAGAGCCTATATATGAATAATTACGAAAATTATTCAGCCAATAAGTATTTTACTAATATAGTGAAGTGTAGCCTAAGCCTAATAAAGAAAGCACTTTTTTAATAAATTTATAAGTAGGCCTAGTTTGATAAAGAAAGTAATAACTTAGTTAGCCTATGAATTAGAGAAATCTCTAGTGTCCAAATTTCATTATTATTGAATAATAATTTTTTCAGATTAAAATAAATTAATTTTGTTAGAGAATGAAATCAATTTTTATTTCCACTGTTAGGTACTAATATAAAAAAAACTTTAAAATATGATAAATTTGAAATTCTATTGAAATTTATTTTTCAGACAGTGCCAAACACATAGTTCCGAACACAGCCAACGTGATAGTGTTCTCCTATTGGCTGCACCGCAACCCAAAACACTTCCCGGATCCGGAGAAATTCAATCCGGACCGTTTCCTGCCGGACGAAATCCACAGGCGGCATCCCTTCGCCTACATACCGTTCAGCGGCGGACCGCGGAATTGCATAGGTCAGCAGAAAATCAGCATTAGAAAAATCAAATTGAATAAAAAATCTACAGAATGCACATTAACGATAAAAACATCAGGTTTTTTGTCTTGGGCTACTATCAATATGTATGTTGATAGATATAAAAATCAAAGTATCCTATTAGTATTTTTTGTTCTTATTCTCATTTAAGCTGTTAGGAAAATTAGTATTTTCTTAAACTCTTAATTAGGCCTATTTTTTTACTTTCCTTGCCCTACCTACTATCATAGGTAAGGAAAGTATTGCTTTCCAAAAAAAATTAAGGTACCCCAATTTTAGGTTTTCTATCCGTTTCAAGGTCCCCTGAGTCCAAAAAAGTGGTTTTTGGGTATTGGTCTGTGTGTGTGTGTATGTGTGTGTGTATGTGTGTGTGTATGTCTGTATACACTTTATCTCGATCCCTAATTGACCGATTGACTTGAAATTTGGAACTTAAGGTTCTTATACCATGGGGACCCGACTCTAAGAAATTCAAAAAAATTCATCAAAAAATGGCGGAAAAAATGGCGGATAATATGCCAAAAATGGTGTTTTTCAAGATTTTCTCGAAAACGGCTCTAACGATTTTTTTGAAACTCATATCAAAAATAGCCCTATATAAGCCCTATCGACTGCCATAAGTCTCGTTCCTAGCAAAATCGCATAAGATCCGCAGCATTGTTGAGAAAAATGGATTTTGCAATATTTAGATTCCTTATTAACCGATTGACTTGAAATTTGGAACTCAAGGTTCTTATACCATGAGGACCCGACACTAAGAAATTCAAAAAAATTCATCGAAAAATGGCGGAAAAAATGGCGAATAATATGCCAAAAATGGTGTTTTTCGCGGTTTTCTCGAAAACGGCTCTAACCATTTTTTTAAAACTCATATCCCCGGAATAGCCCTCTATAAGCCCTATCGACTGCCATGAGTCTCGTTCCTGGCAAAATCGCAGAAGATCCGCAGCATTGTTGAGAAAAATGGATTTTGCAATATTTCTATCTAGATTTTCTCAAAAAATTTTCAAACTATTTTCTTCAAACAGACACCCTATATAGTCATTAATAAGCTTAATCAACTGGCATCTGTCCCCTTTGTGTAAGATTAGCAGGGGCACCACCCCAGACTTGAAAAGTTAAGTAGTTTGTAGATAGGCAACCCGCACTACATGGCTCGGTAAGGTGAGTTTGAGCAACGCGGGCAGCGTGCTTGCCGCTCGTGTGCAAAAATTGTATCAATGCCATTCCGTCAAACTCGCAATCAAAGCAATCCATATCAGGATTTAAAGGAGACAAAAATCACATTTGGAAAAAGTATTGGTGTTTCATAATAAATTTTTGGTAAAATAACAGAGTATGATCCTTTATCGATTCCACCTCTTTGATCCGATATATTGAAATAGGTACCAAAAAATCTACTTTCATTCAAAATCCAAGTCAATTCGGCTAAAATCTAGCCGAAGCGCCGATAGGCGCGAGTCATCATGGGCTTGTGAAAATTTCAAATCGCACACACGATTAGCCGAAGCGCCGGTAGGCGCGAGGCGTCATCGGCGAATGCAAATTTCACTGTTAGTATGAGAAGATGAGCAAGTAATAGCGTAATGAAATTTGCACTCGCTGATGACTAGGTATGGATAATGGATAGCCTACTCGTATTAGGCTAAGCAAATGTTAATGGCAAGGAAAGTTGTGTGAGTGTACCACACCAGATTTTTTTACATATATGTGTAAAACATATTCTGCTTCCCTAAATTGAGAATGCCTAGACTGTTATATTATTTAGATAGAAAATTCTTAACTTAAAGGCTACTGTTATTTTGATTTTTGTTATGTTTGATTACTGTTGCCGGTCTGTGATTTTGATTTTTATCTGATTGATTTGATTTGATTTTGATTTCGATTTTTAACAAGTATCAGGTTAAACAAAATTAGTAAATTTCACTCATACTAGATACATCTGTGCACATGGGGTGAAGATTCCAAATCAAACTTCAAATGGCATAAACAAAAGAAAATTGAATCAATAAAATGATAAATATAACTCTCATCATTACTCACCTTATGCTAATATTTCCATAAAATCATTCTTGTATTAGGTGATCGGCAAATGCGAATTCGGTTTTATTTTCTAGTGCTTGCATATTTATGTTCCTTGTATCTTTGATTTATAAAAGAACGTTCATTGTTTGGTCAATATAAGATCTATCACAACCAGAGCATGCATATTTCTAAGAGTTTGAGTTTTATTATCGTTGTCCTGTATTTTTGTTGTTTTTTCTTGTCAACAGGACATCATAAACAAGAAATCATAATCTTGATAAATATTTCTAATCTCCATGAAACAGGTATAGGCCTAGTCTGTGCAAGCAAAGAAGACCCTCTGGCAAGATAAGAAAATGACTCCACCTCTGTCAATATTGGTTCAAAACTTATAAATTTAGTCTCAAATTGTGGGAAACATTCTGATCTACAATTTGAGACCAATATTTCAATATTTCTTGAACCAATATTGACAGAGCTGTAGTCATTTTCTCATCTTGCCAGAGGGTCTTCTTTGCTGGGACAGACTATACCCATGCAGATCGCAATGTTGGCACAATTACAGAACAACAACTATAACTCGTTTAAACCCATGTTAATAGATAAAAATCAAAATCATAGTAGGCATTATAGTATTTTTTATTTTCAACAATAGACCCTAATGATTTTGATTTTTATCTATCAACATTCATTGATAGCAGCCCTAGAAAAAGTAAACATGTATCACTGGCGGATCGTACCCACGAAACAGGTGAAATGCCCGTATCTTTTAATGTACAGCACTTCACCTATTTCGTGGGCACGAGCCGCCTGTGACATGTATTTTTCTCTAATTTCAACAATTTTTCTACCGCTTTCCAGGTCAGAAATTCGCCATGATGGAAATGAAAATCGTGCTGGCCACAGTGATGCGCAAAGTGAGAATTGAATCAATCACAAAACTGGAGGACATCAAACTGATACCAGCCGTCATTCTGCGCCCGCAGATACCGTTCAAGATCAAAGTGTCAGCCAGAAATTAGTATTTCGATTATTATTTCTCATCCCAAGTACGGTTGACTTCCTTACATTTTGTCTATAAGTATGTTAATAAATATGTTTTGTTCTAGTTTGTCTCTGGAATTAATTATTACCATGTTTCACCTATAGTCTGTCCAAGCAAAGAAGACCCTTTGGCAAGATTGGAAAATGACTTGGTCAATATTTGTTCAAGAATGATATAAATATGGTCTTAATAGAAGATCAAATTGTTTCCTACAATTTAAGATAAAATTCATAATTTTTGTACCAAAATTGACCAAGCTTGAGTTAATTTCCCATCTTGCCAGAGGGTCTTCTTTGCTTGGACAGACTATACCTACTCCAATCAAGGAGGTGAACCTCATTGACTCCAATACAGAAATATATTAAGCCTTTCCAGTCTATCGGAGCGTTAATTATTATTGTAATGTTATTATAATAAAAACAGTTATCAGATTCACTCACAACTTTTATTTCAACAACAATATAGCACATCATAGAACATCAATAACAATAGATATAGTTTGAAACACGAGAAGCGTGTAATCTCAAGTGTACAATATCAAACATTCTACATTTAAAAAATACAATGTATAAATTATTTCAGTTCATAAAAGAATACAATATAAATTTAAATTTATTAAAGAATACAACTATTTAAAACTATAGTAGGTACTGTAGTTATTTTAATAATAACTTATAATAATAATAAAATATTTTTATAATAATAATAAAAATATTTTAATCTTTTAAATTAGGTAAAGTTGTACTTCTACACTGGTAGCTTCGAAATAACTCCAACACAATAAATTGTTGAAAAGCTGATTAGTTGAATAAGAAATACATTGTAAGAAGTTGCAACGTATCAGAGCATTATATTAATTTATAGTGTTTTATGTATATAGATAGTCAATTATTCGCAATAAATAATAATAATTATAATAAATAATTGCAGCAAAGACAGTATGTGTGGTAAATTTCAAGTTAAGAAGGCAAAATTATTCCAATTACCTTAGTTCATACAGTATGACATTATGGAATATTTGATATAATCTTCTACATAATATTTATAGAAAAATGTATTACACTTCATCACGTGTACAAAAGTATTGAAAACATTAGTCTACGAAACTATAATTTTAAGTAGTTAAAATATAGTTTGAAAAAAGTAGCCTACAACACTAAACATGTTGAAAAGTAAATTCCAATAGTAATGTTATTGATTGTATTAATATTGTATGTCAATGGCTCAATAGTCCATGAAGGGCTTAGGCCAAACAGCTGGTTGCCAGTTTCATATTCAATTCACTATACAGCAAAAGTGAATATTATCATCAACCAGAACAGGGATAACGTGTGGTTAGCATGTTGATCCTATCAACCATAAGCTAGCTTCCGTAACTAAGTGACGGCGCAGAACACCTCTGAATAACATCCAGTTAATCAGTTAGAGTGTAATGCAACAATTACTATTCCTCCAAAGACTGGGAACAATTATAATATTAGGCGGATAAATTTCAAGTTTGAACCAATTTTCAACTTTGGTATTCAAGTTGACAACAAGTATACTTGACACCAAAAATTAAAGCTATTTCGTCTGTTCCTTGTACGAGATGTAACCTGATAACAGCAGATGTAAAGCATATATTGTCTCTTTTTAAAACATCATCTAGGCATAGATAAATGGCAACTCTAATTGCCAACATCGAACTCAAAATATTTTTTGTCGAAAAACATGAAACATATTATAACAAAGTCAGCTGTTGGAGCGCATAAGGAGCAGACGAAACCGCCTAACTCTTGGCGTCAGCTAGACAAGTTAATAATTGATCAAAATTACAGAATAATTTTGCGAATGAGCGAGAAGATAGCGATAGATAGAAGGCACAAAAAAAATATAAAATGTGAAAATATGAAAAAATATATAAATATGAAAAATAAAAAATATGGAAAATACTGAATAGAGCCAGGGTTCGAACCCTTCTGCAAAGATAATTATGAAAACAGAGTTAAAGCTGACCTAGAATCAAACCCTGAGAAAAATATATTTCGAACAGAACTAATAATTATTATAAAATATTGCCTGATATCAAACTCCTATTTAAAAATTCTGGTGAGATTGGATTCAACCAGAGTAATTCAATTAAAAAAGAATAAACGCTCTGAGCTTGGGTTTTTAGGACATATCAGTGTTATAAAATCTCTAATTTTAAAACTATGAAGAATGAACAATCAAAACAATATTATTATATTTTAATGATTATCATAATATTCTAATTATACAGTCTCTACAGTAAAAACTACAATGAGTGTAACACTCAGATTTTCAGTGTGATATTTAAAGAATTTTTGCAACCCCGAACACTTTCAAGGTAGACCTTATGGAAAATTTAGACTTACAATGTGATACAGCTCAAATAAATCTTTCAAATATCTTATTAAATCTAATTTACATAAAAAATAATCTCTGAAATGAAAATATATACACAATATCATTCATTGTACATATCAATACATAATAAAATATAACGTGAGATAGATAACATAACTTATACATTCTATGAGTAAAAATTCTATAATATATGCTACAAAATCACAAAAATATAGTACATGACGTGTTAAGTGTTGCTAAAGTGATCAATTTGAAAACTCTAAAACTCGCAATAGTATTGTTTACACAGATTTCAAACACAAGTAATAATATATAATTTGAAAGAGGCAACTTATATACGTAAATGCACAATGCTTACTATTATTAATAATAATATCAAGTTATTTTACTTTGCTACAATATCTTATACTTTAGCCTAAGAGATATTATTCATTTTTTACAGAAAATTGCCTTGAAGATTCTACATAAATATCAATATAACGACAAGATAACTATGCTCTATAAGTCTATATCACTATTTTATGACATGATAATTGAACTTCCATTTTAATCACTTACGTAAATAAATACCGCTACCACATTCAACCTTACATTATTTTGATTCGTTTCAAAAACATAACTCCACAAAGCACGATTTTCGGTCTTCTAATCTTTTTTTCTTAATAAATTTCAATATTGAATGTAGCTTGGCAAATTTATGTAGTGCGCAGAGACACATCATGTATTAATTTATCGAGTTCTGTTCAATCTCTTATTGTGAAGGTGATATTGTGGTAGTTATCCATATTTGATTAAAATACATATTGTCGAACAACAGATTTATTAGAAAATCGAGATACGGGTTTCTGTAGTACACCATTATCAAACTCAGGTAAACTCTTCTAATATTTTTTGGAGTTTTATCTTGAAAGTTTTACCAAAGTTCTACCAGAGATTAATAATTATGAAGCAACCAAAACCGGTATCTCAATTTTACAATTAATCTGTGGGTTGACAACATCTTGTATTATTGTCTGTAATCTTAATAATCTGTGGACAATATCTTGTCTTTTCATTAAATCTGCTCGAATCATTGAAAATTGATTAAGAAAACAAAAACCTTACGTCCAAAAATGGCGCTGTGTGAAACTGGGGGGGGGGGGGGTATCATTTAGAAACTGTGAAGTGTAACACTGATTCGAATGAGGTCTCAGCACTTCCAAGCATAATTTATTAATTAATGAAGTCATTAGTTACCTTGTTTGGCTTTGGATGACATCACTAGTTAAAGGGTCATTTCAGATGACGTCATCCTTCATCTTCATTCACCTCAAATGTGATTTTGCATGAGGTTACTTTTGTAGCAAGTCTATTTCGATGACATCACTATTTTCGAGACCATTTCTGAAGACGCCGCTGCTTCGGATGACGTCACTCGTGATCGCGTCTCGATGATGACGCAGTGCTGCTGCTGCCGCCGCTCGTGTGATGTTTGCTGACGTGGCTGTTTTGGCCGTCGACAAACGACGGTATCGACTCGTCGTTGAGCAGCGCCTCCAGATCGATGTCTTTCAGGTCGACATTGTGCGAGGAGCCTGGTTGGGACAAACAAAATTAATTAATTATCTTCAAAATCATGAAGGAACCAATAAAAAATAGATTTTCCCTTATCTTAAATGATGAAACTAATAATTGTGTTTGGAAGAATGGAACCAACCCATAGGTAACTGTTTTAGGATAAAACACAGGAACCAAGCCTTCTTCTAAATGTTGGCCTGATTTGCGCAGGAATATTATTGGAAACGGCAAAAACATACTAATTGAATTATTACAGAGAACGATAAATTTATAATTGGATGACATGACATGAATTTCAGATTGTAATGCACTTGTCACAGCAGAAATGATACCACATAGTAAGGAATAAACTAAAAGTTGGAGAATCGATGTATTTTTTCTAATTAAATTGAGTAGGAATATTGTTGAAAATGCCGAAAACAAGAACATCTTACAGTTATAATATGCTAAGCCCATAGCTCAATGAGATAACTTCACTGTTAAGTTGTCATGATAATGCAGGATAGCAAAGATTGAACAGCAAAAAGGAGGATTTCTGCGTGTTTTCTCATTCAATTGGATAGAAGTATTGTTGAAAGTGCCAAATACATGATCATTATATTGTTACAGAGAATGTTAAGTAAATAGTTAAATGAGATGACTTAAATGTCAAGTTAATGACATTAGATGATGCATGTAGAGGATAATACAGGATAGCAAGGATTGAACTAGAAATAGGAGAAATGCTACTTTAACTTAACTTAAATACTAAATATAATAACTAACTATATACTAACTATAATAATACTATTATACCAACTTAACTCAAATATAAATGTACTTCAACTTAAATGAGTACAAATATTGTTCAAAATGCCAATCCTATGATTATATTATTGTTACAGAGGATGCTATGTTCATCTTCAAATGAGATAACTTGCTCATTATTAGATGAGGTGACATTGCTGTCACATAATTTTACTTGTAGTAGCAGGGATGATGCTACAAAGCAAGGAAAAAACAAGGAATAGGAGGACTAATGCATGTTTTCTCATTCAATTAGGTAGGAATATTTTTGAAAATGCAAAAACATGATCATTTCACTGTTTTAGATGAGCTGACGTGACTGTCAGTTTGACATGTGCTCCTCACAGAAGGTATAACGTATAATGCACACATGACAAGGAATAAGCTGGAAATAGGAGGACTAATGCTTGTTTTCTAATACAATTGGGTGGAAATATTTTTGAAAATGCTGAAGACATTATAATTTTACTGTTAAGTTACGATTCCCAAGTGACAGCTGGAGCTGCCGGCTCTATATTGGCAGCTAGAGCTGCCCAGCTCTAGCTTCAGCTGTGCTGAATATTATAAACAATATCAAATAACAATATTATAAACGATTAATCTGTGATTAGGGCTACCAATGTATACTAAATTAATAAAATAATAGTGAAATTAGACCTTTTAAAGTCATCTTGCAATTCGCCCATAACATAGTTCATGTATCTACTGACCTGCATGCGCCAGAAAGAGGTCCTTCAAGAATCCCAACTCCTTGCTCAGCAGTTTTATTTTCTCCTCCAGCTGATCGTTCTCCGTTTTCAGCTGATTGACGCGGTCCATTGTTTCCTGTGTGCGCATGCGCGACTTCACTCGGCTTCGTTTCACCGCCTGTAATCAGAATTAAGATGATAATAATAGAATAAAAAAGAGGTTTAGGCTCTTATTATTAAATATAAGATATATATCAGTACCGGATATAAGGGTAGGCCAACTAGGCTGGCGCCTAGGGGCTCGCACCACATGGGGGCCGCACCACAAATATAATGAAAAAAATTTTTCAGAAAAATATTTTTTAGAACTTGGCAACTTTGGGGAGTCCGATCTCACAAGGTGTCAAATTATCTATCGAGAAACTGAAAAACTGAAACTTGCATTCGAGCAAACTAATATCAATAAATTAAATAACCAAACTGTGTTATATATAATCTGTATTTGTTGAATGTAATGTATCTGTTTAATAATAATACAAGTTGAACCTATTTAAGCCCCTCTTGAACAAAATCACTGTCTTTGGTGATAGAACTGCGATTTGCTGTTCATCTGCCTGGTTAAAGAATTGAATACAGATGAATTTTATTTAAGCTTACAATTATTTACAATCACTTATCATACGAGTACAACAAACCGTAGGCTACTTAATAAATGAGAAATTAATACAGTAAGTTTACAAATAATGAAACTAATAATAAGGCTTGAAACTTTAAAAAATATAGTTTCAGAGTATTTTTCTGGAAAAATTTTCTCCTAGTGGGAAGAATACTTCTTTAGTTCACCATCATTAATAGCTCTCGTTATTCGTAATAACGCGTTCTCGTAATAGCGCTCTCTATTCTTGTTTATGACCGTGGCAGGGAGTATAAATTAATTGTAGAAATATTGCTAAGCTGTTCTGATGGTGAATAATAAATTATTGTAATAAGTTATATGCTTTGGCAGTTCACACTACCACACTACCGTACCAAAATTGGCAGTTCGGCACTTATTTATTCAATGAAAGTTGAATTCAATTTTGAATAAATACAATAAAAACTTAAGCTTCAAAATCGAAACAGTTCTATCGGGATCAATTATTTTGCAAAGTTAGTAAGTGAAGATTTGTTAGTAAAGACTGTAGCATTGAAAGAATGAATTGTATACTTTTAAATTTAATCCCAATCTCATAATAAATGAGTTTTCAATAAGTCATGAATCTTTCTTGAATTTGTAATAGTTTTTTTTAATGAATAATGAATTTTTATTCCCATCATATAAAATTACATATTTTCGATTTCAAAAACTATACCCTATTCACGATCACTTGAGACGATATAAAGAAACTATTTGCAAGTACAGGTAGCTATTTTTGTTTGAGCTTGAGGAAAATCCAAGAACTGTGATTGACTACAGCTGTTCGACTGCGGCCGACCGTCGTATGAAGTAATACCTCACTTTACCCGCACACACGCGCAAAAAATTTGTTAATTTCGTCTCAAGTGATCGTGGATAGGGTATAGGAGAATTAACTGGCCACTATATCCAGTAAATGAGGCCACTGTTCAACAGAACTTACAAAAATATAAGGATACAAATTGTGATTCTAGCCTATACAATTTACAAAGTTAGAAAACTGCCTACAGCGCATCGTAATAAAATTATAGAAAATAAAAGAGAAATTTTCAATCACTCATGATAATAGTCGTGACTCTAGCTCCTGCACGTTAAATTATGAGTGGTTGATACTAACAACATATTACAAGGATTTATTAGAAGAAAAAAAACAATTAGCCATAAACTATAAGATTTTCAATCAAAGTAATATTACAACGATTTATTTAGAAAAATATCAAATATATGCTAAGAAACATCGAATTCTTACACTACTCTACCTTATTACACTTCTAAAAGGCCAAGTGTCGCTCACAGTAAATAACCATCTTTTGCCTCTTTTACAAAACATTGTATGAGAAGGACATATCCTCAATTCGATTGGTATGTTATTAAATACAAGTGGCCCCAGATAAAGTTTTTGAATCTCAAACTCAGTACCGGTATTGAATTGATCTTACAAGTATATATAAACTATCATTATCAATATTTTATGCTTAAAAAATATAATTTTCTCATTTAATAGACCATAGAAAGGCCTTCTAAAACGCAATTTAAAAGTAAAGTTTCACAAAATTTTCCGGGGAGGGCCCCTGGACCCCCGCTTAGCTGAGACAGCACACCCCAGATCCCTCATCGGGGCCCGCACCACAAGCTGAGCCTAGGGGCCCACAGATCCTAAATTCGGCCCTGATATATATATATATATATACACATATATTTATAAAAGCGAAATGGCACTGACTGACTGACTGACTGATTCATCACCAGAACTAAAAATCCACTGAACCGAATGCGTTCAAATTTGGCAGGCATGTTCAGTTGGACGTTTAGACGCGCTAAGAACGGATTTTAGGAACTTTTCAAGGATACACCAAATATTTAAGTTTTTCTAAAGCTTTTCGGCGTTTTCTCAATTTTTTCGAGAACCAATCGATAGAAAATGTTGATATTTGGTAGGTAGGTTCAGATGAGGTCTAGAAATGTCGTGTTAAGATATTTTTGAATTCCGTTCAAGATTACCCCAATAATCATTTTTTCAAAATTGTAGATGTTTTGCGGGTTGCATATCTTCCACCTCGATACGACCAATCCTTACTGTAAATTCAATGGTTCAGCGAGATTATAGATGAACTAATTTGGAAGATATTGAATCAAGTTTCAAACTATGTCCGATATAGTTCCCAAGGTTAGGTTACGCTCAATATCAGCGTTTTACTATTTTTCGGACGGAATTTTCAGAGTTTTTCTTGGATTTTTCGAGAATAAATTGGTAGAAAATGTCGAAATTTGGTGAACAGGTTCAGATTAGGTCTAGAAATGCTGTGTTCAATAAGTTTTGAATCCCTTCTGAACGGAATTTGCAGGCGAGCGAAGCGAGCCTGTTTGTCTCAGCTTACACTGACAGAGGTCATGCAGGCGAGCGAAGCGACTGTTTGACTCACTGACACTGCTGATTCTGTCGGGGTCCAGGGGTGGAGCCCCTGGCTAGGCGGACAAGGCGAGCGAAGCGAGCTGCGCTATATATATATATATATATATATATAAATATTAAATAGGCCTATAAGGTGGTTATTCAATAAAAATCAGAATGAAGAAGGTAATAATAATATGATAATTATGAGAAGAGAACAGGTTTTCATAATCAAATATAAGATAACGAATCTTGTCAATTTCACCAATAAATTAGATCGGATTCGGATATAGTCTGTCCAAGCATAGAAGACATTCTGGCAAGATGGGAAAATGACTACAGTTCAGTCAATATTGGTTCAAATATAATAAATCTGGTCTCAATATTGTAGATCAGAATGTTTTCTAGAATTTGAGACCAGAGTTATAATTTTTGAACTAATATTGACCGAGCTGGAGTAATTTTCCCGTCTTGCCAGAATGTCTTCTTGGCTTGGACAAACTATACTAGAATGAGTGGTAGGTCATTATGAGCATGATACAACGGTAGGGATCATGAGCATGATACTCATGATACATGATACTCATGATACATGATACTCATGATACATGATACTCATGATACATGATACTCATGATACATGATACTCATGATACATGATACTCATGCGCAATAGATTGATAGAATATTTATGACTACCGAGACTGCATAATTACAGTGTGGACATTGCATGTTGAACTCTTGATTGGCTAGCTCAGTGAATCCACCATTCTTAATCAAACTCTCATAAGATTTATATTGAAATCATATGTCTTTATCCTTCTTTAATTGAAGGCCTTGCCCTAATAAAATGGCAACGTTGCACCGCAGATATTTTCTACCCATATAAAAGCATTGAGAACAGTTACAAATCATGTTGACTTAGTTTTATCTCTTTTGAGCATAATTTTCAAGAGATATGGTTATGAAACTTGTCCTATAGAATCCTATTTATGATTTCTGTACTGGTTCAAAATTAGCAAAAAAGTTTGAAAATACACAAATATGTTCGAAGATTGGAATGATTTGTAGCAAGGTCAAATATCGGACGCTTAAGGTGTAGTAGCACCAAACATTTGTCATTATAAAATTCCATGTTGCTCTATTTGATATACAAACGTATTCAACTGTCGTGCCAAATGTTACTTTTTCGTTTGATACTAAATTTTATAAGATAATTCAGTCTAAAAAAATTAAAAACACTTTTTAAAGGGTTTACAGCAAGTATTTGACTATTTCAATATCTTATTAGCCAAAGAGCACAATCTCTTGAGTTTTTTAATTCAATTCATCAATTATCATAATATTAAAATAAACTTTATGTATCTGAGGTGATAAAACAAATAAAAATATGCACCCTGGCCCCCTACGTATCGCCACCACTGCACGCCATGCAATGTTTCAAGCATGGTCCAACTTATTGGGCTACGGTACTTAATTTTGTAGCATAGTCAATGTTGTACTTGGAATGCTTCTCTATTAAATGAAATTAATCAAATAAGGCTTTAAAACGGGTTAAAATGTCATTCTAATGATATTTTTGAATGAAAGTTTATACTTATTCAATCATATGCCGGATTGCCGATATTTCAACGATGTTGAAATAAAGTAGGTAAACTTGGACCAAGTAAAAAATGCTTCACCATCACTAAAAATAATAACAAATTCCTTAAAAATTGGGTAAAAAATGATCATTTATAGTTGATTCTGAGTTGAAGTTTCTAGCTCCTTGCAAAAACTCAGTCAAATACCGATATTTCAACCATAGTTTATTGGTCTATGAAGCCTTGTAGCCCATTTTGGCCTTCTTCTTAATCATAACAAATTACATCGAAAATATCTTTGAACGGGTTTAAAATATGAAGAAATAAATAAAAAAACGGATTTTAAAATTAACAAGTTTGGACCAAATTCCGATATTTGGAAATGTGAATATTTGCCAGCCAAATTCAAAAATATTCAAGTTTGTAATGACATAAGAATACGTAAAGATTTAATTGAATATACTGAGTAGGAAGCTTAAGACACTCGCCTGAATCCTTAGCAAAATCACTAAGATCCTTAGCAAATTGACAACTGTCTGTGCATTGCTTCAATCTAACCTCTGTCTAATTTTTATTTCTGAATGGAAACAGATGAATTTTTCCCCGCAAACTACCAAGAAACCGATCAACAACGAAAAAATATAACCATAGAGGTGAACAGCCGAGTACTCTTATTATTTATGGTCAAAGTGGGAAGTGTCCGATTTTTGGGGGGTGGTCGATATTTGGGTAGTTTACCTTAGATGTGAGAACGCACACAAGAAACGCATCCGCTGAAACAGCTGATTTAAAAATGATTTCAATGCTTTTAAATGGACCGATTTTCCTACTCTATATGGATACCACTATAGGGAAGGCTATTTTCCAATTCCCATCATTATTATTATGATTGTGTAGTATGAATAGATTTTATATGACATGATTTCTATTCAAAACCTGTTTATTTTTATTACTTACCGCATTATTCCTGTCCCTTTTCTGTCGATAATCATCAGATCCGTTTTCATACTCCAAGTCTTGTGGCGGTTGTTGTCCTCTACGTTTTGTACCTCTCCCCCCTCCCGACGAGGTTGCCCCACCGCCCCCTTTCGACGCCATTACACTTCTATTGTAGCTGAAATATAATTATAGAAAAATAATTGGAATTAGAAATGATTCTCACAGATGGATAAATGTTGATCAGATTAAAATTATAAGATGAGTTTGAAAACACAATCAGGTCAACGATAAAATACATTATTCAGATTTGTGTTCGAGAAAATTATAATTCGTACTCATGATTTGAGCTTGGATTAGAATTTGATAGAACATTTCAACGAATAGCTATGAATAAAATAAAGGACTACTCACTCCATCTGCAAATCACGAAAATTATCATTTTCCATTGCATTATAGTTGTAGGGATAACGCTGAATCTGATCAGAATCGGACATTTTGATAAAAGATTTAAACTTATTGATCAAGATATATGGATAATTATAAATAAATTCTTATTGTAGATTAGAAAAATGATCCAAATCAATACCGCACTGGAAAACAACTGTCATCTAAGAACTCGCTAGCCATATAGATGAACGTCCTTCAGTATTATGATGAAAGAACCAACACAAAAGAAACGAAAATAGTTAATCGATAATATAAAATATGATAATTGTCTTTAGATACCAAGCTTTAAGCATGCTCAGTAAACGTAAATAATAAACAAACGTCAAAAATAGAAGTATTGCATCATCATTCCTAATTGGCACTCACCAGTTCTTGTACCTGTTTGTAAAGATTTTTATATAAAAACGCAGATTCTGCTTGAAAGATGATTCGAAAGCGGAATATGATAGTCGATCAATTGAAATAAATTTCTATATTGGGATCAATTATTTCCAAAATTTTAAATTCTTCCAGTTACGAAATTGAAAATTTTCTTCCTTGTCCAGATAAATTCCAAAACTAACCTGAAAATTATTGATTGACAGATCAGCTGTTTTAGTTTTGAAGGTTGTGGTGGTTCGGTACGGAGATTCGGCAGCGTAGATTCGGCAGCAAAGATACGGCTGCGGAGATTTGGCAACAGAGAAAATTATATTATTGGAACAACTTCAGAAGACACGCTATTATAATTCCAAATGCATTTCAATAGCGAACTTATATTTCCTGTATTGAACAAATTAGATCGAGAATAATTGAAAAAATGTGTCTGTGTTGTCGGTGCCGAAGAGTCTTGACCACATCAAGAGTTTCAGCTCAAAATGAACATTAGGCCTACTTTATAACCTGTTATCCTTCCTCGATATTCATCAAATTTTTTCTATATATTGGAGTATTGAATTAATATAATTTTTTGGTATTTTTTAAAATAATGGATGACGCAACAAGTTGCAATATCTTCTGACTGTCTAGTGTCCTTCCTACTCTGTGAGTGTTTTGTTTACCAGCCATCAACAAAGGCCAATATGGCGGCCACCATATCAAAGCATTGATTGACGCCATTGACCGAAGGACGTTGACTTACAACTTTTGTTGTGAAGCCGACTTGCTATTCAGAACAAAGTTTTTAATTTTTTTCTCAGTTCTGTCGAGTTTATTCATTGGCAAGATTTTCTCATAGGCTCATGATTTTTTCATTGTATCTTTTAAGTATTTAACTACAATCTACAATTCCCTGCGTAAAGGCTGAGAGCTGAGGCTGAGACTGAGAGCCGAGAGGTTACCTAGACTCGCTTGCTTGGAGCCAGAAACGTTTCAGGTACGTTCCCTGATTCTGGTAATGGTAAATATACACTTATTAATTTTAATTGTTTTATTTATCGGTAAGATTCTATGTGTTCTAGACTCCACTGTTTTCTGCAGAATCTGGCATCCTTGTTTTGCACAAAAGTTCTGCACATTGTGTAAGTTATGATGGCTTTTACCAGACCCCATAATATTCCCGACTCCCGTTGTTTTGAATTGAGAGGTTACTAGAAATGATTGTGGCACAATCCTCAAAATATTTATTATCATAGAATCATGGTTGTTAATATTCTGGGTGTAAGTGTCGTTTACTGGCCCATCTCGCTAGAGTCAAAATTCTTTTCGTTATTGGTTGAAACAGGATGTGTAGCTAGCCTTACGTGAGAACCGCATTTTAGGTAAAGTTCACTTTAGCCTTTTTGCATTTTGTGGCCTGACTTATAGGCTATTCTACGTAATCGAAGATTCAGCAAATATTCTTGAAAGTATAATGAAGTACCTATTATAGCCTACTTGAAAGTATAATGATGAATAAGTTGGTCCAGATGAAAAAAAAACTTCTTCCACAGAGCAGTAGTTGCGTACACGCATGAGCTCCCTACTCCTTGTGAGCTGATAATTAGTGTTACTATGGCTAGAATAGTTTTTGGATCAAACTATATAAAAGGTGCTTCGTATTGGCTGTTGATAGGTTACATTAGGGCACTATAAATATCTTAGTACCTTAGGTACATTACCTTAGTACATTACATAGCCTATAAAAGACATACGAAATCTCCCAACTTTTTGGTGTCAGCTAAGTTGAGTCATCGAGAAATCTAACAGCAAGGTTAGCTTGTTTTTGAATTGATGTGACATACATTCAATGAACATCTTTACATACATTATTTACTAGAGCGCATTAAAAAGTTATTTTTCGTTCAGTTTTGACCGAATTTATTAATATTGCTTCACAGGTCTAGGTTAAGTTAGGTGTTAGGCCTAACTTATATCATAAATTAACTATTCTTAGGTAAATTAAGTAGATCGTCTTCGGTTAGATACTTATGTGACTTGTGTCACTTAGTGGCTTATGCACTTTAGATTATTGGTAAAATTTTAGATCAATTTAGCTTCTTCAACTGAGTTATCCATTGCCAAATTTCTTCTATTTTACAGGATGGATTTGATTAACAGCCAAGAAAGTGAAATAATTAACGAGGGTGAAATGAATTACATAATGAAAGAATTGTAAGTATTATTGTTATTTTCTAATTCTAAAAATTTAATACAAGTCTATTATTGGATTGCCGTAAGTAAGCTTAATGTAAAGTAACGTCCTGCATAGCTTTGTATCAAGCTTTAAGTAAACGGTGGATTTCTGATACGCAGTAATAATAATTGCACGTATCAATTTTGGACTTGCGTATCAATTTCTGATTGTGTATCAATTTCTGCTTGCGTATCACAAAAATGCCGTGCAAAGAGGCATTTAGACATTTTAGTTCAGCTCATCTATATTTACTCCTATAAGTAAATTATCTTATTCTACACTGAGTGCTTGTATCGTAAAAAATCTTACTCAAAATTTAATTTGTCACGCTTTGGGCTTTGTTGTACCGGTATCACTACTGGACAGGCATTGATAAATTGTAGCAAGCGAAGCGAACTCTTGCATAAATTCTAGTGAATTCTGGAAACTTTCAGTGACTAGGGTGACTAATACTACTACTGGACAGGCATTGATAAATTGTAGCAAGCGAAGCGAACTCTTGCATAAATTCTAGTGAATTCTGGAAACTTTCAGTGACTAGGGTGACTAATACAAGCCTATCATTCTTCTTCTGAATTTGTAAATTTGAATTCTGTGTTTTTTCATGTTATTGAAACCATTTTCATTTCAATTCACAGAGGCCCCAGCGATCAGCTATTGTTCCTGCATGGAAATGTGAGTAAACCTATTCCAATAATTTTAAGAAAATCTATCAATCTTCTATAAGTTATTTGGATAAAACAGTATTCATTTTAAAATAGATAGACTAACTTACAGTGAATGTATCTGATTTCCTAAGCATTGGGTGGTACGTATGTCTCTTGTAACCTACTAACAGCTGATATGAAGCATCTATTGTCTCATTTGATTCCAAAACATCATCTAGGCATAAAAATTACACTCTAATATTGACAAAATTAGCAGTTGGAGCGCAAAACAAGCAGACGAAACCGCCTAATTTTTTGGCGACAACTATGTAGTCCAAGCGTGCTGAGAATGGAATTTTAAGCCAACTTATTTATATGTATAAAAACAGTCCAGTATATTTCAAAACTCAGAATATCCTCTAAACGACCAGAAATAAGCACCAGATTTGTGTATGTGGCATTGAATATCTGCCTCTTAGGACGGGATTGACTTCACTAAGTACTCCAAAACACTCCATTCTAAGTGCGTGCATACTATATTCTTGAACCAATTTGAAACTGAATAATTTATGCCACTCTATCTTAACAGTTGATTCCTAGTCGACATTATCAAATTTTGTTATAAATACTCCTTATGAATTAGGAGTTATTATAATTCATTATATTCTCCGTATGATATTAGGAGTTGATATAATTCATTATATTCTCCTTATGATATTAGGAGTTGATATAATTCATTATATTCTCCTTATGATATTAGGAGTTTATATAATTCATTATATTCTCCTTATGATATTAGGTGCTATTATAACTATAGTGTGGGTTGTCATGCTGTAATTAATTTATTGATAAAAAAGTGTCTAAGGTAATTGTTCTAAAATTATACTATAATTTTCTACTAAAATTGAGCTACAAATGATTTCTTATTGTAATACTTTTAAATATTATGATTGACTTCAATTATGTTTAAATAATGTTATGTTTTAAGTTTATATAATTTTTTCTCTTGCAACACTCATATTCTTTTTGCTGGTGAAGCCTAGACTTTTTATTCATTTCTTCAATATTTCTTACATTTACATAATCTTATTGTATTTATATTCTTTAACTCTATTTATGTAATTATGAAGATTTTGTAATATGTACTGTAACATTTTATATTAATGGCAATTATAATTCATTGTAACTTTCTTACAGGAGGAGTATGTCGACATCTACAACCCAACTCATCAACAACATTTGAACAATGTGCTGTTGCAACAACACGAGATAAAAAGCGAACACCAGCTGCAACAGCATCATTTGAGCGAACAACAACAGCTGACTGAGGAACAACACTTGCAAGAACAACAACATTTTAACAATAATCTGCAACAACATTTGCATGAACAAAAACATCTGCAAGAACAACATTTGAACAACGCTTTGCAACAACATCAGTTGGCTGACAGTAATAATTTGCATCAACAACATTTGAACGAACAACAACAAAATTTGAACAATGGTCTTCAACAACATCAGTTGGCTGACAGTATTCATTTACAGCAACAACATTTGAACGATCAACAACATCTGGCTGAGGGACAACACTTGCAAGAACAACAACAACATCTTTTTAACGAATTTCCTCAACAACAGACTGTACACGACCATGTCCAGTTGCAGCAACAGAATTTGACCAATCAGGGTGAAGGGGCGGGGGGTGAAATTCTGCCTCCCTCCCGCGCCGCCACCGACCCCGCAGCAGCATACCTCCCCCACAGGGGTGCAACCGTGTCTGGACAACTATCCGGGTGATTACGATTTTGAAGTCAGCTTGGCCAACAGTCATGGACGGCATGCTTGGGTGGTGAGTATTATTTAAGTTTATTTATCAATTTTATTCAATTTATATATTCTAATGATCATAGAATGATTTGGGAGGGGACAACAGACGTAGTAGGTGAGTAGCAGTATCAAAATAGTATGTTCAAGCAAAGAAGACATTCTGGCAAGATGGGAAAATGACTCCGGCTCGGTCAATATTGGTTCAAAAACTATTGATCTGGTCTCAATTGTAGGAAACATTCTGATCTACAATTTGAGACCAAATAAATAATTTTTGAACCAATATTATCTGAGCTGGAGTAATTTTCTTATCTTGTCAGAGGGTCTTCTTTGCTTGGACAGACTATAGTGAGTGTTGGGGTCACACCTGGCGAAGGTTATTACAAATAGGTTATTCCGATTTGAGTTAAACTAATTTTAATCACAGCCAGTATGTGACTGAACTCAAGTTAATGTCCATCATGACAAAAGTTGGGTCTACGTATTACAAATGAGAACAAGAGAATGATTTAGTTCAAATCAACAACATTTGATAGTTTTTGCTGAAAGTTTTAGCGCATGCTAACGGTACTAGAAGTTCTGATCTAGGTTACATTCTAGTCTTCCCCACCCGTTTTTCATTTTGCCCAATAGCAGGCAGTCATGAAGCAACCTTCTCTGTAATAACCTTGGCTAGCCATTACTGAGACGGTGTTAATCAGTCAGTTTTTTGATGAATAAATCATTATTTCATGAGTCAAAACCATCATTTATTATTCAAATACAAAAAAGTATAAAAGAGTATAAATAATACAAATAAATATGTAAAACTGTATCTATAAATTTGATGAAATTAAGCAGAGTGATAACCTAATCATATGAAATTCCTAATAAAAATAAACACATGTGATTGATTAACATACAGTAGGCCTACTTATTATAGAATGAATTTGTTTAATTGTTCATTCGCATTTGAAAACGGCTATAAATAGTCGAAACATGTAATGCTTTAAAAGAATAATTGAAAAAGGGTACTTTGATAATTATTTAAAATGAAAAAAGTATTTGTAGTCTCTACTATATTTCTCCCAAATTTTGATTGGAAATGCAGCCTAAAATTGTATTAATGTATTTTTTTTTAAATACTTAAATCGTAGGACTATCAATGTTTTTTAAATACTTCAACACAGAAACTGTTGGTCCCAGAATAACTAATTGTCAGTTTAGTTGAAGTTGCTCTAACAATGAATAAATTAATGAATGAAATTGTGGTTTGTTGTAGTACTCGTCCAAACTGCAGAAGATCTACATTGACATGGACAAAGTGCTGATGCTGCAGTTCAGGCTGAACACAGTGGACGTGAAGGGCCTGTGCGTGCGTGCGCTGCTCGTCTACAGCGATCCCGATCACGTGATGCAGGCGGTTAAACGGTGCACGCTGCACTTGTTCAAGTGTGATCCGAACCGACTCGGTGAGTTGTTGTTGACGAGTATTACAATCATTGGCATTATTGCAGTCAATCAGTTTTGTAGTCTGTCCAAGCAATGAAGAAATTCTTGCAACATTGGAAAATTTAATTACTCCAGCTTGGTCAGTTTTGGTTAAATGATGAAATTGAATTAAAATTTTTGTAGAAAACATTCTGCTTTAGAATTTGAGGCCAAATGTATAATTTTTCAACCAATATTGACCGAGCTTTTCCCATCTTGCAAGGATGTATCCTTTGCTGGACTAGACTATTGCTGACAAAAAATATTGTTAGCTGCAAAAATGTTTGTCAACTTCTCGTAATTTGAAAAGAGACCATCAGGATTATTCAGTAAAATATAAGGCTTATCATAATAGGCCTAATGTAGATAAATTTCTTTTCTATAGAGTCACGCCAAAATTTGGACAGTTTTGTTAAGTCGCGCATCGACAGTCCGAGGCATGTGCCACGAATGCCTCGCAGTACAGTCTGGTGACGCAAAAAAAGTATAAACTCATGGCTGAGGCATATGTGTGAATATAATCTGCAATAATCAAAAATAATTATAATTATAGTATAGTATATAATTATAATTATAATAAAAAATCTGCATTTTTTGTAACCAAAAATGCGAGCACGCGAACAAATTGACTAGCGCCATCAAGCGGGAGACAAAGCAACTAAGCTCTGACAATTGATGATTTGGACTTTGGAGGTTAGTTTGTGCTCAATTAGTAGATAAAAATTCAAGGCAATGCTTATTATTGCCTATTAGAACCTTCTGCACCCAAATAGAATTCTTAATCACAAAAATGCATAGGAATGGGGTACAATTTTGAGGTTAGTTTGTAGAATTGTTCGTTGTGCGTTGCGAGGCAACAGGCACTGCTCGCTGCGAATTGTGTGCAGCGTTTGCCTCGCTGCTAGCAAACCCGGTATCGACAGTCCGAGGCATGTGTAGCACATGCCTCGGACTGTCGATACGCGGTAGTTAGCAGACTAGTAGTAGTACTCTTTTTTTGTGTCAACAGACTGTACAGCGAGGCATTCGTAACACATGCCTCGGACTGTCGATACGCGGCTTTAGATCATTGTGCGCTACTACAGCTGGTGATGTGAGTTGTTATTTAGCTATGCCTAGATGATGTGTTTGAAATTAAGATACAATAGATACTTTACTTCGGCTGTTTGTTGTTTACATCACGTACAAGAGACGGATGAAATCGACTAACTTTTTTGCATCACCTTTGCCAACCACAATGTTGTGTTTTGGGCTTCTATGCTTCCAACGCATATTTTTATCAAATAATAAATTCATACAATGTATATATATTCAATAGAATCTGATATAAAATAATATCATGCATGTGTCCTCCTCTAGTGCGCTGGCACGCATCAACTCTGTCCGTGTAATTGACTATTTATGCAGGAGTTCTAGTTTCCACTTCCATAACCCAATGATTTGCCAATACCAATAAACATACTTCAACGACTTTGAATGAAGTCATTGGTGTATGTTAATAAGCTGCGAAACATCAATGACTTGAAGGAGGAAAGTCGATGGGTTATCGGCGAAATGGAGGTGGAAACTTGTCATGGAGAAATAGTGGATTACATGGATAGAGTTGATGCGTGCCAGCGCAGTAGAGAAGGACACACATGCATGACTTCATTTTCTATACATGTAATTGGAAAGTGAAATGATCATTTTGATGTATTTATTTTCAATTATTTGTACAAATAAATTTCTTGATTTAATGTATAGTCTGTCCAAGCAAAGAAGACATTCTGGGAAGATAGGAAAATGACTCCCTCTCGGTCTATATTAGTTTAAAAATTTACAAATTTGGTCTCAAATGGAATTGAATTGTCTGATCTACATTTTGAAATAGAATTCATAATTTTCAGTCAATGATGACCGAGTGAGTCATTTAGGCCTACCCACCTTTCCAGAATATCTTTGCTTGGACAGACTATATTAAAACCGGCTCTATTTTTGAATAACCTTGTAATTGTGAGAGAAAAATGAACTTATTTTAAAGGGTACTGTGATTTATTTTATTATTGATTTTACGATTTTCTTCTGTATGCTTTGTCTGTTCAGCGCACCCCAACGCGCACACCTGCAACTGCGCCGCTTACCGACAGTGCGGCCATGTGGTAACTAGCGACCACCCGGGGGCGCGCTACGAGTTTGCGCCCACCAGCGGCCGGCACTCGGTGCTGGTGCCCCTGGGCGGTGGCAGCCATGCGCCCGGCCAGGAGGCGGCCGCCGTGGTGGCCTACCAATTCGGGTGTAAGACGTCGTGTACGGCCGGCATGTCGCGGCGCCCGGTGCAGATGGTGTTCACGCTGGAGAGTCACTTGTAAGTAGGGGGAGGGGGGTTGTGCACTAGGCTAAGGTTATTACAATAAACGGGGTTCATCTGAAAGTTTGAGGGAGAATATTGTATTCGGCTTGGGAAATACTTCCACTAACAAAATTTAATGCATTAGCTCAAATGTACTTTTAGTAAATGTATTCTATTAGTTGAAAGTGGCTATTCTATTAGTTGATAGATATGCTATAGTCTGTCCAAGCAAAGAAGAGCCTCTGGCAAGATGGGAAAATGACTCCAGCTCGGTCAATATTGGTTCAAATATTATTTATTTGTACTCAAATTGTAGATCAGAATATTTTCTACAATTTGTGACCTGATTCTTAATTTTTGAACCAATATTGACCGAGCTGGAGGCGTTTTTTTATCTTGCCAGAGGGTCTTCTTAGCTTTGATAAACTATAATAGTTAAGTAGTTGCTGATTGGTTTATTTTACGCTGGAGAGTATAGTCCGGCCAAGCAAAGAAGAGCCTCTGGCAAGATGGGAAAATGACTCCAGCTCGGTCAATATTGGTTCAAAAATTATTGATTTGATCTCAAATTGTAGTAAACATCCTGATCTACAATATTAGACCAAATCAATAATTTTTGAACCAATATTGACCGAGCTGGAGTCATTTTCCCATCTTGCCAGAGGCTCTTCTTTGCTTGGCCGGACTATAGCAGGGATAGGTCACACTAGGACTAGGATATTCTATTAGTTGGTAGATGCTACTAAGTATACTATTTTGAACTCAAATAAAAGTGTATAATTCATGACTAATAATAATTATAAATGTACTAGATTGTTCTTCCGCAGTTTTGCTTCTAATTCAAGACTATTTTGTATTTATTTGATTTAGTTACTTTTTCTATATTGTACTATGTAACTTTCACTGTATAATTTGAATACATAAAACTATGTATTATATTGACTGACGTTTCCGATAGCATTGTATGTATGCATTGAAGGAATAAAGGCATTCTTATTCTTATTCTTAAGTAGTTTCTAGTTGGTTGATTTCACGCTGAGAGCCACAAGAGTAGAACACATGAAATAGTACAATGAAAACTAGAACAGGAGAGACTCGCTCACCCTACCATAGACGTTGTCATTCCGTCAGATGTATTATTGTAATTATAAATTAATTTTTGTTTATAATCAGCTGAATTTACTAAGTTGTATTAAGTCTCGCTGGACTATTTTCATGCGTTGAACCAATACCTACTAATACATCAATGTATTAGTAGGTATTGGTTAAACTAGCAATTAGCAGTAAGCTATTATAAGCGTGTTACAAGTGGCTGCTTGATAGCTGCTACTGTGTAGAAAGGCAGCTGCTACTAAGGCAGCTGCTACTAATGTGGTAGCTGCTACTGAAAGGCAGCTGTTAGTTTGGTAGAAAGGTAGCTTGATAATTTCAAAGGTAATCTGATGCTTGTTTGGTAGCAAGGTAGCTGCGAATGAATGACTCATTGCTACCAAACAAGCACTAAATTAGTAGCAGCTAGCTTTCTACACAGTATCAGATACTTACTAGCATTTATTGAAATTTCTCTTCAATTACTCAAAGAAGTGAACAAACATTTTGGCAGGTTCTCTAACAGTTTCAAACCAAACACATTTGGCTTTTAATCACTTAACTTTTTGGATTCAGCTAATGTAATAAACAATAATTATTTATGAGTGATTCTGTCAGTGAATAAAACTTTTTTGTTGATTTATTGTCTTTGTAATTTATACATTTATTAATAAACATACATTGGGAAGAAAGAACAGGCATAGCCCTTGGTATTTCAACCATGATTTTTATCAAAATATAATCCAAATTTATAGGTTATAAGTCCAAATTTGAATAATTTATTGTATTTGTTGCAGCGGCGATGTCCTAGGACGCTCAAAGCTGGCCGTGAAAATCTGCAGCTGTCCGAAACGCGACCGGGACCGCGAGGAGAGCGGCGAGGTGACGGAGCTGCACCACGTCCACACCAAGCTGCAGCCGTACGCGCCACCGCAGACGCAGCCGCCGGCCACTAAGAAACGCAAACTGCACCACCACCACATCAACAGCGGAGGCAGCAAGGTGTTGATCAACAACGATGCTGTAAACAAGGTGGGCTGGTTGAACAATGTTTAGAAATTGAATTGAGGGTTTAGAGTAGGGAATCTCTGGTCTATAGTCTGACTGTCCAAGCAAGGAAGTCATTCTGGCAAGATGGAAAAATGACCCCAGCTCGGTCAATATTGGTTTAAAAATTATTATTTTGGTTTCAAATTGTAGAAAACTTACTGTAGAAATGATGTTTCAAATTGTAGAAAACATACTGATCTACAATTTGAGTCCAAATGTATAACTTTTGAACCGATATTGACCGAGCTGGAGTCATTTTCACATCTTGCCAGAATGTCTTCCCTGCTTGGACAGACTTTAGACGAGTAGTAATTGATAATGTCGCTTAGAAACGGGGTAAATGGATTGTAATGGCAGGTCGGAATGTGTCCGAATCATATTAGGCTACATCTATTTTAGCCCATTTTGTAGCGAAATTTAGCTGCAAATATTAGCGTCAGTTTATTGTCTTGCTTGCCCAGCCTTAAAGCCTAGTTTATAAGATGCCAATTAGCAAGACAACAGTCTCATGACAATTGTCTCCTGAAATTTACAGCTGATGTAAAGTATCTATTGAATCTTTTGATTTTAAAATCATCAGCTAGGCATGGCTTGATGAAAACTCTAATAGACAATATCAGCTGTTTGCGCCCGGCATCAGTTGTCTTATGACAATTGCCTCGCCAATTGGCATCGTATAAACTAGGCATAAGCCTCCTGTACATGGGATGAATAGTGTCGGCCAGTTGAATATCTATCTGTAGCCAATCACAGCTCTTGTTGTTTGACTCAATGACAAGACAAAGGCAGGCTGTGATTGGATACAGATATTCGACTGGCCGACACTACTTACCCCGTGTACAGCCCGCTTTAGAGATCATGGTTTAAAATAAAGTTGTGCTTTCCAAAGCTACTTTCCGAAAACGAACTGCTTGATATGCTGCATCTTGCATCTCATGTCAACCTTACAGTCAATTCATATTCATTTATTTGATAAAATACATTACTCAATGGATAAAACACAGACAATAATAGTCCAAAACGTCTTATTTCCAGATTTTGTTAAATACTTCAAATTAAGGTTATGTTCACAATGTCCACTTTCACTATACTCACAAATTTCAACTATCGAGAATAAAAAACTATGATTTATTCATCTTATTAGATGATGTAGCATGCTTTTTAACAATGCAATGATCATGAATTTGGCATTTTCAACAATATTTTTACCCAATTGAATAAGAAAAGAAACATCATTATTCCTATTACTAATAAGTTCAATCCGTGCTATGCTGCATTATCCTTGCCTTGCGTCTTACGTCAACCTGCCAGTTATCTCATTTGAAGATAAAAATAGCATCCTCTGTAACAATAATACAATCATAGGATTGGCATTTTGAACAATATTTGTTGTACCCATTTGAATAAGTTGAAGTAGCATTTCTCCTATTTCTAGCTCAATCCGTGCTATCCTGCATTATCCTTGCCTTGCGTTACATGTCAATTTGCTGCATTAGTGAAGTCATATCATTGAACTATGGATTCAGCATTTTTTCTAGCGATAAAATGATCATGGTTCAAGCATTTGCAACAATATTTCTACCCAATTGGATGATAAAACACGCAGCAATCCTCCTATTTCCAGTTCAATCCTTGCTATGCTGCATTATCTTCAACATGCATGTCATGTCAACTTGACATGAAAGTCATCCCATTCAACTATGTACTTTAGCATCGTCTGTGACTATATGATGACCATGGATTTGACATTTACAACAATATTTCTACCCAATTAGATTATAAAAAATACAGTACCTTTTTCTAGTTCAATCCGTGCAATTCTGCATTATCTCTGCTACGCATCTCTCGTCAACCTTACAGTCAAGTCATCTTATCCAATAATAGACATAGCTTTCTTCCTATCAATGAACAGATCATGAATTTCGCCTTTTTAACTATATTTCTACCCAATTGAATAAGGAAACACGCAGCATCATCCCTCCCATTCAAAAGTGGGAACTGGGTTCTTTTGGTACCGTGCCACTAGATAGCAGCACTACCGCGCTTTCAGCTGTTGCCTTTGTCATAGCTTAGTATTTGTGCGCCTGTGTGCGGCGCGTTTTAAACGCCCCTTTGTGTTCTATGAAGAGGGGTGTACGCAGCATTCGTCATGCCGAGTCCTTTAATAGCGCCAAATGTAAATTTATAAGAAAATAAATGAGCAGTCAAACATGTGTTGTTATTAATCCACAAATCAATGTCATGATGGCATGGGTGATTGAGATCTGTCTTAACGGAATTGCGGCTGCTGTGTCCAATTTATATTCTGTCCAAGCAAAGAAGATGCTCTGGCAAGATGGGAAAATAACTCCAGCTTGGTCAATATTGGTTGAAAAATTATTGATGTCTCAAATTGTAGATCAGAATGTTTCCCACAATTGAGACCAAATAAATAATTTTTGAACCAATATTGACCAAGCTGGAGTCATCTTCCCATCTTGCCAGATGCTCTTCTTTGCTTGGACCGACTATACCTGGTCTTTATAAACCTCTAGTAGGCAGTTTTTGCTGGCAGTAGTAGGGTAACTTTTATAAAGTGTTGAATTAAATTTCTTGCAGGGTGTTTCCAGATGAATCTCCTGAAATATTTTTCAATTGTGTTATGTTTTGTCAGTTGTGTCTCCTTTTAATCGTGATTAGCCTACTGGGGTATGGATGTCTACTACTGTCTTCATATTTTCATTCATTTTCGATGAAACCATAGCTTCCTTTAATAGAAGGTCCTGCCCTAATAAAATGGCAACGTCGCACTGTAGGTCAAGTCAACCCATATGAAAGCATTGAGTACAGTTACTATGAATGCATGTTGACTTAGTTATCCTCTCTTTGAGCATGATTTTCATGAAATATTATCATGATTATGTGATTATTATCATGTACTGGGTTGTGATTAGGATATAAAAATACATTGTCTCTGATAATACTGTATAGACTGGGCTCTGATTTAGTAGTGGTTCATCTTTTGCGTTGTTCGGTCGGTATTACGTTGTTGTGATAGATATTATTAGAAAAGATTGAAGATAAACAAATATGTCTCAACATCGTTACGATTTGTAGCAAGTCAAATGTGAGAACGCACACATGAAATGATTCCGTTGAAACAGCTGTTTCAAAATTGATTTCAATGCTTTCAAATGGACCGATTCTCCTACTGTATTCTGCAAAGCTGCCACTTTCAAGTTCATGGCCTTGTATTAAAGAAATCTATGCTAAAACTTATCTCCTCGCGTGACAACGAATAATAATGTTTTCTACAATTTGAAACCAAATTTATAATTTTTGAACCAATATTGACCGAGCTAGAGTCATTTTTCCATCTCTATTATGCATTTTATTCCTATAGCTGACGCTCCTTGTGCGCTCCAACTGTTGATGTTGTCATTTAGCTATGCCTGGATGATGTTTTTGAAATCAAACGGACAATAGATGCCTATAATTAATCTACTAACATCTGATGTGAAGCATCTATCGTCTCTTTTTATTACAAAAAACATCTATTATTGTCTTTTGAAAACATCATTGAGGCGTAGCTGAATGACAATTCTCAATTGACAACATCAGCTGTTGGAGCGCACAAGGAGCAGATGAAACCACCTTACTTTTTGGCGTCAGCTCTACCCCTTATAATGAAATGTTTTTGATGGCATTTCTGAGGCTGTAGTCAATTATTAAACTTACTTTTTATTATTCACCTGAAGTGTTATTGAATTTTCCAATATTGACTCAATTTTATGCATTCATATTGACTAAATTGACTCAATTTTCAACAACGCATGATATGCTAGTTTAAGATTAAAATTTTTATTAATTATTATCATCATTTTTTTGAATCTAATGTGATTAAAACTTGTCTCAATAGTCAAATCATTAATTTTCAGTTAATAATTTTAGTCAACAAACTTAGAAGCTTTAGTTCATCCATCGATTACTCAAGCAGTTCTGATGTTACTAGTATCAATATTTATGGATTTAGTTATTTATTTTCAATTCACTAGCACTACACTAACTCGAAGTGCTTTGTTCTATTCAGTCTTCCTGAGAGTTGAGTGTTGTCTAGGAGTTGAATGACCTCTATGTTGTCGTGCTGGTCAAGACGTGACTCATGATGGGCTGCCAATCGTCTTATCTCGCTGGTTACGTAGGGGATGTGAAGATCTCGATGCAAATCGCTATTCCTTATGTACCAGGGCGCATTTACCATGTTTCGCAGTACTTCATTTTAGAAGGTTTGGATTCTATTGATGTTTGTTATTTTAGAGCAGCCCCACAACTGAATTCCATAAGTCCAGATGGGTTTTAGAATTTGTTTATCAAATGAGAAACTTGTTGTCTATGGAGAGTTGGGATTGTCTACCCAATAGCCAATACATTTTACTATACTTTAGTCCAATTAGTTCAATTCTTTTAATCCTTGATATGCTCTTTCCATTTCAGTTTGGCATCAAAAGTCATTCCAAGGTATTTAGCTGTGTTACTGTATGGTACAATATTCCCGTTAAGATTTATTTGGATTGGATTATGAATTCTTATGTTTGTGAAGTTGACATGAATGCATTTCAACTCATTCAATCTGATTTTCCACTTTTTGGTCCAGTCACTGAATCTGTTGCAAGCATTCTGAAGTTTGGTAACCGCTTCTGACAGTATTGCAGTATAATCTATCAGCAAAAGTGGCAATTGTCATTTCATCCAACTCAGGAAGATCACTTGTGTAGAGCACATTGTAAGGGTGGTTTGAATAATAAATGGACTTATATATTAATAATTATTAATGGTTAATAGATTTTACTTTAATTAAGTGATACATAAAATAAGATTCTTAATTGAGATATGGACATTAACATTTATTTTGATCATATTATATTAATCAGGGGTTGACTACTATTAATAAATTATCATGGGGTACTCGCTTGGCTGCTCAGGAACATTTTGTGGTTAATCTAGATACAATATAATGACTCACCTGACTCTCCATGTTGATAACACTTCACTTTTCCGCGACTTTAATAATTCTATTTTAAAATACAAATACCTGTCTGATGAAGGTACTACTCTTTCCAGTTGTTCCCTTGATACACAGAGTTATCCTACCCGGACTGTGGTAGCCTGTGATATCAAGAAATACAACTGTCCAGAAAGTAACCCAAATCAGACAGGGAGACGTTACTGTGTCTCTCTGAACGGAATCACTAACAAAACAAGAACAAGAACTAGAAGAAGCAAGAAGACTAAACTCCCAAAAATTTGGAGTTTATAAATGGATGAGTCTACGGCTAGAAGGTGTGTCCTCATGGTCACTCCACGTTCATGCCCTTGGTGAGCCAATGTTTACATAATAGAATATAATCATGTTTACTATCATTCGAACGTTTGTTATTGAAAACAAAATAAACTAATTTAAATAACAGTCAGTCTGAATTCTTTCAATAGTTGAATTTTGATGAAATATATTATTTTTAAACTGAAGTGATGTGTATTTATCACAACATAGAGAATTATTCTAATAGTTGATAGATTTATGTTACAGGATGCCAACCATTTGCCTGACATTGCTATACTTTTCGAAGAGGTGCGGAAATTGAATGAAAAAGTCGAACAGATGAATACTAGGATTGAAGAAGTGTTCTCCGTTCTAAAAGAGATTGCTTCCAGCCTGAGGAATGGTGGTAATAATAATTGTAGACCAAATCAAAATAACGGGTACCCTTATGATCCTGACTATTAGCTAGTAAGTTTTTATACGGTTATTAGCTATCAATTTTAGATGTTAGCTATTATCTTTTATACAATTATTGTTGAAGTTATTTCAATTGTATGATAAGTTGTCATGACCGATGGTAATTATATCAACACAGGTAGAAGTAAATAAATAAATAAGAAGTATTGTCTGTCCAAGCAAAGAAGACCCTCTGGCAAGATGAGAAAATGACTCCACCTCTGTTAATATTGGTTCAAAAAATATTGATTTGGTCTCAAATTGTAGATCAGAATGTTTCCTACGATTGAGACCAAATCAATAATTTTTGAACCAATATTAACAGAGCTGGAGTCATTTTCTCATCTTGCCAGAGGGTCTTCTTTGCTTGGACAGACTATAGTTATTGGGGTAGAAAGACTTTTAATGGAAGATGAAACAGCCGTAATAAAAAATAATTTAAAAAACATGATAAATCTATCAACTTAGGACTGAACTGGTCTTCCTTCTTTTTCACCTTTGCTATTTCCCATTTTATATGGGTTAAGTCACGAACACTGTGGACTGTTTTTGGATGGGTGACCAGTATTTGGCCAAGTATTTATTGGCGAGGTTGAAGCTACCCATAAGGGTCACCCCTAGGGCTCTATAAAAAGGGGGTGGACGCACCGTCCGCCATTCTGTAGTCAACTTATAGCGCCAGGTTTGAATTCATTCAATTCGACAGTCAAACATATGATTAATGATAAAAATTATGTTAGAAAAAAATAATACTCACTTCACAGAGCATCGAATTTCCAGTCTGGCAATTTTAAGTCAAAATTTTAATCTTGATTCATCTTCCTGCATCTGGCAAATTTGTTTTTTTTTATTTCAGTTTTATGATAAAAATCGTTATATTTTTTGCAATTTGATGCTAAGCAACATGAACCATTTTATATGACAAATTAACCTCCAAGATTTCAAAACAATAACTTAATTCATTTACTCAACTTGATAAACATCTGTTCATCATCACTATCATCAAAAATATTTATATGAATTCAAACTTGGCGCTAAAAGTTGACCACAGAATGGCGGACCGTGCGTCTACCCCCTTTTTATAAAGCCCTAGTCACCCCATCATTAAAAGTCATACGTATCTACTTTCTATATGATTAGAAATCCTGTATCATAAATATTACTGAATTGGTCTTATTTTTATCTATTTTCGGTCATGAGACTTATCCCGGTAAAAATAAGTTTTAATTGATGATGTTATTGCTGCATGGTGCATGATAGATTTAAGATTGAGTGTGAATAGTTGGAAATTACGAGTATGCATGCATTTCTACATAAACAATGATTTTTGAAACTGAGTCTATTGATAGCGGTTTCTATAGATAAATTGACTGAATTCTTATCGAAAAACTGCCGTATAGTGTCAAATTTCCTTAAGACAGGAAAATCGTTTTTGATGAAATATTATGGTGAATATATTTCGTATATTGTGATTTTTTGACTGAAAAATGTTCCATTTCCTAATAATTTATTTTTCAAAAATGGGTTAGAAGTAGTTAGGGTCAAGAAATAGTATGGTCGTCATTAAATATGTAATAAATAAATAATGTAGACTGTATTTTAAATATAATTATTATTTTCAATGTGCCTTACATTTAGGCCTTTAGTGCCTTAAATTAGAAGTTCAAGGTGTCGTAAAGTTTAATTTGAATATTATGATAGATTACAGTATTGTATATAACTAATTTCTGGAAATAAAAGTACTGTAATACTGCTCAAGCGCAATGTGCCTTAGTATAGTCTGTTCAAGCAAAGAAGACCCTCTGGCAAGATGGAAAAATCACTCCAGCTTGGTCAATATTTGTTCGAGAATTATAAATGTAGTCTTAATAGTAGATCAAATTATTTGCTACAATTTGAGATCAAATTGATAATTTTTGGACCAAAACTGACCGAGCTTGAGTAATTTTCCTATCTTGCCAGAAGTCTTCTCTGCTTGGACAGACTAAATCTAATTAGAAGCTTCCTTAAATTTAAATTGTAAAAAGACTTGGTAAAAGACTGAGGTTCAATGTTCTGAATTATTCATTTGCAGCCTTTTCAATTGTGAATTAGTTTTTCTATTACTGATCAGTAAACTGTTATTTTCATTATAATATATTTGTGATCTGTCATTCGCGATTTTTGATTCAATCATCCTTATTGGTATAGTCTGTCCAAGCAGAGAAGACCCTCTGGCAAGATGGGGAAATGACTCAAGCTCGGTCAATTTTGGTTCGAAAATTATCAATTCGATCTCAAATTGTAGGAAACAATTTTGATCTACTATTAAGGCTAGATATATAATTCTTGAACAAATATTGACCAAGCTGGAGTCATTTTCTCATCTTGCCAGAGGGTCTTCTTCGCTTGGACATACTATAGTATAGCTCGTTCCAAAAATTAAGGCGTGTGACGAATGACTTTTATTAATTCTCAGCTCTGTCAGGACAGTCGGCGAGCTGTCTGCAAGGGAACATCGAAACGATAGCGACCCTAGCTATACTGATTCGCTCTCGAAGAAAGCTTCAGACTGTCCTGACAGAGCTGAGCATTTATTACAGTCATTCGCCTTACTTTTTGGTACTAGCTTTATCTAAATCATTATCTTTTTAAATTACTTCTTTATTTTACTGAAAAATATTTGTTTCCAAAAAAATTGCCTAATAATTTCTTGCTATATATTTTTAGCCTTGTGTTATAACTTGTAACTATGTTTTTGGGATTATGGAAAGTCACTTGTTACAAAATAATATTAATCCATTTAAATCTTCTGTTTAATCTTTTATTGATTCAGGCCTAGAAGTGAACTTTTGCAATATTATATCCGTCCATGGAGTAATATTAGTCTGATACAGTGGTTGGGTAGAATATTTATCTACATTTTAACCAATCAATAAATATAAATGTTTTTGCAATATTTATCTAACATATGAATAAATATTTAAGATAGCAAATGTTTTTATCTATCGAAGAGAATAGGTAATTTATTATTGTTGCGATGGATATAAAATATGAATATACACTCAGTTATAACATCAGATATAATAATTATAATAACTCATTATAAATAGTCATTATACATCTACTTATTAGTTTTTTGTATTTCTCTAAATTCTGTTTTCATATTCATGTTACCTTTGTAATACTTGTGCTCAAGTGAGACAATTCTAATTTTTATCTTCTATGTATAAAGCCGCGTATCGACAGTCCGAGGTATGTGCCGCGAATGCCTCAAGGTACAGTCTGTTCACGCAAAAAAGAGTCTTGCTACTACTACTAGTCTACTATCTACTCCAGTCTCAGCTCGGTCAATATTGGTTCAAACATTATTGATCTGGTCTCAATTAACATTTCGATCTTCAATTTAAGACCAAATCAATCATTTTTGAACCAATATTGACCGAGCTGGAGACTGCTCTGTAGGTCGATACTAATAAAGTCGATACCGCTAATAAAGTCGATACCGGGCTAGCAGCCAGGCAAACGCGGCACACAATTCGCAGCGAGCAGAGCCTGTTGCCTCGCAGCGCACAACGAACAATTCTACAAACTATAACCTCAAAATTGTACCCTATTCCTATGCATTTTTGTGATTGAGAATTCTATTTGGGTGCAGAAGGTTCTAATAGGCAATATATAAATAATAAACATTGCCTTAAATTTTTATCTACTAATTTAGCACAAACTAACCTCCAAAGTCCAAATTATCAATTGTCAGAGCTTAGTTGCTTTGTCTCCCGCTTGATGGCGCTAGTCAATTTGTTTGTGTGCTCGCATTTTTGGTTACAAAAAAATGCAGATTTTTTATTATACGTAATTATTTTTATTATAATTATATACTATACTATAATTATATACTATACTATACTATAATTATAATTATTTTTGATTATTGCAGATTATATTCACACATATGTCTCAGCCATGAGTTTATACTATTTTGCGTCACCAGACTGTACTGCGAGGCATTCGTGGCACATACCTCGGACTGTCGATACGCGGCTTATTTGTTTTGCAAGAAAATTTTTGATCTCACTAGGAATTCGATTTGGCTCAAAAAATTACTTATTCTAGAAGGTGCTTAAATTTTTTCTTTAAAAGTTTTAGGAAATGATACAAATTGTTAAATTTCTTTTTTGAATTTATCATTACCGTTGTTTGAGAATGGGTATCATTACACTAGTTTTGTTAATAAATTGCATTATAGTTACATGTTTAGAAGTTGATTAGTTTGAGTTCATTGTTATACATACAAATAGATGAACAACACTCTGTCACTAATTTTAGTATGTTAGTGATAATTTTATAGTCTAAACTTTTTATGCATGTCTTTCAGTTTGTTCATCTTTATTTTAATTTTTTGTTATTTGTTGATCACATTTGTGATTATTATTGATAGATTTAATCTTTGAAGTATATTGTTGTATAATGAATTCAGAGATAATCTTTCGATGAAAGAATTTTGTTAGCTCTTTCAATGAAAGTTGTTTGTGCTACTTATATTATTTTGCAACTTTGTATTAATTTTGGTACTTTCGAATAATAAAATACATGAAAATTTATATTCCGTTTTACTCTCTGCCTTTTTCTTATTTTCAGAGATAATATAATTATTATTAGAAATAGATTATAGGGTTGAGATTTAGATTATAGATTATAGATTTGGTATAGAGTCTGCCTTTTTCTTATTCTCAGAGATGATATAATTATTAATAGAAATAGATTATAGAGTTGAGATTCAATATAGACTAATAGAATTTAATTGAATTATCTCGAGAACGAATCAATTATCAATAAATTGCTTAGTATTGAATATTTTGAATCTAAAATATAAAGATTCGCTAGAAAATTGGCTTGGAAGTGTATAGTCTGTCCAAGCAAAGAAGACCCTCTGGCAAGATGAGAAAACGACTCCAGCTCGGTCAATATTGGTTCAAAAATTGTAAATCTCGTCTCAAATTATAGTGCAGAATGTTTTATACAATTTCAGACCAAATTTATCATTTTTGAACCAATATTGATCGGCCTGAAGTCATTCTCTCATCTTGCTAGAGGGTCTTCTTTGTTTGATCAGACTATGGCAGATGTCAAGAAGTAGTTCCTTGTGCGCTCCAACAGCTGATGTGGTCGTTTAGAGTTGTCATTTAGTTATGCCTAGATGATGTTTAAAAGAAAAAATAGATTATGCTTTACACCAGCTGTTTTATGCTTTACACCACCATAGTCTGTCCAAGGTAAGAAGACCCTCTAGCAAGATGGGAAAATGAGTCCAGCTTGTTAATCAATATGAATTTGTTCAAGAATTATTGTAAATGTGGTCTTCATATTAGAACAAATTGTTTCCTACAATTTGCGATCAAATTGTTAACATTTAACGCAAATTGACCGAGCTTAAGTCATTTTCCCATCTTGCCAGAGGGTCTTCTTCGCTTAAACAGACTATAGTAGGTTACATCACGTAAAAGAAACAGACGAAACCGCCCAACTTTTTGGCGTCAGTTTCGTAATAAAACAACAACACTTAATACGTGCTTGTACTACAGAACTGTATTTTTAAAGCAGTTTTCAAATACAAAACCTATTTTATCACATTTAATAAGTCTTGTAATACAGGAAAAAGGCGGATTCACACTAGACTATTAATTTCCTACATAAAAGTTGTAAGACACGTTATAATTCATTTCAATTGTAAGTTCGCCATTCTCATGTTCTACAAGACTTTAAATTATTCATTTATAAAACAGGTTTGCTAAGTTTCGAAACGTTTTTAAAGCGTATTAACTCTTTCCTGTAAGGGTTAGTATACTCTGTCCAAGCAAAGAAGACCGTCTGGCAAGATGAGAAATGACTCCAGCTCGATCAATATTGGTTCAAAAATTATCGATTTGGTCTCAAATTGTAGTTTAGGATGTTTCCTACAATTAAGACCAGATCAATCATTTTTGAACCACTATTGACCGAGCTGGAGTCATTTTCTCATCTTGCCAGATGGTCTTCTCTGCTTGGACAGACAATACACGATTGAATTTATCATACACAACTCAAATAAAAGGATCCCTCATATTTCACATTATTCCATGTACAGTATTATAATTGCTGCGTTATAACAGTATAAAGAGTCTGTCCAAGCAAAGAAGACCCTCTGGCAAGATGAGAAAATGACTCCAGCTTGGTTAATATTGATTCAAAAAATATTGATTTGGTCTCTCGTAGGTGCCATTCTGATCTACAATTTGTGACCAAATCAATACTCTATGAACCAGTATTGACCGATCTGGAACATTTTCTCATCTTGCCAGAGGGTCTTCTTTGCTTGGACAGACTATATCATTAACATAAGTTATGTCTAGTGTGAATCTAACTTACAAGTCAACTGTTAAATTATTGAAGCTTAATATTTATTTTATAGAATCTCCTAAAAGGTTAATAATGATTGTTTTTGAATATTTGATAAACTTTCGAAGGTTTCTTTTTTTCAATCTTCGATGCTATACAATATCATAATATCATCAATAATCACAATAGGTCAATTGATAGTTTTTTGTATCCTTATATTTCCAATTTTTTACAGGATTCAGTTTTGATAACAATAATACAATCCATTTCCTTATTTGGTAAAAATAGAGAGGATCATCTTTATCGAGAAACTAGGTGACCACAAAACAAGGAATACCTAACAGATAGATATAGTCTGTCCAAGCAAAGAAGACCCTCTGACAAGATGGGAGAATGACTCAAGCTCGGTCAATATTGTTTCAAAAATTATCAATTAGATCTCAAATTGTAGGAAAAAATTTGATCTACTTTAAAGACCACATTTATAATTCTTGAACAAATATTGACCAAGCTGGAGTCATTCTCCTATCTTGCCAGAGGGTCTTCTTTGCTTGGACAGACTATAGAAATATTACCACAACACATCCTTGATAACAATTATTTTGAAAATATCTCAATTTCCTGAAAACATCTAACAATAGAACACACGAGAAACTTAGTGATAACTACAGATTATTAGATGGAGTAGTAATATGAGAGAAAGTACACATTTGATTGTTGGCCATGAAGAGGGATTAACTTTCTAATGAATTGCTTGGTAATGATTGTTATAGTCTGTCCAAGCAAAGAAGACATACTGGCAAGATTGTGAAATGACTCCGGCTCGGCCAATATTGGTTCAAACATTATAAATTAGGTTTCAAATTGTAGAGCAGAATGATTTCTACAATTTGAAACCAAATTTATAATTTTTCAATGAATATTGATTGAGCGGGAGTCATTTTTCCATCTTGTTAAAATGTCTTCTTTGCTTGAACATACTATATCACAATGCATTTGAAGAGATCAATATTTTTAATGTTTGAATTTAATATAGTGGGGTCGCATACAGTTGGCAAGTAAGAGTGTAACTGCGCATGCGCAGATCTAAAACTTTTTGTGTAAAATCACTTCAAACTACCACGGGTGAAATGTGATGTGGTACAGATGATGAGAGTGGGAATATTTCCTTTTCAACTCCTGGCAGCATTGAACAGCTGCCATTTTGAAGGAATGACCAGACCATACCAAAATATATTCAAAACTCTTGTTTTCATGACTGGTTTTAGTCTAGTATAACAAGTAGAATGAGAATTATGTAATATTGTTTCAAAAATTATCAATTTCATCTCAAATTGTAGGAAACAATTTGATCTACTATTAAGTTAACCACTGTCCTGTCTTGTCCTGTCCTGTCCTGTCCTGTCCCGTCCTGTCCTGTCCCGTCCTATCCTGTCCTGTCCAGTCCTGTCCTGTCCTGTCCCGTCCTGTCCTGTCCCGTCCTATCCTGTCCCGTCCTGTCCAGTCCTGTCCTGTCCTGTCCTGCCCTGTCCTGCCGTGTCCTGTCCTGCCCTGTCCTGTCTCTCTCATGGTCGACCTTCAACTTGAGTCATTCACTTGTATATTGTTAACTATGATTTCTCCTCTTTTTATCTGTGGAACAAACTCCTATAAAAACCACATCGGCTCTCTTTGAATTTTTAGTTGTGAGCCATAATTTTGACAATATTACTTTTATAATAGAGGGTTCCTAGTTGAATCAAAATGAGAATTGAAATTTTTCTGTTTTTCTCTTCTATTTTATTTCTAATTGCTATTACATCAGCAGATGAAGACGGTTACTTGGATTTGATGGAAGCTGAATCAGGTACAGTATTATAATAATTTTTCACTTCAGGAAATGATAATTTTTAAATAATTCATAGTTTTGTAATAATTTTTTGACATGGTGATATGAAAAAATAATCATTGAAATAACTTGGTGTAGAATAATTTATTATAAAGATATTGTTTCAAGTATTTCGAAAAAATGTTATAACTTGGTGTGGAATAATTTATTATAAAAATATTGTTTCAAGTATTTTGAAAAAAATGTAATCCCTATAGGCCTACCTTCATGTTAATTTAATTTTTTTATCCAGTTATTCACACAAAAAATGATAAAATTTATCACTCAATGTCAATAATTTTAATCTCATTAAAATAATTTTAATTCAATTAAATAGAAGACTGATATGCATTTTAATCAGTTTCAGAAAAATAGGCTACATGCCTAGATCAACTTATGATACCTCATACCTAAAGTAATTAAATCGGAAATTAATACCGATTTTTTACCTCTTAATATTGATGGATATTTTTTAGTGAATACAATTAAATTCCTTCTATAACTATTTTATAATTCAAGTAACTTATTTGATAAGAATGAAAATTTTTGATAAACCAATGTCTATTTTATAGTGAATAGCCTACAACCCAATTTCAATAGAATAAATCAACTGATGAATATCGATAAATGAGATTGGAGAACTGTTATTATCTCTCATTTTATAGTGAATATCCTACAACCCAATTTCAATAGAATAAATCAATCAACTGATGAATATCGATAAATGAAATTGGAGGGCTGTTATTATCTCTCATTTTATAGTGAATATCTTACAACCCAATTTCAATAGAATAAATCAACTGATGAATATCGATAAATGAAATTGGAGAACTGTTATTATCTCTCATTTCATGAAAAAATTACTGTTTTTGTGACCACCTCAATTTCAATAAAATCTATCAACAGATAAATAGATAAAATCGAGAACAAATTGTGTTTTTCTCATACATTCATTTCTATTTATTGTTACAATTTCGACTTGATAGCAAGTATTTTCAGCAAAGGTGATGATGAGTGAGTGAGTGATGATGTTCATTATGACTATAATTATTTTATAGTGAATATATTATATTAATTCCAATGAAATCAATCAATCAATGAGATAAATACAAATACTAGTAAATTAAATTCGAAAACAATAAATTGTGATACTTAGAAAGGATGGCTATTTTATATTGCCTACAAACTCAATTTCAATAAAATCTATCAGAAAATAAATACCGGGGAATATGAAAAATAATTTCATATTAAAATAAAATAGTCTTATTCTATAAAATAGTATTTTCACTTAAAACAATAAAGTTTTTCCACATTTTCAGAAACGGTGGCTTTATTATTTTTATTTATTTAGTCATTTTACATCAGAGTACAACAGGCTTTAGTATAAAACTGTTAATATTGAATTTATATATTAACAAAACAAACAGAAGGTTGCAGCATAAAATATTTCTAAAACATTTATTTCCACACCTAAAGCAAAGTTGAAGAAGTTTTCACTTTTAATCTTTATTATAGTGAATAAAAGTAAATTAAATAAATAAATAAAAGTTTATTTCCCAAAAAAACTAAAACTACTACATCAATTACAGAATATTAGAAACTCTACAATTACAGTATATACAATAGTTAGCTTCAGAAACATCTTATAATGTGTCTTTACGTGTTTTAGTGTTTTCTGTGTGGAAATTGACCTACTCCACTATGGCCTACCATGTTCTAGAGTAGGTGGGAAATTACAATGGAATTTTAAAACAGTTGTTTTTTTTGTTTAATTTCAGACTCAAGCCACTCCCTCAACCGACAACGTCGTTTTTTCAAACGAATAAAAAATATGCGACAATGTTGGAAAATGAGCAAGGATCCGAAATTTCTCGAGTTCAGCAAGAATCACAACCAGTACAAATACTACAAGAACCGTTACTTGCTCAAAGACAACAATTACGTCAAGTATGAGAGCTGTTACTGCAAGGAAAAGTAATTATTTGGAAAGTAATAAATCTAATTTTCCAATTTATATATTTTATTTGAGTGGAAACATTTTATTATCATACAGTCATCACCTTTGATTTGGTTTGTACTCAAAAACAATTATTTATCCGATTTATTAATCTATTTCTTTGAGTGAGGTCATCTTCTGTCAAATATTATTTTTATGTTTTGTTATTCTTAACTGTAATAAATTCTTCACCGGATTATAATACTTTCATTACCCTTCCCCCCTCCCCCTGTTGAGACTGTTAACAGTCCCACTGGCGGCTCGTACCCACGAAACAGGTGAAGTGTCCGTATCTTTTACTGTACAGCACTGTAAATAACCAGTGCATAGTTGGATTAGTCCCATTATGACTAATTACTAATTACTAAAATAATTTATGACTAATATTACTAATTACGTATTAAGCGTTTAATACGTATTAAGCGTTTAATACGTATTAAGCGTTATTGAACGACTAATATTACATATTAAGCGTTCAATTTTTCAAATATTGGTATGATATTCACTTTCTTATTTGGGCTACTTAATGTATAATTGATCAAAGTAGGCTACCCACCTACCCTTTATAATAATTTCATTTTTTCTACAACTAGTTTCAAACTTTCAAGTCATTTTTTATTGTAAATCACGTGTATAGTCTGTCCAAGCAAAGAAGAGCCTCTGGCGAGATGTGAAAGTGACTTTACCTGGGTCAATATTTGTTCAAAAATTATCAATTTGATCTCGAATTGTAGGAAACAATTTGATCTACTATTAAGACCACATTTATAATTCTTGAACAAATATCGACCAAGTTGGAGTCATTTTCCCATCTTGCCAGAGGGTCTTCTTTACTTGAACAGACGTTAGCAGGAGTTCGACATATACAATAGCTTCTAGAAGTAGTTGCTATTAGAAACTGCTGCTATGTGACACTTGCTACTTAGTAGCAGCTATTAAAGTAGCCTGGTGTGATACAGACTTCCAAGAGTTTAAACTGAGAAGGGGAATTTTCGGCATATAAACAAGGAATAACACTGTCGAAGTGACTGAAAAGTAGGAACTGGTGATAATGATATTCTAGTGAGGGTTGTGATTTTTTACAAGGGAAGACGACACCCCTAAAGTTTTTTTCGGTGATTTAGGGGGTGAGTTGGGGTGAAACATAATTCCAGTGGCAACAGCGATTATCATTATCATGCAAACATGCTTCCTTCAAACACTTATAGTCTGTCCAAGCAAAGAAGGCATTCTGGCAAGATAGGAAAATAAGTACAGCTCGGTCAATATTGGTTCAAAAATTATAAATTTGGTTTCAAATTGTAGATCAGAATGTTTTCTACAATTTGAGACCAAATTTATGATTTTTCAATGAAAATAGATTGAGCTGGAGACAATTTCACATCTTGCCAGAATGTCTTCTTTGCTTGGTCAGACTATACCCAACCCACAACTTGTTAACTTCTTTCATTTCCTTGTCCGTGGTTCTTCTCCTCCATCTCCTTCTCTTTCTTGTTCTTCCCTTTCTCATTTTTTTCTCCTTCTTCTACTTCGTTTTGTTCTTGTTCCTCTTGTACTTTTTTCATTTCCTTCTTCAATTTCTTTTTATTTTGCTTTTTCCTAAAAACTTGTGAAAACTGTTCAAAACTATACTTCTTGTCAGTAGAGTCTATCAAATAAGTCGCCTGGCAAGATGGGAAAATGACTCCAGCTTGGTAGATATTCATTCAAAAATTATAAATTTCTTCTCAAATTGTAGAAAAAATTCTAATTTACAATTCATAATACCAAATTGATAATTTTTGAACCAATATTGATCGATCCGGAGTCACTTCTCCATCCATCTTGCCTTGTCTTATTTACTTGTACAATATGTGGTCTTTGAATAATGAATATGTTATTTTTTATGATGGAAATAAATATTCATTATTCATTATTCTTTATGTTATTTTCCTACTTTTACTTCCTCTTTCCCCCTTCTCGTGGGTTAAGTGGAAGAGGGGGCTTGCATGCCTCAACTTCGCCCACAAACTCAAGTTTGTTTACAAAGTGTAAAATAAAGTCATTCTATCTATATCTATATCCATCATCATCAACTTATTTTCCTCTCATCTCGTCTTTTTATCTTCTCTATTTTCCGATACATCTAATCTCTCTCTTTCTTGCTTCTTCTGTTTGTTTCATTTTTCGTCGTCTTATGTTTCCTTTTTTTATCTCCTTCATGTTCTTCTTGATTAATTTCTTTTCTCACTCTCCTCCTTTATATACAGAGTGTTTCAGGAGGAATGTGCAATACTTCGCAGGCTGATTTCTTACACCAAGTACACAAAAAAGTTTCATGGGACCATTGGGACCAACCCCCAAAAACGCTTTATTACCGAGATAACAATGGCGGAAAATTTAGATTTTTCAAAATATATTAATTTTTCTAATTTTTAAGAGGCTTTAGTGAGGTTCTAAAATAATCAATTCCTATGTAAAATTAGCTGAGGAATTCAATGAAACCAGTTCCAAGTTTGTAACTTCGACGGTTATTGAGATGATTGGATAATGCTAGAAAACGCGATTTTTCAACAATAAGGGTTATAGCTGGATAAGGAATCATAAAATTGTATTTTTTATTGATGGAAGTTGAATGACAGTCGAATTCTAATGAAAAAGTTAAATGGCGGCGATTGTGTAAATCTTACCCAAATCTCAGAAACAGCAATCAAAAATCGCAAAATCGCTACTAAATACAAATTTATCACTTGTGCTCAGTTTTGTCAAATTTGCGATTTTTGATCGCCATTTCTGAGATTTGGGTAAGATTTACACAATCGCCGCCATTAAACTTTTTCATTAGAATTCGACTCTCTTCAACCTCTTTTAATAAAAAATACAATTTTATGATTCCTTATCCAGTTATAAAGGGTTATAACTGTATATTGTTGAGAAATGGCGCTTTTTAGCTTATTTTTTTCAATTATCTAAAGAATCATTGAAGCTACACACTTAAAACTGGTTCCATTGAATTCCCCAGCTAATTTTACATGGGAATTGATCACTTTAGAACCTGAATGAAGCCTTTAAAAAATTATAAAAATAAAATCTTTTGAAAAATGTCAATTTTCCGCCTTTGTTATCTCGGTAACAAAGCGTTTTTGGGGGTTGGTCCCATGGAACTTTTTTGTCTACTTGGTGTAAGGAATCAGGCTGAGAAGTATTGCACATTCCTCCTGAAACACCTTGTATATTTCTTTATCATTTCCCTGTTTCCATCAGATTCCCTCTTCCATCCCCGTATTTCTTTGTCTTAGATTCGCCTATCTTTTGAATGTTCTTCTTGAAATCCATTTCTCATCCATTGTCTTCATTTTATTCCCTTTATAAAATTGTATTTTTCATGCCTATTTCTTTTTCCTTCATTCTCCTTGAAATTTTTATGTTTTTTTATCTAATTTCCATCCACAGTATTCACAGGATTATTATATTCCTCTTATTCCTGGTTTTCACTCAAATTCCATCTTTTGTCTATATCAACTTCAAGTCTGTCCAAGAGAAGAAAATGTTCTGGCAAGATGGGAAAACGACTCCAGCTCGGTCAATATTAGTTTAAAAGTTATAGAATTGACCTCAAATTGTAGGAAACATTCTGCTCTACAATTTTCGACCAAAGTTATGATTTTTGAATCGATATTGACCGAGCTGGAGTCATTTCAATATCTCGCCACAATTTCTTCTTTGCTTGGACAGAATATACAAGCTTATGTAAACTTTCAAATATCTTGTACGTATGATAAATGACAAAAAAATCAGAGTGGGTTGGGGTGAAGTTATTGCGGGGGGGGGTTAAGTTAAGGAATGTAATTTACTGGTGATAAAGTGGGAGGGGCGGGGGAAAAGAGGGTTTGAAATAAGGGTGGTATTAAACGAACGAAAAAATGTCCGCCAACTTATGAAGAAGAAGAAGAAGAAGAAGAAGAAGAAGAAGAAGAAGAAGAAGAAGAAGAAGAAGAAGAAGAAGAAGAAGAAGAAGAAGAAGAAGAAGAAGAAGAAGAAGAAGAAGAAGAAGAAGAAGAAGAAGAAGAAGAAGAAGAAGAAGAAGAAGAAGAAGAAGAAGAAGAAGAAGAAGAAGAAGATGAAGAAGAAATTGTAGAAGAAGAAGAAGAAGAAGAAGAATATTTATAATTCTTGAAGAATAGACCAAGCTGGAGTCATTTTCCATGAAGTCTTTGCTTAGACAAAGAACAAAGGAGAAGAAATGAAAAAGAATGGAGGGGAAGGAGAAGAAGAATAAGAGTGGAATGACAGAGAAAGAGAAGGAGAACCATGATAATGATTGATGATGATGATAATGATGAACATTATAATTGAATGTAGAAGATTAGAAGAAGAGAAAAAGAAAGAAATGTAGAAGAAAGGAAGAAGATGAGATAGGAGGAGGAAGAAGAAAAGGAGGGAGAAAAGAAAGAATAATGTAAGGAGAGGATAATGGAAAGAAGAAGAGAAGAACAGAAATGAAGAAGAAAGAGAATGATGAGGATAGGAGGAGGAAGAAGAAGGAGAATGAAGAAGGATAGAAGGAAGATAATGAGAGAAGAAGAAGAACGAAGTAGAAGAAGAAGAAGAAAGAAGAAGGAAATGAGAAAGAAGAAGAGAAGAAGAAAGAGAAGAAGAAGAAGAAGAAGAAGAAGAGGAAGAGAGAGGAAGAAGGAGAATGAGAAAGAAGAAGAAGAAGAAGAAGAAGAGGAAGAAGAGAGGAAGAAGAAGAAGAAGAAGAAGAAGAAGAAGAAGAAGAAGAAGAAGAAGAAGAAGAAGAAGAAGAAGAAGAAGAAGAATGAAGAAGAAGAGAAGAAGAAGAAGAAGAAGAAGAAGAAGATAAGAAGAAGATGAAGAATGAGAGAAGGAGAAAGATAAGAAGGTGAAGAATGAGGAAGGAGAAGATGATGGAGTAGAAGAAGAAAAAGAAGGAGAAGAAGAAGGAGAAGATATGAAGAAGAAGAAAGAGGAAAGAGGAGAACAGAATATAGGGAACATCTAAATCCTATCTAATACAACCTTTCTTCCAATCACCTCCACAAACGCTTTCCTTCAAAGAACAATGACTCAGTGAATTCTTCTTCTTTTCTTCTTTCTTCTTCTTCTTCTTCTCTTCTTCTTCTTCTTCTTCTTCTTCTTCTTCTTCTTCTTCTTCTTCTTCTTCTTCTTCTTCTTCTTCTTCTTCTTCTTCTTCTTCTTCTTCTTCTTCTTCTTCTTCTTCTTCTTCTTCTTCTTCTTCTTCTTCTTCTTCTTCTTCTTCTTCTTCTTCTTCTTCTTCTTCTTTCTTCTTCTTCTTCTTCTTCTTCTTCTTCTTCTTCTTCTTCTTCTTCTTCTTCTTCTTCTTCTTCTTCTTCTTCTTCTTCTTCTTCTTCTTCTTCTTCTTCTTCTTCTTCTTCTTCTTCTTCTTCTTCTTCTTCTTCTTCTTCTTCTTCTTCTTCTTCTTCTTCTTCTTTTCCTCTTCCTCTTTTCTTCTCTTCTTCTTCTTCTTCTTCTTCTTCTTCTTCTTCTTCTTCTTCTTCTTCTTCTTCTTCTTCTCCTCCTCCTCCTCCTTCTCTTCTTCTTCTTCTTCTTCTTCTTCTTCTTCTTCTTCTTCTTCTTCTTCTTCACCCAGTTGAGTAGACAGTATCAATAATTACAGTATTTGCTCAGGAACTACAGCTGAGAAGTCACAATTCTGTTCGTTGTTTCAGCCAATGAGAGACGAGTTTAATAATTGTTGTCAAAACTTTAGATTGTTAACTATAGGAAAAGTGGTCTGATGCTGATCCCTTTTGGCCTAATTAAATTCCTGAATTCCTCTACATTTGATTGGAAGTTACATTGCTAACCCACTGAAGTATCTGTTCTCATAAATGTTTACTGAGTGTTTCCTATTCAATTCAATTTTCAAGAAGTTCAATTCTTCAAATTTGGCTTAATTTTAAATTCTCAGTTTTTGGCAATAATTGGTTACAGTTTTTCCCGAGAAAATTTTTAAGATATATTCTTAGCAGGTTACCTTACAAAGGGTTATAACAGTAAAGCTAAAAGATTGGATTCACTGCAAACACTCGTTGAATTGAAAATTTTTTAATATCTTTGTAATGGTCTTTCCAAGCGAAGAAGACATTCTGGCAAGATGGGAAAATGACTCCAGCTCGGTCAATATTAGCTCAAAAATTATAACTTTGGTCTTAAATTGTAGAGCAGAATGTTTTCTACAATTTGAGATCAAACTTGAAACCAATATTGACCGAGCTGGAGTCGTTTTCCCATCTCGGCAGAATGCCGTCTTTGATTAGATCTTCTAATGTCTCACGATTAGATTCACTACAAACATTTAATTCGTTGAATTGTTTATTTTAGGAATATCTCTGATATTATGTTCTTTCGAAGCAAAGAAGACATTCTGCCAGGATGGCAAATGAAATTTGTTCTTAAATTGAAACTTTGGTCTTTGTAAATTGTAGAGCAGAATGTTTCCTACAATTTGAGATCAAATCAATAACTTTTAAACCAATATTGACCGAGCTGGAGTCGATTCTCATCTTGAAAAAATGTCTTCTTTGCTTGGACAGACTATAGCAATGACCCTTTTTCATATCCGCCGTATAATGAGAAAACTCTTCCAAAAATTCTTTGAGTTCAAAAGCAGAAGATTCTATGGAAGCAAATTCTATAAACGCAGTAGTAATTTAGATTTAAATTTTTATGCAGTAGAATTTGTGATACGCAGTAGTGATACAGAGTCCAAAATTGATACAGGAAGGAAGCTCATTAACAATTGCAGTTCTCATGTATCACCGCCATATTTGAAATGAGCTGATTCTTTTTCTTGAAAATCTAGATTCTTTAAAACATATCGAAAGTATTTGAACTCATTTGGGTATTTTTCAACCTGAAATTTCATAGATCCAATAGTTCCTCCCAATTTTTGGCATAGTCAAATAAGACAACCTCATTTTGCAACCAATTGTATCATATTTTGTGTCAAGGAGCTTCCTTCCAGTACGATTGCGTATCAATTTTGGGTTTTTGTATCATTATTGCGTGTCTTGTAACCGCCGTGTCAAGAGACCTTTATGAGCATTCTCATAAACAAGCAAAACAACCAAACACTATAAATCTATGATATTTCACTGAAGTTATTCTTATGAACGGAATGTTATGCTACATAGAGCATAATCCATATTTCTGTCAACATTTATGAGAGGGTATAACCAGTTCAAGCAAAGAAGACATTTTGGCAAGATGGGAGAATGACTCCAGCTCGGTCAATATTGGTTCAAAAATTATAAATATGGTCTCAAATTGTCGAAAACATTTTAATCTACAATTTGGAACCAAATTCATAGTTTTTGAATCAATATTGACCAAGCTGGAGTCATTTTCCCATCTTGCCAGAATGTCTTCTTTGCTTGGACAGAATATATCTCTCCATTCGTTCCCAGTGTTCACTGGTCTAGAATTATTTATTCAAAATATTGTCATTACTATTCGTACTGTAGTGGTCAGTGGTATATATCTCTTGCAATAATTTATCATGCGGATATTGTTTATATTCATTTTGATATTTTGTCTCGAATATTTATTTGTTTGTTTCATACTCTTGTCATATCTTTGTCATCTCAAGGAAATTAATTATATTTTCCTTCATCTCGTATCTACCCTTGTCAGCTGGACCAATACGCATTTGCAGACTAACCTGAAAGAGCTGGAACTTACATCAACTGTTTCCATTCTACAATAGGAATGGTAATTATGTTAAATAACAACATTCGCCATTCACTTTTCTAGAGAAACTATTGATATTAATAATTCTTTATTTCAGCACAAAAATTCAGCATTGGCGGCTCGTACCCACGAAACAGGTGAAGTGCCCGTATCTTTTACTATAGAGCACTTCATCTGTTTTGTGGGCACGAGCCGCCAGTGAAATACAGTTGAAAAGCGTCACGGATGAAGCAGTACAAAATGATATTCTGCTCTAAATTTATTATCCTGATTGAAAGATTTGTGATTCAAATTATAAAAATAGAATAAAATTATCATGAATGATCTAATCAAATTCGTCAGAAACCAGAAATAACATATATCATTTTGTTATCATTAATAATACACCAATTTATTATCAATATATTATCAATATTCCATGAATTTCATCATAATATAGGATACTAATTTCCGTTGTCTTGATCGCTTTCAGTAGTCCAGCCCAAGCTAATCGAGTCGGCCAATGCGAAGGCGTGAAAATATTAGAGGCGTGGCTTCCTTGGTTCTTGAGCTGTTCTCTGATTGGTCGACCTCCGTCTGCCAAAATGTCGGCTCTTTCAGCCAGTTCTATTTCGTCCGACTCACAATTCTAAAATGTAATGAAAAAGTTGAGTTTTGTACGTTATTTATTAATTATGGCATTTTTCATCAATTTAGCACTAATTCTCCTCAGTTTCTTTATCCTCTTCTCTCACTTTTTTATCTTTTTCCACTTCTCAAGATTACAATTGAATCTCATCCACCATATCTGGAAGATTCTCGAATTTGAAGAAAAAGGAAGACAAGACAATCTACTCAACTTTAGGCCTAAAGTCTGTCGAAAAAATGAAGAGAGCAGAGCACGATCTACTCAACTTTTTTAATTTTTTGTGTTACCCTTAATTATTTTGTGTCCCTTAACTTTTAATGTTTTTTTAATTATTGGATTTTCAGTCTTTATTTGGGATGAAAAAGGTTCCAAACAATTTCGGTTGTGTACTTACCATTTTCACGAATGAGATGTTAATCGGTATAGTCTGTCCAAGCAAAGAAGACCCTATGGCAAGATGAGAAAATGACGCCGGCTCGGTCAATATTGGTTCAAAAAATATTGATTTGGTGTCAAATTGTGGATCAGAATGTTTTGTACGATTGAGACCAAATGAATAATTTTTGAACCAATATTGACCGAGCTGGAGTCATTTTCCCATCTTGCCAGAGGGTCTTCTTTGCTTGGACAGACTGTAGCTGGAATGTCCAATAATTACAAACTTGAGTTTCATTTCACCATTTCCCACTGTAATAGACTATTACAAGTTAATCTGAGAACTTCTGTAAGAACTTCTGTTAGAACTTCTGTAAGAAGTTACTGTAAGAACTTCTGTTAGAACTTCTGTTAGAACTTCTGTAAGAACTTACTGTAAGAACTACTTGAAGAAATAAGAACAAATTCCAATAATATTAGTGACTGCGTTTTGTGAACGATGACCTACATCTTCTTGACAATTGCTGGTCTCTGAGACAAGATTCTTCAAAAATGGAAGGAGGTAGATTCTCTTTATATTATGGGAATAAGGCTTATAACCTAGCTCGATAAGAATCTCTATAATATAAAAGCGAAATGGCACTGATTCATTCATTCATTACCAGAACTAAAAATCCACTGAACCGAATGCGTTCAAATTTGGCAGGCATGTTCAGTTAGACGTTCAGACGCGCGCTAAGAAAGGATTTTTGAAACTTCATAAGGATACCCAAATATTGGAGCTTTCATATAGTTTTTCAGCCTTTTCTTATTTTTTCGAGGACCAATTGGTAGAAAATGTTAATATTTGGTTCAAATAAGGTCTATAAATGTTGTGTTGGAATATTTTTGAAATCCGTTCAAGAGTACGCCAGTAATCACTATTTCAAAATTGTAAATGTATTGCGGGTTGCATATCTTCCGTCTTGATACGACCAATTCTTGCTGTAAATTTATTAGTTCAGCAAGATTATAGATGAACTAATTGAGAAGATATTAAATCAAGTTTCAAACTATGTCTCAAGGTTACGCTCGATATTAGCGTTTCACTATTTTTCGCAATTCTCGGAGTTTTTCTTAGATTTTTCGAGAAAAAATTGGCAGAAAATGTTGAAATTTGGTAAACAGGTCCAGACTGGTCTAGAAATGCTGTGTTTGATAAATTTCGAATCCCCTCTGAACGGAATTTGCAGGCGAGCGAAGCGAGCCGGTTTGTCTCAGCTTACACCGGCTGAGGTTTTGCAGGCGAGCAAAGCGAGCCTGTCTGACCCACTTACACTGCCGATCCTGTCAGGGGTCCAGGGGGCGGAGCCCCCTGGCTAGGCGGAGAAGGCGAGCGAAGCGAGCCTGCCGGCTAGTATTAAGATAAAATGCTCGTTGTAATGAAAAAGCTTGTGTGGAAGGTACGTTTTCCTTTATGCGAAACAGTCCGACGGTCGGCAGCAGTCGAACAGCTGTAGCCAGTCACAGCTCTTGTCTTGTCCTTATGGTTTTAAACAACAAGAGTTGTTATTGGATACAGCTGTTCGACTGTGACCGACCGTTGGACCGTTACGCATAAATGAAAACCGACCTTAATAAAAGCTTCTAATCAGTTGTATCTAGTCAAGAAGGAGTTCAGGCAAGATGGGAGAATGACTCCAGCCAGGTCAATCAATATTGATTTAAAAATTATAACTTTGGTCTCAAACTTTGGAAACATTCTGATCCACAATTTGAGACCATGTATATATTTTTAAACAAATATTGACCGAGATGGAGTCATTTTCCTAACTTGCCAGAATGTCTTCCTTGCTTGCACTTACTATACTACATCAAGTATGTTCTTCATCATGCAGACGAGCTGGAGCAACTGCTTGACTGTCCAAGCAAAGAAGACCCTCTGGCTAGATGGGAAAGTGACTTCAGCTTGGTAAATATTTGTTCAGGAGTTATAAATGTGGTCTCAATGGTGGATCGAATAATTTTCTACAATTTAAGATGAAATTGATAATTTTTGAACCAATATTGATCGAGCTGAAGTCATTCTCCCATCTTGCCAGAGGGTCTTCTTTGCTTGGACAGACTATACACTTGAATCTCTTGATTAGCTGATCAATATTGAAAAGATCCAGTGGGCCTACAGTACTAGAAAGTGGAAAAACTGAAGAGGCTGCAAAAATACTGGCACCCCGTATGAGGTTAGTGGCAATTTTCTGGAAGTGCCATTTGAGGTTAACGATCAGCCTGACAAATAATTGAAAAGGTCTGCTGAACAGCTGTAATAAAACATTGCGATTTACTGCTCTATATACGATGCCACCTCACTTTGTACTAATGTGTTGCCTACTTACTCCTTCTCATTCACGACTTTCTTCTTATTCTTCTTCTTCTTCTTCTTCTTCTTCTTCTTCTTCTTCTTCTTCTTCTTCCTCTTTTCTTTTCTTTCTCTTCTTCTTCTCTTCTTCCTTCTTCTTTCTTCTTCTTCTCTTCTTCTTTCTTCTTCTTCTTCTTCTTCTTCTTCTTCTTTCTTTTTCTCTTTCTTCTTTTCTTCTTCTTCTTTTCTTCTTTTTTCTTCTTCTTTTCTTCTTTTTCTTCTCTTCTTCTTCTTCTTCTTTCTTCTTCTTCTTCTTCTTCTTCTTCTTCTTCTTCTTCTTCTTCTCTTCTTCTTCTTCTTCTTCTTCTTCCTTCTTCTTCTTCTTCTTCTTCTTCTTCTTCTTCTTCTTCTTTCTCTTCTCTTCTTCTTCTTCTTCTTCTTCTTCTTCTTCTTCTTCTTCTTCTTCTTCTTCTTCTTCTTCTTCTTCTTCTTCTTCTTCTTCTCTTCTCTTCTTCTTCTTCTTCTTCTTCTTCTTCTTCTTCTTCTTCTTCTTCTTCTTCTTCTTCTTCTTCTTCTTCTTCTTCTTCTTCTTCTTCTTCTTCTTCTTCTTCTTCTTCTTCTTTTCTTCTTCTGCTTTTCTTCCTCCTTTTCATTTTCTTACTCTTTTCTCCTTCTTCTTCTCTTTCTTTCCCTTCTTCTTTTTCTTCCTCTTTTTCTCCAAATTTCTTGTTTTACTTTCTTTTCTTTCTCTCTCTTTTTGTTCATCTTCTTCTTCCTTCTTTCTTCTCTTTTCTCTTTTTCTTCTTCTTATTCTTCTTTTTCTTCTTCCTCTTCTCTTTCTTCCTCTTTTTCTCCGAATTCTTGTTTACTTTTTTTCTTTTTTCTTCTTTCTTCTTCCTTTTTCTCTTCTTTTCTTTTCTTCTTTTCTTTTTCTTCTTCTTATTCTTCTTCTTCCTCCCCCCTCCACTTCTTCCTCCTTCTCCTCCTCCTCCTCCTCCTCCTCCTCCACCTCTTCCTTCTCCTCCTCCTCCTTTCCTCTCTTCTTCTCCTTCTTCTTTTACTCCTTCTTCTCGATCTTTTTCTTATCATTCTTCTTCTCGTTCTTATTTTCCTCCACCTCCTTCACTAGCTGTTGCATTGAATGCGTGTCTTTATATTACTGCCTCTGTAAATGGCCTACTGAATAAAATATCAATCGCAACTTACCTATAGGCTATGTAGGCTATACATGAGAAAATACTTTCTACCTACATTTTTGTTGGGGTTTCCTCGACGGACTGAATACAACCAAAAGGAACGCAAACCAAACATGAAGTGAACATGAACAGAGCACGAACACGAACCAAACACGTGCTGAACATGAAGTGATCATGCACTGAGCACGAACTGAACTCTAATTAAACACGATCTGAACACGAACTGAACACGAACCAAACATGGAGTGAACATGATCTGAACAATAATTGAACTCGAACTGAACACACGCTGAACATGAACTAAACTCGAATCGGACACAAACCATACATAAAAAATTACAAAAAGAACACGTAACAAACATGATGCGAACACGAACATGAACTGATCACGAACTGAGCACGAACCAAACATGAAGCGAACATAAACAGAACACGAACACAAGCTGAACACGATCCAAACACAAGCTGAACATGAACTAAACACGAATCGAGCACGAACCCAACTTGAGCTGGGCACGAACTAAGCACGAATCGAACACGAACTGAACACACGCTGAACATGAACTAAACTCGAATCGGACACAAACCATACATAAAAAATTACAAAAAGAACACGTAACAAACATGAAAGAACTACGTCTCTTCTTCTTTTTATACTTTGGTATATGTTCGGTTTGTGTATTTTTGTTGGGTTGGAATTCTGATCGTGTTCTATTCATCTCGTGAGCGGTTGGTTTATGTTCGGATACGAAGAAGAAGAAGAAGAGGAGGAGGAGGGAGAAGGAGAAAATGAAAAAAAAAACAAAAAGAAGAAGAAAACAAAAAAGAAGAAGAAGATAAAGAAGAAGAAATAGAAGAAGAAGAAGAAGAAGACAAATGAAAAAAGTGGATCAGTAGTGGATGAAGGGATGGATGATCTGCTGACTTGAGAACACGCCTCTATTCTAATTTGTTGAGTTGGGCATTAATTCGGTGGCTGGGCTGTGGGCTGTGGGCTGTGGGCTCTGCCTGGCATTGTTCATTTTCAACCATCTTTTAATAATTCCCACTCTTTTCTTTTTGCATTTTCTCCGCGTTTTTCATCTTCTCATCGCCGTCCGACAGCTTTTCATTAATGAGTTATTCCCTTGTCTCGTGAATTGGGAGACGAGGAGTTTCACAAGGAGAAGTAGAAGAATGAGGTGGAGGAGAAAGAGGAGGAGGAGGAGGAGGAGGAGGAGGAGGAGGAGGAGGAGGAGGAGGAGGAGGAGGAGGAGGAGGAGGAGGAGGAGGAGATAAGATGAGGGCGGTGGTCCTTCATCTGTTTGAGCAGAATTGTAGTATTGGAATACAAAAATTATTCGAAGTAGCTGATAAATAAATCTTTCATCAAAATACATGAATGTCCTTCATATCATGATATTGGTTCATATGCTTCATAAATACTTCTGGAGATTGGCTACAAATATGAAATAAATTATGATGTGGGAGAAAGATAGAGAGGAAGATGGGAGGGAAAAGAAAGTGGAAAAAGGAAGAAAGAAAAGATATGGGAAGTGGAAAGAGGAAAAGAGAATTGAGAAAATAATGTTGGAAGGTGAAAGGGGAAGAAAAAAGACGTAGAGAAATTAACAGTGAAAAAAATAAAAAAGAAACGTGGAAAATAATAGAGAAAGAGGAAGAAAAAAAATAGTGATAAAAGGAAAATGAAAACAGCCATTCCAACAGACGAAAACAAAATTCTCATTACCGACTTGTAAACAAATTTTTAGCATTGAAAAATGTAACACTGACAAATAGAGAATATCTGTAAAAGAAAGTGAGCGAGGATGAGCGGTAAAATGGAGAAAAAAAGAAGAAGAATAAAGAGAGTAAAAGAAGAAGTACAAGAACATGAAGAAGATGATGATGATGATGAAACCAGAGAGAATAGAATATAGAAATAGAGTTGCCTTGCAGTTGCGCAGAGTGAGACAATACCCCCCGACTGCTAGTGTACTTTCCTCGCCCGGCTGGTATGGTAATCTCATATTAAACGGGCTTTGTAAATCATTCATAACTCAAGTTCAAATCAGAATATTAAAACAAAATTGACTTTTATGGCTTTGTCAAATCATGCTCTAAGTAATGTAATATACTATTTCATCGTAACTATAATATTTTCCAAGTTATTATTTTACAAATAAAAATTGTATAGCCTAGTATTTGGTGATTTTGTGCATCTCTATTCTCTTCAGTGGATTTTTATGTTACCGTAGCTTTCAAAAACTATTATCGAAGCATTGGAGGAAAAAAATCCTAATCAGTCAGAGCATGGTATTCTGTTGAGTAATATTTCCAAAACTTCTTTTTGTTTGATGAAGAGAGAGTCACAAAAGCATTTGAATCCCAAATTGAGAAAGCTATACGATAAGCGTGTGAGGAATTTTGCAACAACTTAAAATTTTTTGTCCCCTAAAGCATACAATTTTGTAAGGCAAACGTTTCAGACTTTATGGATTGTACATGCATGAATCTGGATTATACATTAGATCTCAATAAGTTCTATAAGTTTTATTAGATTAATTTTTTTCTCAAACCATAAATTCTATCTGAAAAGTTTATTGAAGAAAATAAAAATGCACGCAAATATCAAATAATATTATACTATTTAGATTGTCAACTAATAACATAGAAATCATGATAATTAGAATAAAAAAAAATCACAATGATAGTCACAATCCTTGTAGAGTATTATTTCACCAAACCAATCGATTTAAATTTTATTCCAATATTCTGATTTGAACTTGAGTTATGGATGATTTACAAAGCCTTTTAAAAGCCTTGATGCTTGGTTAATTATTATTTCCGTTCTTCAACGCGATCTTCTGCTGTTCTTCAATTATATAGTTAATGGTATTATAATTATATAAAATTAAAGATCTTAACTAGTACTATAAACTTCATTCAATACCTCTTCCATTAAAAGCTATCATAGAAATTAATTGAAGAGAATGAAGATGCGTGCAATCACCAAATACTAAACTATTTTGATTTGTAAAACAATAACTTGAAAATTATCATAGTTACAATGGAATAGTATATCACATTATTCGTAGAGCATGATTTGACTATACTGTTGATGTCAATTTCGTTTTAATATTCCGATTTAAACTTGAGTAATGAATGATGTAAGAAGCCCGTACAATTTGAGATTACCAGACCAGCCGGGCGAGGTAAGTACACTAGCAGTCGGGGGGTATTGTCTCGCTAGCTTGCTGTAGAACCGGTATTGGAAGCCCAATCTACTCATATTCTATTATCGCTGGATGAAACCCGCAATCAGCTGCCAAATCGAATGAATTATTAAAAGTGAGATGCTCTCTTATTAGTATTACTTTTGCACCCGAAATGAAGATGAACAACTTCTAATTGAGTCAACGAGATCTGACTTAATTCCATCCACTTCATCTCTTTCTTCTTCTTCTTCTTCTACTTTTTATTTTTTTTTCTTCTTCTGCTCCTTCTTCCGTCTTCTTCTTCTTTTGCTCCTTCTTCCGTCTTCTTCTTCTTTCGCTCTAACATCTCGCTTTCCTCATTTTCGTACCAACATCTGATTGGAATGTTTCTCTCTTATAGTCTGTCCAAGCAAAGAAGACATTCTGGCAAGATGGGAAAGTGACTACAGTTCGGTCAATATTGGTTCGAAAATCATAAATTCTGTCTCAAATTTTGGAGCAGAATGTTTTGCACAGTTTGTGATCAATTTTAAATTTTTGAACCAATATTGACTAGGCTGGAGTAATCTTGCCATCTTTCCAGCATGTCTTCTCTGCTTGGACAGACTATTTTAACCATCACAAATGGTGGTGTTTTCATATATTTGAAACCTAACAGACTCCACAGAATTGTATATTATTATTATTATTGTCTTACCTATAATTATATGATTCAAGTAGTTAGAAAATGGAAGAATTGAGTTCACTAATTTATCATTGTCATTGGGCAATAAACAAACTATACCCTATTCACGATCACTTGAGACGAAATGAACAAATTTTTTGAGCGTGTGTGCGGTTAAAGGAAGGTATTACTTCATACGACGGTTGGCCGCAGTCGAACAGCTGTAGTCAATCACAGTTCTTGGCTTTTCCTCAAGCTAAAACAAAAATAGCTACCTGAACATGCCAAAATTCTCTTTATTTCGTCTCAAGTGTTCGTGAATAGGGTATAGTGCTATTGAGTGTATCATCTAACACCGAAAAGTCGGTTTCGTCTGTCTCTTGTAGGTGATATAACTTACTAACAGCTGATGAAAAACATATCATTCTCTTTTGATGTTGATCCAATAAAGAATATCTGGGCATAGCTAGACAACTCCTGTTGACAACATCAGCTGTTGGAGCGAACAATGAGTAGATAAAGCGAAAGCCGCCTAACATTTTGGCGTCTATTTTAACTTTTGTGATTTCAATAATGAAACAGATTTCAGACAAAATAGCTTCTTGGTGTTGACACGGCATCTTGTGAACACAAAAAATCCATCTCAGTTAATTATAATTCGAATATTGCGACTGGTATCGTGTGGACAAGATTAAAGAAGTACTGAAAAGCAGATAAATTAGAATTGGTCGACTTTCTTCGTGTAAACATATGAAACTTGTTCATAGAAACAAGATGAAGCGATGAAGCGCTTAACTATCTAAAACATGATAATCAATCGTCAACGGACTTTAAACGGCTACGGTAACAAAATTGTGTACAGCGCAGTCTATCACTGAACTCGGAAACTAATTGAACAGAATCAGTGTGTTCGTAATCCTCGCTTGTGATTGGTGGAGGCGTGGCTTACTGCCACGACCACCGACCAGCAGCGAGGCAAAATGGCTTCCATTCTATGTCTAGCCACAGAAACAAAATGGAGTTTCAGAAGATGTTTGTAGCTCATTGGGATATTTTAGTATTAGTTGTTTCAAGAATCAAGCTTGTATGACTAGAATTACTTCTAAATTATATTCTAGATTAGATTTTTCGTTAAACAAATATATTTATTTGAAAAGTTTATTTTGAAATAATTTATTTATTCATTAATTAAAGAAGTGAAATATTCGCGAATCGAGAAAATTGGAACTATGTTTTTCAATACGTTGTTCAATATTTTCTTGAAACATTACAAGAATGTTTCCCCAAAATTTAATTAAGTATTGCAGAATATTCTATCTATAATAGCTGGTTTTTTCTTAAGGCTACTAGATTCTAATTTATTCAACTATACGAGAAAAATACCTTTTCAAATTTATTGTAGCTAAGTTTTTGGGGACGTATCTCCTCTACAGATGAACTAAATCCTTGCAAAATAAATTACAAACAATTTTCAAAATAAAACTACTGGCAAATCATTAAAATGTAGTACATTAGTTATAATCTTATTCCACAGTATCAATAGAAAGATCTACAGAAATCAATAAAAGAAGTATCTACAGAAATTCAATAAAAGGTCAATATCAATAGAATGAAAAATGTTCAAAATCAAAATCAATTGTAGCTACATTTTACAAGATAGAATTGTTGTATATTTCCAAAAACCTTAAACCACAAGAATACAATATACAAATAAAAATTTTCGTCGGTGAAAAATATAAGTGAATAATCTCCAATGACCAATTAAGTCCAATTGTGAGAGTGATTCATTTGGATGCTGATGCTATCATCAAACGAATTAAACACAGATTTTTCCACTTAAGTAGAAAGCTGTTTGTTTGTTTTAACTGTCTCTCTTTCAACCCCCCCTTCCCCTCTTCCACCCCTTTTATGGTCACGCTTAATGAATCTCGTTCATTAACTGATGGAGCTTTTAATATATCAACCACCCTCTAGCCTCTGTGAAAGTGTTTTTCTGGTGGCCGGCTATTTTATTTCGGTCTTGCTTTTTTACACCCAAAACTCATCCCCCAACCCCTAAAAAACCCTCCTCTACCCCTGAAATCCCCCTTCGAGTCTACCCCTCCACCCCTCAAAACCAGCCCCCTACTTGAAGTCTGTCCAAGCAAAGAAGACACTCCGACAAGATGGGAAAATGACTCCAGATCAGTCAATAATGGTTCAAAAATTATACGCTTGGTCTCAAATTGTAGAAAACATTCTGATCTACAATATTGAGATCGAATTTCAATTTTTTGATCAATATTGTTCGAGCTGGAGTCATTTTTCCATCTTGCCAGAGTGTCTTCTTTGCTTGGACGGACTATGCCAACCACACAGCCCCTAAAAACTGTTCACAAAGAATGGTGGAGTACTTAAAAAGAACCGCGCATTTTTCTTTTCCTCCCCCGTACAAACCATTTTGTTCTCGTAAAAAAGCTCTACACGTAATGAATATGTAAGCAGATAGCTCAGCACTCTTCTAAAAAGAGTAACTAACTAGTTATTATTCATATTTTTTATCTCTGAGATCATAGAACAATGAATGGATGTTGGGTTTATTATGATAAGACGGGGAAGAAAAATCTCTGAATAGTTGGATTTTATGATTAGTCAAGTATGCTTATCAGTAAAAAATCTCAGAAAAATATTGGGTTTTAATAAGTCGAGTATGCAAATCAGTAGAAGATGTCTGATTAGCTGAATTTTATTATAAAACGGGGATGAAAATCAATGAAAAATGTCTGATCAGCTGATGAAGGGAGAACTTGTCGGGATTTATGTTTTTGAATGGAGATTTAAACTAATTATTGAAGTTGAAATCGAGATGCTAAATTTACTTCTCCCCGTCTTTCGGAGGAGACGATAAGCCGTCGGTCCCGACTACCTAAAAAGTAGTCGTCATCTATCATCCATTTCATTACCCACGCACAAGCCTATGAGCTTATGTGGGCTTCACCCTCATAAACAAACAGACAAACAAAACTTCTCGAAAGGAAATATTATATTATTTTAGTTATCATAAAATTGGTCATGTTTATTTTTGAACTGGTCTAATTACGACTACTCTCAGACGTATGGGGTCTGGGTGGCAAAAGACAAATAAGGTCATTATAAAATGATGAGGTTATTTTTTAGGTAAATCGTGGACTTTTTATTGAAGATGATAGATTTCTATGTATAGACTTCAAATCCAAATGATGCTATCTTTCAAAAGCTGATATCTATTTGTAATTCAAGATGGCGGCCAAAATTTCGGTTCCATTTCGCTAGTCTACTACGATATCTTTTTTCTAGTGAATGAAATCTCCGAGAGAATGGTGCCAAGCTTATTCGACTTATTCCCCTATCTTCAATAGAAACCTACTCAACGTACATGCTTAGAAATTTAGGCTACTCACTTTCATTCGAAAATCTGAGAATATTCAGTTTTTTTCCCCTGAAATATCTTGACGAATTCATTTGGAAGTGTAATTCAGAGACCAAGTAGACCATTCTTTCTTCTGTAGCTCTTGAACTAGAGCTGTAAATAGGATTTTCAGGATTTCCCTGTTATCCTCGAATTCTATTTTTGCTGGAATGCTCTCCAATAAATTTATACTTGCTTGTAATAAGTTTTACTATGTTTATAATGTTTTTCCGATCATTTTCTACCATTTGAAGTCCTTTATGATCAGGCTACGAAATCGAAGCTTAGTATAAACAGGTATATACACTGCCTCGTACAGATACAAACAAATCATTCACCTACATATATATACCAGCCCTAGGCATTTCTTGACTCAATCCCCCCCTCAAACTATCCAATAAACCGACCAATCAATCCACTTCACATCCCACGACCAATAATCACCCGAGTTAGAAATGCCAATTCAGCACATTCCAAGATTAACTCACAGTAGTGGCTATTGAAAGGTCGAAAACAAGGCTGGGATCAGAAGTAAGGGTGGATCTGGGCCCCTAATAATTCCAGGTGAAGGATCTCCCCTACCATCACATAGGCACCCTGTATATTATGTATATATACCGATCCCTGTTTGTCTACTGACCAACCTAATTAATGTTCTCTGATCTGCGGGGGGGGTGATCTTGTTTAATCTCTACACATACTCTGTCCAAGCAAAGAAGACATTCTGGCAAGATGGGAAAATGTTTTCAGCTCGGTCAATATTGGTTCAAGAGTAATAAATTTGGTCTCAAATTGTAGATCAGAATGTTTTCTACAATTTGAGACCAAGTTCATAACTTTTGAACTGATATCGACCGAGCTGGAACCATTTTTCCATCTTGCCAGAAGGTCTTCTTTGCTTGGACAGACTGTACGGCACACACACATACACTGACTAATGGTGAATATTCTTTCATTCAGTTTTCCTTCTAATTCTCTATCATACGCAATAATTGATCTTCTCTCTTATTCGTTTTCTTACTTCTTTAATTGATTGTGTATCTGTTTCCTTTCTTTGCTTCTTTTATTGATTGATTTTTTCACTTAGTTTTCTTTATAAATCTCTATCAAACGCAATCATTGATCATCTCTTTCATTAGCTTTCTCACTTTTTCATCGATTGTATCTTTTTCTAGCTTTGTCTTTTCTCTATTCCTCTCACCAATTAGTCCAACTTTTTCTTCTCTCCTTCTTTCTCTTACCGATTATTTGCACAGTTCTTCACTCCTTCTAATTCTTTGAATTGCAATAATTGATTTTCTGGTAAACTTGATAGAAAGTAGCCAGTTTCGATCTACTTGACAGGCTTTGAAAGCCTTCATTTTTCGCACTAGTGCGGAGTAAACGGCTGATATTTGGGCCTTATAGCCGTACAAGATATAGGAAAAATCAGCTGTCAACAAAATTTTCCGTTGACTTAGCAGCGCATTCCATGCAAATTGGTCGACTGAACAGGTAAGTCGACTATTTCGAATATTTTCCAACTGATTGCACCAGACGATTTAGCATATGATTTTCTTCAAACAAAAATTTTTGTTCCGTATAATTCCACACCTAACCTTTTATTTTGATTGAGAATTGTATTTAGCGACTGATAACCTTTGTTGGAATTAGAATCCTGAATTTATTTTGAAATAAATAAAACGGAAATTACCAATATGGAATTCAGCAAGTTGAATTCGTATGTCGTATTTATAAAAAATTCACTCCGGCAGCTGGCGGTCGGAAAGAGTGCATTTCAAATGCAATTCTATGATGGCTCAAATCATATGAGCTATTCAGGGTATGAATTCAAAGGCGCCGTTTTCGAAAAACACAATTTTTGGCATTGTGTTATTCGCCATTTTCTCTGCCATTTTCGATTGGATTTTTTTCGTTGATGGCTCAAATTGTAGGGAATAATAAGGGTATTATACCCACCAATTTTCAAAACGATCACGTTATTGGTCTATTTGTAGTGATGTTTCAAAATTTTCATCCCCTAATTTCACCCCCTACCCTTGGACCAATTTGGCTGGTTAACGAACTTGACCGAGATATTAACACTAATGATTTTTGTGCGAAATTTGGTCGCTCTCCGACAAGCCCTTCGGGAGTTATCGTGTTAACAAGAAACTTTACATATATAAATATATGTATTTTTATTTTTATAAATATAAAATATTTTGAAACGACGTTTTCAAAACTAGTGGTGTAATATACTATTTACCTCATTCGTCTTCTACATTCCTTACTCATTTAATTGATTCTTGTCTATTCTATTGATTCAGTCAAGTCTTCTTTTTCTCCTACTTCATGTATTCTCTCTCTTTCTCTCTTAATATATCCATTTCTCACATGACCAATCATCTGCTGAAGCTGCTTGTTGAATATTCATCATTATTTTATTGACCCGAACTTATAAATAGTATCATTCTCTATGCATGGTGTTATACTCTGATCGAGGAAAGAAGACATACTGCTGGCAGAGGAAGTGACTCCAGCTCGGTCAATATTGGTTTGGTCTCAAATTGTAGAGTAGAATGTTTTCTATACTATAATTTAAGACCAAATTTATAACTTTCGAATCAATATCGACCGACCGAGTAATAATTTTCCCATAGTATTGCCAATTACATCATGTGCCTGCAACTTCTGTAGTAGGATATAATCTGTACAAGCAAAAAAGACCTTCTGGCAAGATGATAAAATGATTTCATCTCGGTCAATATTGGTTCAAAACTTATCAATTTGATCCCAAATTGTAGGAAACAATTTGATCTACTATTAAGACAAAATTTATAATTCTTGAACAAATATTGACCAAGCTAGAGTCATTTTCTAATCTTGCCAGAGGGTCTTCTTTGCTTGGAAAGACTATACCGTGATTGGAACCTTACACAAGGTATTCAAATATAACTACATAAATTTCAAAAGTCAATCTCTTAACTTCCCTTCCTAATTTCAACAACTGATAATTTATCACCAACACGTACCCAATAAGCAGCAGGACTTATCAGAACCCCTCCGCAACATCAATTATAATTATTAACTATAAGTGAGCGGTGATAAATCTCAATTATCACACACTTTTCAGTGAGAGATGATGACACCCTTGTAGTCTGTCCAAGCAAGGAAGACATCTAGGCAAGATGGGAGAATGACTCCAGCTCGGTCAATATCGACTCAAAAACTATAAATTCTGTCTCAAATTGTAGATCAGAATGTTTCCTACAATGTGAGACCAAATTTATAATTTTTGAAACAATATTGACCGAGTTGGAGTCATTTTCCCATCTTGCCAGAGGGTCTTCTCTGTTCGAACAGATTATACTGATGTAATGCTTCTTGTTATTGGAGTCACAGAGAGACAAGAGCAGAACACGATATTTATAAAAATTGCCTTTTGACAATGTAACATAAATAAGAAGGGTTGGGGAAGAATCAATGACAGTCGCTAAATCATTACAATCATCCTCTCTATCTTATTTCAGTCTTTCTTCTTTCTTTGCTTTCTCTTACTCTTGGCTTTTAATTCTTCTTGAGTTCCTCAAATCTTCTTCTACTTTGCTCCTTTCTTTCGAATGATATTCACATGTTATTTTATTTAGCATCATTGATAATAATTTTATCTTATCTACACTCCTCTTTCTCTTGTTTCAGACTTTCTTTTTCCTTTCTTTTTACTTTCTGTCTTCAATTCGTTCTTATTCTCTCAACCATTTTTCCTTCCGCTTCTTCCTTCCTTCCTTCTTCCTTCCTCCTTCCTTCTTCCTTCCTTCTTCCTTCCTTCCTTCTTCCTTCCTTCCTTCTTCCTTCCTTCTAATGGTACCGCGCTCGAGCTGCCCGGTTCTAAATTCGCTGCTAAAGCTGCCTATTACTTATATTATAGATGTTTACTCAGTTATTAGGGCTGCTAATGTATAATAGGACTGTTGAGCCATTGACAAACAAACAATGTATATTAAATAAATAAATAGTGAAATTCACAACTTTTTAAGCCGTTTCAAGTGAATTCCATTATTTTTATTGTTTCATTATACATTAGTAGCCCAAATAATTGAGTGAATCCTCATAATATTTATCTATTTATTGAACCAATGTACAAGATAAGGAAAGAAAAAACAGGCTATTGCCATAAACTTCTTCTATTCCTAATTTAGTCACATAATAAATTGTCCTAATTTTCAGGTTATGTATAAAATTTTGTTTTACCCAAAGCTTTCCACTCGAATAAAAGATAATTCGAAGTAACTGATCAATTAAGGATTTAGAAAGGTTAATATTAAGCCGAAATAACACAAAACTATTTGAAAGTTTCATTAGAATATTTGAAAGTTTTAAGCCGAAAATTACACCTTCAATCGAAGTCACAACATAATTATACCTAAGAAGGAGGATAAAGAGGAGGAAGAGTTGGAGGAGTAGGAGGAGGATGAGGAGGAGGAGGGGAGGAGGAGGATGAGGAGGAGGAGAAGGAGAAGGAGGAGGAGGAGTAGGACAAGGAGGATAAGGAGGAGGAGGAGTAGGTGGAGGAGGAGTTGGAGGAGGAGAAGGAGAAGGAGAAGGGAGAGTAGGAGAAGGAGACGGGAGAGGAGGAGGAGGAGGTGGAGGAGAAGGGGAAGAAGAAGGAGGAGGAGGTGGAGAAGGAGGAGGAGGAGGAGGGGGAGGAGGAGGAGAAGAAGGAGGAGGAGGAGAAGAAGGAGGAGGAGGAGGAGGAGGAGGAGGAGGGGGAGGAGGTGTTGGTGGAGAAGGAGGAGGAGTAGGAGGAGGAGGAGAAGGAGGATGAGGAGGAGATCGAAGAGGAGGAGGTGGAATAGAAAGAGGTGGTGGCGGAGAAGGAGGAGGAAGAGGAAGAGGAAGAGGATGAGGAGAAGGAGGAGGAAGAGAAAGAGGAAGAGGATGAGGAGAAGGAGGAGGAGGAGGAGGAGGAGGAGGAGTAGAAGGAGGAGGTGGAGGAGGAGGAGGTGGAGGAGGAGGAGTAGGACGAGGAGGATAAGGAGAAGAAGGAGTAGGACGAGGAGGATAAGGAGAAGAAGGAGTAGGACGAGGAGGATAAGGAGAAGAAGGAGTAGTAGGAGGAGGAGTTGGAGGAGTAGGAAAAGGAGAAGGGGAAGAAGAAGGAGGAGTAGGAGGAGGAGGAGGAGAGAAAGGAGGAGAAGGAGGAGGAGTAAAAGGTAGGAGGAGGAGGAGGAGAAGGAGGAGGAGGAGGAGGAGGAGGAGGAGGAGGAGGAGGTAGGAGGAGGAGGAGGAGGAGAATGATGAGGAGGAGGAGAAGTGTTGGAAGAATATACCTCTTTTGTACACTCATCAAGACTGCTACGGCTTCTCACTCCCTCACAAATTAAGAATTATCGGTTGGAGGGGGTCACTAACTTTCCACCCACCCATCAATTTAACCTCCTCACGCCAGTTCATCCAACCCCCCCCCCCCCCATTTTGTTGCACCCTCGAAAGCGATCTGACCCCTTCAACCCTCATACTTCTTGGCTGGTGGTACAAATTGCGACTTCGGTACATGATCTAATTCCATCCAATCAGATGATCTTGAATAAAGCTGCTGACTTTCAAGGTAATATCACATATTTAGTGAGTAACATGTTTTTATAGCTATTCAGTTCCAGCCCGAGCTGGAACAGCCCGAGTTCAGTTCGAGCTAGAGTCATTTTCCCATCTTGCCAGAGGCTCTTCTTTGCTTGGCCAGACTATACTGATGGTGCGATGATCGTTGATCGTTGTAGTCAATCAGCTGTGGCCAATCACAACACTTGTTTAACAACATACCTTAAGCAAACATGAATGTTTGGGAAGCTGGACTTCATTAATTACGAGGAGCGTTCATAAAGTAAGTGCCGTTTGGTCACAGAAAAAAATGTACTCATAAGAAACAAATTTCATTGTCATGTTTAGTTGGGTATGATCTTTCTTTACGTCTCTGCATCATCACAGTTCACTTGTAAGCATTTTCGTACCGCTGCGCCAGCTTCTTTAACCCCTCTGCATAGAAACTTGCCGCCTGAAAGTGGAACCAGTTGACAACGGCGTTTTTGAGTCCCTCTTCGGTTTCAAAGCGTTGTCCACCGAGCCCCTGTTTAAAATGCAAGAAGAGGAAATATAGTCGCTAGGTGCAAGGTCGGGACTGTAGTGGGAGGTCATAAAGTTCTCAACGAATATCTTGAATTTTCTCCATGGTTTTGGCAGCAGTGTGAGTCTTAAAAAATTAAGACATGTGATCCAAACCAAACGCCGCGGGAAACTGTCATCTGCCATAACTCTCCTCCACGATAACGCGCGTCCTCACACTGCTGCCAAAACCATGGAGAAAATTCAAGATATTCGTTGAGAACTTTATGACCTCCCACTACAGTCCCGACCTTGCACCTAGCGACTATATTTCCTCTTCTTGCATTTTAACACATCAACTGTAATTGTTGTCCCTTTTGACGAAGAAGAAGAAGAAGAAGAAGAAGAAGAGGGAGAAGAAGAAGAAGAAGAAGAAGAAGAAGAAAAAGAAGAAGTAAAAGAAGAACACATAACAGCTAGAAAATTTCAATACAGTAGTTGATTCTTGAACGAAACCAATGTATTGATGATGGAACATAACAATTATCTACTTATCAGATAAGTAGTTTTCTTGTGTTAATTTATTTTCAACACCAACTCTTACATGTTCCTTCTTATCACTATAGAGCGGGGCAAGTTGAGACAACTTTCACTTACTGATTTTTACAATTCTCTTCTATGATTTTAAATCGGTAAAATCATGATGTAATGAATTCATATGTTATGCATTCATATAAAAAATAATATTCTTGATTAAATTATTCATTTCTCCAAAAATGACATTCTAATATGATGATACAAAGTGTATCAATGTTCCCCACATGGGGGCAGGTCGATATCAGTTGGGGGCAAGTTGATACAAGTGTATAATATGAAAGAAAAAAGATATTAAGAAGGCAAGAGATTGAAAACAAAATTTATAAACTGGAATTTAGTAGTCTTATAAAAGTAAAATATCGTATTTGATGTAATAATTAAAAACAATAGTTTGTAATAATTGAATAAAAGAAAGTTTTTGCATATAGGCCTATATCAAAATATTATTTGATTAGAAACTTAAACATAATTGCTATTCTCTGTTATTTTCCATTTTCTCACTAATGCTGTGGTCTTGCGTGACCAATGTAGCTCTCAGGTTGAAATCATTGAAGCATTTCCGCCAGAAATTACGGAAAAGACTTCTTCCACAGCTGGGAAAATGTTTCCTTCGGCAGAAACACGCAATCGGTTTACCAGGAAAACTCAATTCTCAATCGAAGTATAGAGCCTAGTAGCCTACTGGAAGCTTTGAGAATGTTTTTGAGAATTTGGAAGATCACATTACTATAGTCTGTCCAAGCAAAGAAGAGCCTCTGGCAAGATGAGAAAATGACTACAGCTTGGTCTATTTGTTCAAGAACTATTAAAGTGGTGAACCGAACATGAACCAAACATAAATCAAACATAAACAGAACACAATCTTAGCACGAACCGAACACAAACTGAACATGAACCAAATATGGATCGAACATGAACAGAACACAATCTTAACACGAACCGAACATGAACCGAACACGAACTGAACATGAACCAAACGTGAACATGTTGAACATGAACATGAACTGAAACACGAATAGAAGATAACCGAACACAAACCGAACACTATAGTCGACCACAGATCATTGGAATTACCAAGGTCACAGGATTACTGAGCCCTGTTGCCACTGTAGTCCACCCTCACCCAAACAAAACATCACTCCTTCTCTCTCACACGCACTGTCTTATTACCTACCCCTAAGTACAAAGCGGCATCACCGGAGGGAGAAACAGGGAGTGGTGTCGGAAGAATTGCTCGCCCTTGACCATTCCAATGATCTGTGGACGACTATAACCGATCACGAACCGTACACGAACCAAGCATGAACCGAACATGAACCTACCTAAAAGTACTATTCATCTATCTCATTACCCACGCACAAGTCTATGAGCTGATGTAGGCTACATCCTCATAGAACAAAACAAACAGAACCATATATTATTCATTGTGTCAACTAATATATAGTCTGCATTGAAGAAAGTAGCTATGATAACTTTCCCGACAATATTTGTTTCAGCATGCATAAGAATGTAGGAGAGAGCTGTAGAGAGAGAGGAAGCGACTGCAATTATTATGATAATTTTCGGGAGAATGGTGATAATTTGCGGTGATACCGCTGACGTTTCAAATTAACGTTCGCGCAAAGTGAACGTGCTCTTGTCACTTGAGCGTCGCAATCATACAGAAAGGCAGCGTTGATGCTACGAAATAAACTAGTTAATTCAACGAGACGTAACAGTTGATTCAACGAGACGTAACAGTTCATTTAAAGAGGTATAACAGTTGATTCAACGAGGTATAACATTTCACTCTGAATTATTTTACACGACTCTGTAGTCAAACATTTTTGAATATAAGTTTAAATAAACTTCTACTCACATGTGGAGCGCTTTCGGATGTTAATCCATTTTCAACACTGCCTTCATTTCGTTGTCACTGATTGGTCTAGGAAGCATTGGTGTTGGCGGTACTATTTAAATTTATTATGACGAATAGTTGGCGGTTTTGTTTGAATTTATTAGTGTGTCAAAAAGTCTATGGGATTTGAAGTTTAGATGTTCATTTAGGATGTTTTGGGGGTCGGTTTTTATGTGTTTATATATTTCATATTGTTCTAGAGTGTTGAGTTCTGGTCCTTTTGTTTTTATGTGTATTATTTGCAAATTGTTGTTGATGTTTGTGTAGGTATGATTGTTTTCTATAAGGTGTAATGCATAGGTTGAATCTGGATTGGTGATGTGTTCTCTGTATCTTTTATTGAAGGATCTACCGGTCTGCCCTACATAATATTTTGGGCAGTTAGTGCATTTCAATTTGTAGACACCTGGATTCTCAAATTTATTTGTTTTTTGTTGTTTTTTTGTGAAAACAAAATAGATGAGTATTATTCAGCCAGACAAGCAGATTCCAAACACTTCAGATCGTTGACATTTAAGGTTAGGAGAGCATGCCTTCACATACAATTCAACAAAACATGCCTAAATCTAAAAGTCACACCAAAATATGCCAGAATCAAAATCAAAAACACATCTACACCCGCGAAGGTTACTCAGAAAAAAGCTCAGGAAATATTTATTAAAGAATCAATAAAACAACAGTACAAACAGAAAGACACTCATAACCTGAATCTGATGAAAAAACAACTTCTGATTTCAAACAAATATGGCCAGCTATACTTTAATGGACTTGTGGAACACACAAACCAATGGGTAAACAAGAAAATTGCAAAACTAAAAATAAAACACAATGAAAAAATAAAAAAACTAATACCAAACAATCCTACAATAGAACCCACCCACACGTTTTACCAGAGAACCATGAACTTAACAAACATTCAAATAAGTAAACAAGAATCAGAACTCCTAGACAAAGGCCTACATCACAACCTACACTACAAAAACAACTCAAATAACCAGAAAAACATAATAATAAACACAGAAACTTGTATTCAAAAAGCAATGACAGCAAAACAAGAAGAACTCAGATATGAAACACACAAAATATTAGTACAACCAACAACTTCACATGAAAATGAAATGAAACCTTCTGAAATAAACATTGCTGAAAAACTTAAAGAGAAAGCCAGAACCAACAAAATCACTTTTGTAAAAGCAGACAAGAGCAATACAACAGTCATTATAGAAGAAGAAGAATTGAACAAAAAGACAATGGCATACATTATCAAGAACAATATTAAAGAAATAAACAATGACCCTACTGAAGTATATCAAAAAACTGTAAAAAACTTTATAAACCAAGCAGTACACATGATTGAACCAACACAGAAACGATACTTGAAACAGATTCACCCTGAAGCACCAACTCTACAAACTCTCCGAAAATCCATAAACCTGATATTCCAATTAGACCAATTGTAAACTACAAAAAGCACCAGCCTACAAACTTGCAAAACACACAGACAAAGTACTAAGACAACATATCAACATGAACAACCAAACACAACTTAAAAACAGCAATGATCTCATAGAAAAATAAAAGACATAAACATACCTCAAAACTCAACACTAGCTTCATTTGATATTGTAAACCTATACACAAACATTCCCATCAACGATACCATAGACATAATAAAACAGAAATTACAACAGAAACACACATCTCAATTAATAGAAGAAATTATTGAAAGCCTGGATATTATCACCAAACAAAACTACTTTCAACACAATACAAAATTCTACACCCAACCAAAAGGACTACCTATGGGATCACCAATATCCAGCATATTTGCTGAAATATTCTTACAAAACTTGGAAGAAACCCACATTCTCAACAGTAAATATTCAAAAAACATAATATATTGGTTCCGATATGTAGATGATGTAGTAATGCTGTACAGAGGCAACAAAAGACAATGTGAAATTCTTCGTACATATATAAATAAAATAAACAGAAACATCCAATTCACAGCAGAGTATGAAACAAACAATAGACTGAACTTTCTGGACCTCACAATTTCAAAGACCCCAAACAACAAACATACTTTCAATATTTATAGAAAACCAACAATGTCAGACACCCTCATTCACCAAACATCAAATCACCCAATCCAACACAAACATGCTGCCTTTAAATCAATGCTCCATAGACTGAACACCATCCCCTTATCAACCACAGACTACAACACAGAACTCAACACTATAAAATACCTAGCACAAGCCAACGGATATGAGCCAAACCTAATTGACAGACTCCACCAAAAAATGAAAAATAAAACAGGGAAAAATACAAAAAATGAAGACAAATACATCACATTAACTTACTTCAACTCCAAATCATACAGCATGGCAACAAAATTCAAAAAAGCTGGGTACAACATTGCTTTTCAAACAAAAAATAAAACAAAAAACATCCTCACAAAAAAACAAGTTTTTCATTGTGTTTTATTTTTAGTTTTGCAATTTTCTTGTTTACCCATTGGTTTGTGTGTTCCACAAGTCCATTAAAGTATAGCTGGCCATATTTGTTTGAAATCAGAAGTTGTTTTTTCATCAGATTCAGGTTATGAGTGTCTTTCTGTTTGTACTGTTGTTTTATTGATTCTTTAATAAATATTTCCTGAGCTTTTTTCTGAGTAACCTTCGCGGGTGTAGATGTGTTTTTGATTTTGATTCTGGCATATTTTGGTGTGACTTTTAGATTTAGGCATGTTTTGTTGAATTGTATGTGAAGGCATGCTCTCCTAACCTTAAATGTCAACGATCTGAAGTGTTTGGAATCTGCTTGTCTGGCTGAATAATACTCATCTATTTTGTTTTCACAAAAAAACAACAAAAAACAAATAAATTTGAGAATCCAGGTGTCTACAAATTGAAATGCACTAACTGCCCAAAATATTATGTAGGGCAGACCGGTAGATCCTTCAATAAAAGATACAGAGAACACATCACCAATCCAGATTCAACCTATGCATTACACCTTATAGAAAACAATCATACCTACACAAACATCAACAACAATTTGCAAATAATACACATAAAAACAAAAGGACCAGAACTCAACACTCTAGAACAATATGAAATATATAAACACATAAAAACCGACCCCCAAAACATCCTAAATGAACATCTAAACTTCAAATCCCATAGACTTTTTGACACACTAATAAATTCAAACAAAACCGCCAACTATTCGTCATAATAAATTTAAATAGTACCGCCAACACCAATGCTTCCTAGACCAATCAGTGACAACGAAATGAAGGCAGTGTTGAAAATGGATTAACATCCGAAAGCGCTCCACATGTGAGTAGAAGTTTATTTAAACTTATATTCAAAAATGTTTGACTGCAGAGTCGTGTAAAATAATTCAGAGTGAAATATTTACTAGCAGTTCGTGATGGAAAACAAAATAGATGAGGTATAACAGTTGATTTAACGAAACATATCAGTTGATCCACCGAGGTATAAAAGTTGATTCAACGAGGTATAAAAGTTGATTCAACGAGGTATAAAAGTTGATTCAACGAAAGTATGCTTACTAATAGTTGATTCAACATAGCCTATAATACTGTAATATCTATATGAGATTACTCGTAATAAATGAAATAAAACTGAAACCTTTGTTTTATAACAAACCAGTTGATTCAACATGACTAAACAGTTTATTCAACGAATGAAAGCTTAAAATTTGTTGATCCATGTCTGTCCAAGCTAAGAAGACATTTTGGCAAGATAGTAGAATGCCTTCAGCTCGGTTATTATCGGTTCAAAAAACATAGATTCAATCTCAAATTGTAGATCACAATTATTTTTCCTACAATTTGAGACCAAATTTATAATTTTTGAACCAATATTGACCGAGCTGAAGTGATTCTCCCATTTTGCAAGAAGTCTTCTTTGCTTGGACAGACTATATCTATATCACATTTGCAATAACTTGAGGCCAATGTCTTGCTGTCTTTATTGTTTAAAATCAAGGACAAGACAAGAGCTGTGATTGGCTACAGCTGTTCGATTGCGGCCGACCGTCGGACTGTTTCGCATAAAGGAAAACCTACCTTTACGCGCACCCATAAAGTTTGTTCATTTTATTCTGAAGTGATCTTGAATAGAGTATAGCATAGCACCTATTCAATATGGCTAGATCACTGGTGGCTCGTGCCACGAAAAAGGTGAAGTGCTCGTATCTTTTACTGCACAACAATTCACCTGTTTTGTGAGCGCGAGCCGCCAGTGGGCTAGATGAACTAGTTGAACCATATTCATCCTCAAACAGTTTCGTTTCGTTTCGTTTCGTTGCGTTTGAAAACGTTTGATGACAGACAACACACATCTGCTGAAGGTAATTTAATACATTGCTGCAGCCGTACATAATTCGCGCAAGCTTAGAAGACACCCGACCACAATACACTCTTCATTGAAACGGCGTGTCTTCTCAACCTACGCCAACTAAATAGCAGGTTCCAAAAATTAAGGCGGTTGGCGTATGACTCTTGTTAAAGCTCAGCTCTGTCGGGACAGTCTGGAGGTGTCCATGAGTGTTAATTAGTTTAGGTGAGGTCTCTCCCGTTTTAAAGACCTCTCGGACACAGCTGGCCGACTGTCCTGACAGAGCTGATAATCAATAACAGTCATACGTCATCCGCCTCAATTTTCGGCACGAGCTATAGCCGTCGAGTGAGAGTAATTACACAGACGCTGTAATCGCTGAAGATTAATAGCGCACTCTCTTGAAGGCTGCAGGTACTAATCTGTCCGAACAAAAAAGACATTCTAGCAAGATGGGAAAACGACTCCAGCTCGGTCAATATGGGTTCAAAATATATCATTTTGGTCTCAAATTGTAGACCAGAATGTTATCTACAATTTGAGATCAAATTTGTAATTTTTCAAGCAATATTGATCGAGCTGGAGTCATTCCCCCATCTTGCCAGAATGTTTTCTTTGCTTGGACAGACTCTTCAATGTCCCACCGCTGCCGACAATATTTCAACACTGACGGTAATTAACTGTTTCAGAAGAGAATGAGGAATGGTGGTATGGTGGTATGGTAGTGAAAGAATGGTGTTGGAAGAGAAAGAGATAAAAGATATGGTGATAAGGGAATAAGTTTTGAAGAGGAAGTGAGACAAAGTTTAAAGCCGCGTATCGACAGTGCGAGGCATGTGCCGCGAATGCCTCAAGGTACAGTCTGTTCACGCAAAAAAGAGTCTTGCTACTACTACTAGTCTACTATCTACTCCAGTCTCCAGCTCGGTCAATATTGGTTCAAACATTATTGATCTGGTCTCAATTAACATTTCGATCTTCAATTTAAGACCAAATCAATCATTTTTGAACCAATATTGACCGAGCTGGAGACTGGAGTAAAGCCTCTGTAGGTCGATACTAATAAAGTCGATACCGCTAATAAAGTCGATACCGGGTTTGCTAGCAGCCAGGCAAACGCGGCACACAATTCGCAGCGAGCAGAGCCTGTTGCCTCGCAACGCACAACGAACAATTCTACAAACTATACCCTCAAAATTGTACCCTATTCCTATGAATTTTTGTGATTGACAATTCTATTTGGGTGCAGAAGGTTCTAATAGGCAATATATAAATAATAAACATTGCCTTAAATTTTTATCTACTAATTGAGCACAAAATAACCTCCAAAGTCCAAATTATCAATTGTCAGAGCTTAGTTGCTTTGTCTCCCGCTTGATGGCGCTAGTCAATTTGTTCGTGTGCTCGCATTTTTGGTTACAAAAAAATGCAGATTTTTCATTACTATACTATAATTATAATTATTTTTGATTATTGCAGATTATATTCACACATATGCCTCAGCCATGAGTTTATACTTTTTTGCGTCACCAGACTGTACTGCGAGGCATTCGTGGCACATGCCTCGGACTGTCGATACGCGGCTTAAGAATGATAGGAAGCTGTTCTTGAAATGAAAGTAAAGTGATATGTCGAACTATTTCACGTTTTATGAGAATGATAGAATCCGTTTTGAGAATAGATAGATAGATAGATAGATAAATTGCCTTTATTAAGGGCGGAGTTAAGACTCTTGGTCCTCTCTACCACTCAACCCTTTACATTATGTACAATAAATATATACAATCATTTTAGTTTAAAACAAACAAGTACATTCCTCATAAAAAGAAATCAAGAATAATCATAATAAATTAACATAATCGAAACTAAATACGAATGATAGAGATACGAATGAGAATGATAGAATCCACTGAATCAATCTTAGTCTTCTCACAATTGGCAACCATCTTGTAAGATGATAAGAGTTTATGATGTTACAAAAATCATACACTGCTTTTATAACAATCCCAAATGAACAAGCCAACCATGTTATGGAGAATAAACGAGAGTTGAAAGTAGCCATTACATTCAAAACAAATCAAATGTTGAATGGAGAATAAGACAACATCATAATTATAGGCATTGATGTATTCAGTATCCAGTATTCAGTATTTTTATTGCCATTAATATAAAATCTTACAGTACATATTACAAAATCTTCATAATTACATAAATAGAGTTAAAGAATATAAATACAATAAGATTATGTAAATGTAAGAAATATTGAAGAAATGAATAAAAAGTCTAGGCTTCACCAGCAAAAAGAATATCTTTGCCCGCTGGTGAGTGTTGCAAGAGAAAAAAAAAATTATATAAACTTAAAACATAACATTATTTAAACATAATTGAAGTCAATCATAATATTTAAAAGTATTACAATAAGAAATCATTTGTAGCTCAATTTTAGTAGAAAATTATAGTATAATTTTAGAACAATTACCTAATAGCTATACTCTATTCACGATCACTTGAGACGGAATAAACAAGCTTTTTGAGTGTGTATGCGTGTAATGGAAGGTCTTCTTCTATGCGAAACTTTCAACCACAGACCAACAGCTGTAGCCAACTACAGCTCAAAACAACAGTCTTGAGACAATACAAGTCGGACTGTAGCCAATCACAGCTCCAGAAAAGAGTCAGCTGTTCGACTGCAGCCAATTTTTTCGCATAGAAAAAGACCTTCCAATACACGCACACACACGCAAAAGGTTTGTTTATTTCGTATCAAGTGATCGTGAATGGACTATAGATGTTACGATCCTTTGATGACATGGTACACTACCCGTCTTATAATCTTTTACGGACTCCACAAGCAAAATAATGGAACTGGAATAGAATAAATTGGATGTTAAAATTTATTAGCTTATGTGCTCATTGTAAGTAATGAAGCTTACTTTAAGTACAGCTGAAAAATTTTAATATCCAATACATTTTACTTCAGTTCCATGGTTTTGTTTGTGAAATACCAGCCTCTGTGAAAAATTACAAGGGAGGCCGGTTGTGCAGGTATGGTTGAATGTTTTTGATAATATTTGAATATATATCCAACACTGACGGCTCGTGCCAACGAAACACGTGAAGTGCTGTACAGTAAAAGATACGGGCACTTCACCTGTTTCCTGGGTACGAGCCGCCAATGAAATCCAATAATAGTTCAAGTAGGATAAAAAAGGAAGATAAAATTGATAGTAATCAATTCAAATTATTGTTATTGTTTTATAAGATATTAGAAATACAGAGATCAGAGAATAAGAAATATTGAAAAGCGGTTTTGATCTATTCATCAACTTGGAACTTATCGTTATTTTGAGAATTTATTATTGATTCATTGTTATGATTCCAGATTTGTTAATGATGAATTCTAGTTCAAAAATTGAAATCTGAAACTCAAAAGAAACAAAAATTAACCCATTTCAACTTCTTCTTCTTCTTCTTCTTCTTCTTCTTCTTCTTCTTTTTCTTCTTCTCCTTCTTCTTCTTCTTCTCCTTCTTCTTCTTCTTTGCATGAGTTTTACGGAATGGAAATGGAGGATACGGTTGTTGACATTGCAGCTTGTAGAGCTCGGCCAATCAGAGAGCAGTACGAAACCAAGTAGGCTAAGCCACGCCTCCAATTCTATCACACAATGCTATTGGTCGAATTGTGTAGCTCGGGCTCAACTGCTCAAATCGATCCGAAGTCAGAACGTTGAAAGAATGGAACAAAACGTTTCCAAAACCAATTAGCCTACAGTGTAGGAAATTAGAACATGCGTTAAGTTAACGTATTAATAAATTACTGCGTTAGGTCTGTATAAGGCATTTAAGAAATTAATTGCTGATTAATTTGAATCGTAATTGTTGCAAATACAACGCTAATAAATCAATGAAATTGAAAATGTGATCTAATTATTGTGTAATTTGTCGCATTAATAAATTAGGACAATAATTGTCCTATTGTGATTACGATGGAACTGTTTGGTATTCAAAGCAATTGGGAACTAATTCAATGGTATTTTGAACGAATAAAGCTGAGTGGATCTGTCAATTTGAAATTTATTTGAATTTGGTTCAGTTATAGGTTGCAGTATCGACGTCCAATTCAATCATACTCCATGCGCTTGTTAGTTATTTATGACCACTGACGGGAAGTGCTGTATAGTAAAAGATACGGGAACTTCACCTGTTTCGTGATGGTTTGAACAGTGTGTTTGAGGAAGAATCTGTCAAACTTCTAAAGGTATTTTTTTACACTAATTAGGAGAAAGCTTCATTGAGGGACCCTCAGAATAATGATTTACTGAGACAAAATAGCAGAAAGTTACATTTTCCATCAAATCTTTAAATTTATTTTTTCCAGGGGTTTATATGTAGGCTACTGGAATGATAGTCTCCTATCATAGTCTGTCCAAGCAAAGAAGACATTCTGGTTAGATGGAAAAATGACTCCAGCTTGGTCAATTATCAATTTAATCTTAACTTGCCGAGAAGATTTTTCCCCCACAATTCGAGAGCAAATTTGTAATTTTTGAACCGATATTGACTGAGCTGGAGTCAATTTTACATCTTGCCAGAAAGTCTTCTTTGCTTGAACAGACTATGGCTAGATACTTTCCACAATAGTTGGTTTAGCTAGTATGTCCAATGAAGCCAATATGTTTGTAACTAATATGTTTGTAATATGTTTGAAGTAATATGTTTGTAACTAAAAATATTGACTGAAAAAATGTGGGGAATATGCTGAGAACTCAATTTTTCCACTTCAAATATTGATCTAGTGTAAAGATATTAGGGGGTCTTGAAACTGTTAAATGAAACTGTCCATTATAACTGGATATTGGATTGAAACCTAATGCTTTTAATGAATAGATCTTGTGGATAACTTCATCTAGAAGATAAAATGGCGATATCCTAATTGAGTGAAACTCACTCTAATCTCAGATTGGGTGTAGCGATCAGAAGTGGACGAACATATCAAAATAATATTAAATTTTTCTCTTTTAATATGCAATTTTCAAGTCTAATGCATCCCCATAGGTATAGGAAATACATTTTGTTTGTGTTGTGGAATACATATTTGTTGTTGGGTCGGAACACGTTTTTAGTACTGTTTTAATCCAAAACGAAGCTTTTTTTAAGAAAATATTCCTGTATTTATTTGGTAGTCTGTATGTTCAAAGCCTAAATCTCAAAGAAAGAAAATATTTTCTCAGAAAGACAGAACAAGGAAACAGATGATTCCACTGGCGGCTCGTACCCTTGAAACAGGTGAAGTGCCCGTATCTTTTACTGTATAGCACTTTACCTGTTCCGTGGGCACGAGCCGCCAGTGAATGATCAAAGTGAAAGTGAATTTTTCTCCATTCTTCAAGATTCACCTTGGAATATAAGTGTATTGTGTGCATAATTCAGATACAGTAGCAGACCTTATAAGTTACTCTCTTTAATGAAACTTTCCACTCTACGTCTACAAGTATTAGGTAGTTAATAACCCAATGTATTCTAGTCCGTGGGTTACACCAATTCAAATATGAAAAGTTGAGAGGGGGCGCTGTTCTTAAGTTATTGTACCATTGAAAAGAGGGGGAGATGATTACCCCCTCCTTCTAAAAGGGTACATAGTCTGTCCAAGCAAAGAAGACATTCTGGCGAGATGGGAAAATTACCACAACTCGGTCAATATTGGCTCAAGAGTTATAATTTTGTTTTTAAATTGTAGAAAACATTCTGATCTACAATTTGAGACCAAGTTTATAGTTTGTGAACCAATATTGACCGAGCAGAAGTCATTTTCCCATCTTGCCAGATGTCTTCTTTGCTTGGACAGACTGCCACCACTTTCAATGGGGCACAAGGGGATTGTAGCTCATATAGCCTACGACCCCCCTTACATCGCGGCTAACGTAAACGTACAAAACATATATCTATTTTTTTATCGTACACAACATCTCATCTCGATAGTCTTTTCAGGTGAATTGCATTCGTTGCATTTAGGTCTATTGGAATTCAAGGCTTTTCAGCTATCTTAATGCTTATTGGCTATTGAAGCCTAATAAATTAGGTCAGAGAAAACAAATGATGTCAGATCCACAAAGTTTATTTAAACTTAAGTTAAGTTTTAAGATTTAAGTTAAGTTTCAATGCTCAGAGCATCATCAACAGTGGAGAAGTGATGATGATGCCCTGAGCATTGAAACTTAACTTAAATCTTAAAACTTAACTTAAGTTTAAATAAACTTTGTGGATCTGACAACATTTGTTTTCTCTGACCTAATTTATGGATAAGTTCCACAACATATCTGATCAAAGTGTAAATCCTAATAAATTATTTATTGTAGCATGAAGACTGTTGAAGTGTTGAGGCTGACTTATGTTATGAATTATGATTATTAGAAGTTATAATAATAATTAACGAATATTCGATATTACATAATATCAAATTAGAATATTAAATTAATATTAAATCCGTGTTTCGGATGGACACGTTAAGCCGTCGGTCCCGGCTGCCTAAAAACAGTCGTTAAGTCATGTGAGAGGCCCTGAAATTGATCAGGAGCGACCTGAAAACTCTGACACCAGACCTGAGCCAGCCAGGTTACACGAATATTATTATTATTTTATCAAATTAGAATAAGCAACAGCTTCCTTTAATAGAAACCTTCATATTAAGGGGAGTTATAAACTATAAACAAATGAACTATAAACAAATAAACTATGAACTAAAAAACTAATAAACAAAAACTAATTAACAAAAACTAATCAACTATAAACAATAAATGCACATGTTTAGAGCACATGACGAACAAAGTCTGTCCAAGCAAAGAAGACATTCTGGTAAGATGTGAAAATGTCTCCAGCTCGATATCCATTGAAAATTATGAATTTGATCTCAAATCCTGGGAAACTTTCTGATCTACAATTTGAGTTCAATTCAGAGTTTATCAACCAGTATTGACCGAGCTGGAGTCATTATCCCATGTTGTCAGAATGTCTTCTTTGCTTGGACTGACTATATCTGTATGAACTACAGTGACCATATAAGTCTTATACAGGGTGTTTCAGAAGGAATGTGCAATACTTCTCAGGCTGATTCCTCACACCAAGTAGACAAAAAAGTTCTATGGGACCATCCCACAAAAACGCTTTGTTACCGAGATAACAATGGCGGAAAATTGAGATTTTTCAAAATATATTAATTTTTCTAATTTTTTAGAGGCTTTAGTGAGGTTCTGAAATAATCAATTCCTATGTAAAATTAGCTGAGGAATTCAATGAAACCTGTTCCAAGTTTGTAACTTTAACGGTTATTGAGATAATTGGGAAAAATATGCTAGAAGACGCTATTTTTCAACAATAAGGGTTATAACTGGATAAGGAATCATAAAATTGTATTTTTTATTAATGGAAGTTGAAGAGAGTCGGATTCTGAAGAAAAAGTTAAATGGCGGCGATTGTGTAAATCTTATCCAAATCTCAGAAATGGCGATCAAAAATTGCAAAATCGCTACTAAACACAAATTTATCACTTGTGCTACGTTTTGTCAATTTTTCGATTTTTGATCGCCATTTCTGAGATTTGGGTAAGATTTACACAATCGCCGCCATTCAATTGTTAAGTCATAACAGAGGCCCTGAAATTGATCAGGAGCGACCTGAAAACTCTGACACCAGACCTGAGCCAGCCAAGTTACACGAATATTTTAATTATTATTATTTAACATATGAAAACTGATAGACCTGATTACTACCAAGGTAATTAGATTACAGTAAGCTAATTACCTTGATTACTTAAAACTTAGCAACAGAACCCTACATAAAACACTACTTCAAGAGAATAAATTCACACTTCCACTAATATTCTCGAAAAACATGAATTTTTCCTCAGAACAAGTTTGTTTTCCAAACCAGACATCAGACATCGCCTGAAAGCTGTTAGCTTCACTATTGTTTTAAGACTTGCAGAAACAGAAAAACCGAGTCACCAGTGGATTTCCCAACGAAATTTTCCACGCTTTCCCGCGCGCGGTGAAAAGCTCCTCAGACACGAGTGTCTGAATTTTCATCACAGCCGGAAAAGCGTATTTTGAGAGGTGGGGGTGAATAGGGGGGTTGAAGGGAAGTCGTGACGGAATATTTTTATTTCGCCGAGAGGGTCCTTGGGGTGTTTATTTTAAGCGTGGGGGGGAGGAGTACCAAAACCTCAAATACTTGAGTTACTCTTCTCTTTTTCTGCCTTCACTCCTTCCCCCTCTCGCTCTTCTTTGAGAGGTGTCTCTCCTGTTGATACAGGGCACTCACGGGGTGTGAGGAACCCCTGAAAAAATTGAACCCCCTAGGATTTCGGTGGGAGGGGGACGAAGTTCCAAAAACCGATAATACTGTCACGTGTGTGTCCACCAAGATATATAGTCTGTCCAAGCAGAGAAGACCCTCTGGCAAGATGAGAAAATGACTCCAGCTCGGTCAAAATTGATTAAAAAATTATTGATTTGGTCTCAATCGTAGGAAACATTCTGATCTACAATTTGAGACCAAATCGATATTTTTTGAACGAATATTGACCGAGCTGGAGTCATTTTCTCATCTTGCCAGAGGATCTTCTTTGCTTGGACAGACTATACCTTCCCCTCACTCTTTATCAAGTCTCTCTCTTACTCTTTTACTCTTGTAAACAAAACAGTCGATACCTTTTTCTACCTTTTTTCGAGCGCTAGGGGTGGCGGGGGTTTTTCGAAACTGTGGAAACGAATTCTCTTAGTTGTAGGTGGAATACCAAGTTTTGGAATACACCAAAAGGTGGCTTGATTCACGAGTTACGTTTCATTCAAGTGTGGAGAATGATATTCTTGGTGCACTGGCGGCTCCTGCCCACGAAACAGGTGAAGTGCTGTACAGTAAAAGACACGAGCACTTCACTTGTTTCGTGGACTCATTTTTTAATTAATTAGTGAGTAAAAAATAGTTTATGAATTGAGTCTTGTTTTGTGTGCTGTAAGGAATCAAACTTAATACAGTGAAAATAATATTGTGAATGCCTGAATACTTCTCTACACGGCAGATTTATGTAACGTAGTAATGATACAAACGTTCAAGATTGATACGCAATCGTACAGGAAGGAAGCTCCTTGATACTAGACATTTGCAACGTGGTGCCAGCTCATTTGTCAATGCCAAAAATCGGAAAAATGACTATTGACTCTCTAAAACGCAGAGTTTTATCATAATTTCGTATTAATTTGATTTGAAAAACTTAGTTTTAATGCATTCAAAATGTTCAATCATTGAGAAATCCTATTTTCAATATGGCAACAATCAATGAGCATTGCAGAAATCTTGTATCAAAACGAGCTTTCTTCCTGTATCAATTTTGGACTCTGTATCATTACTGCGTATCGGAAATCCTCTGAGTGAAAAAGGCTTTAGAGTTTAATTCTTAATTTAGGTTTTTGTGTGTTGCTGTTGAAAAGCTTATAAAGTTGATTAAATTGTGAAGGTGGAAGAGCAGTGCTGTATGATTATGATAAAATTTTTCTACAAATTAAAAAAAATCGAATTCTACTAAGACAAGTCCGCAGAAAAGCAACTTCTTTTTTTCCTAAAATTTGCTGGAACATTATAAAAATTATTTCCTGATAAGGCTTACAATCCACGCCCAACAAATCCTATTAAATTTTGTAGAAATGAAGCCAAAATTGGATCAAATAATTCTTATTCAATAATAGGTGGAAAGTGGAACGAATAAATTCTTCTACTTCAATGTAAGTAAATAAGTAGTATTGATAACAAGTAATATCTAAGTAGATATATAATAAGTAGTCTTCTACTTCTACGTTAATATTATTGAATATTTAACAGCTATCTATCTTGAATTTTAGAGTTTGGAATACTTTGTAAAATTGTTGATTCTGATTTATTACAAAATTCATCATGATTGTTACTTAACAGTATTCAGTAGGCCATCATCCTCAACTAAAAATCATCCTATTAAAAAATATTAAAGTTATAAACTTATTCGAAGTCATCACACTGAATCCTAACAATCCATTCACATTCATCCACTAAAAACGTTAATTTTTTTGTTTATCCAGTGCAACCCATGATTGCTTACGGCGAAATTTGTCCTGGCTATATTGGACTTTAACCTGTAAAACCATTATTTTCCAGCAGAATTCAGTTTTAGATGAAAACGGGACCTCCCTCCCTCACTAATAAACAGAGAGACAATTAAATGTTGGACAACAAGTGTTACAGTCTGTCCAAGCAAAGAAGACATTCTGGCAAGATGGGTAAATGACTCCAGCTCGGTCAATATTGGTTCAAAAATAACGAATTTAGTCTCAAGCTGTAGATTAGAATGTTATCTACAATTTGAGACCAGATTTGTAGTTTTGGAATAAATATTGACCGAGCTGAAGTCATTTTCCCATCTTGCCGGAGTGTCTTCTTTGCTCGGACAGTCTACCATTCACACCAGTACAAATATGTGTTAGCAAGAGAAAAAATGTCGCTACAGTTTGTACAGCCCCAGAGAGCCGCAAACACCTTTTTATCACTGGCGGCTCGTGCCTACGAAACAGGTGAAGTGCTGAACAGTGAAAGATACGGGCACTTCACCTGTTTCGTGGGTACGAGCCGCCAGTGCTTTTTCAACCTGAAACTCACTACACCCGACGTTAACTAACTTACAAACGAAACCTCGTATAAGCTAACAGTGCCTCACTTATTACCTCTTCCTATAGGGACGGTATACAGGGTGTTTCAGGAGGAATGTGCAATACTTCTCAGGCTGATTCCTTACACCAAGTAGACAAAAAAGTTCCATGGGACCAGCCCCCAAAAACGCTTTGTTACCGAGATAACAATGGCGGAAAATTGAGATTTTTCAAAATATATTTATTTTTCTATTTTTTAGAGGCTCTAGTGAGGTTCTAAAATAATCAATTCTTATGTAAAATTAGCTGAGGAATTCAATGAAACCAGTTCCAAGTTTGTAACTTTAACAGTTATTAAGATAATTAGAAAAATATGCTAGAAAACGCCATTTTTCAACGATAAGGGTTATAACTGGATAAAGAATCATAAAATTGTATTTTTTATTAATGGAAGATGAAGAGAGTCGGATTCTAAAGAGAAAGTTCACAAATTCATGACTTGTGCTATGTTTTGTCAATTTTGTGATTTTTCATCGCCATTTCTGAGATTTGGGTAAGATTTACACAATCGCCGCCATTTAACTTTTTCTTTAGGATCCGACTCTCTTCAACTTCCATTAATAAAAAATACAATTCTATGATTCTTTATCCAGTTATAACCCTTATTGTTGAAAAATGGCATTTTCTAGCATATTTTTCTAATTATCTCAATAACTGTTGAAGTTACAAACTTGAAACTGGTTTCATTAAATTTCTCAGCTAATTTTAAATAGGAATTGATTATTTTAGAACCTGAGTGAAGCCTCTGAAAAATTAGAAAAATTGATATGTTTTGAAAAATCTCAATTTTCCGCCATTGTTATCTCGATAACAAAGCGTTTTGGGGGTTGGTCCCATGGAACTTTTTTGTCTTCTTGCTGTAAGGAATCATCCTGAGAAGTATTGCATATTCCTCCTGAAACACCCTGTATAGTCTGTACAAGCAAAGAAGACCCTCTGGCAAGATGAAAAATGACTCATGCTCGGTCAATTTTGGTTCAAAAATTATCAATTTGATCTAAAATTATAGGAAACAATCTGATCTACTATTAAGACCACATTTATAATTCTTGACAAATATTGACCAAGCTGGAGTCATTTTCCCATCTTGCCAGAGGGTCTTCTCTGCTTCTTTGCTTTATAATCATAGTGTAATCTCTATATACCCCTTTCTATACCAACATTATACCAACTTAAACTGTAATAATAGAAATTAAAAGTGGACACTCGAGAATGGGTCTAATAACACCGGAAAGTGTCGTGCTAAAACAAATTCTCCAATAGTACTGTGATTTTTCGTTTTCATTTACAATGATTAAACGACTTGAAGTATTTCCAAGGTTCAAGAAAATAATGTTCACAAGGATAGGTTATATCCGACGCAAAAAAAAGTTGAGCGATTATGTCTGACTCTTTTACGTTATGTAACCTACTAATTAAAGATGTAAAGCATCTACAAAAACATCATCAATACACATAAACATATGTAATACACAACTTTCCAAGCTAGATTAGCGTTTGGAAAATTGCCGTTTACAGGAGAATCAAAGATCAGCTGTTCTGAATGCGGGAATAATCATTTTGATGATTATTACAGCACTAGTCATCATCACGATGATAATTACGGCACTAAAAATCTAGCCCAGCTGTTTTTTCCGAACTCCAAAATATGAATAAACGAGTCGAACGATCCGCCATGACAGTTCAGTGTTTGTGTTTGTACTAGTGTTGTGTTGAGGTTATGTTGGCCATCGAGTTAATGTTTTCAGCTGTTTGAGGTTTTAATAAATCCTTCTCAGTCTAGTATGACGAAAAAAAATGTACATAGTTCGTGTGGAAAAGTTTACAAACTCATAATTATTTTCCAAACTCGCGTACCGCTCGTTTGGAGAACATTATTCGTTTGTAAAAACGCTTTTTCCAAACTCATTATGTAATATACTATTCTAATATTGATAACATCAACTATCGGTGCGCGAAGACTGAAACAGAATAGCATTTTGGAGTCATTTTTACTTTTTCTGTAGAAAAGAAGAATTCATCTCAAAAATGATTTTATCTGGAAAGTAATCGAATTAATTGAAATTGAATGGTTATTGTCACCTGACTCTATTAGTTATATTAATGCCGGGTTCATACAATACCAATTATTGACGAAATGATTTATAGTCAGACGACTGCTTCTTGTGCTCTCCAACAGTTGATGTTTTCAATAAGAGTTTTACGTTTAGCCATGTCAAGATTATCGTTTTAAAATCAGATGATGCAATAGACACTGTCTTCTCATCAGCTCGCTGATTGGCATATGCCAATCAGTACAATAAAACGCCTGGTACAACCTAGTACAACCTGAAAACCTATTATAGTATAATAAAAACCATAATACCCAATAATACCCATAATACTTCTAATACCCAATAACCCCTGTATAAACCTGGTATTATTGCATATGATCAATTTGTTAACAAACTTGTTCCAACTCAACTCCCAATCTTTATTCAAACCAAAGAATGGTCTTCTTTGATATAAAATCCATAATATCTCCTCAACGATCAACATGTGAGTAATAAAACTTTGTCTGGAAAAATGTTTTTGTGGTTTTATCACACTTTTTCCCTGCGAAGATTGAATAAACCTGTAAGGATAAGAAGGATGCATTAGTCAAGGATTACTTGAGTGATGGTTATAGTTATAGGTGGAGTAAGGGGATTTTGGGAGTCGCGAGCGAGAGAAAGAGAGAATAAGAAATAGTGTACGCGAAAGAGATGGAGAGTAAAAGAGAGAGAGAGAGTGAGAGAGATGGATAGAAAGAGTGAGTAATAGCACAGAGAAGGGTTCTTCGTTCTCTGTGGTAATAGAGTTAGCATTCGTTTCACATGCTTTTAGTCTCTTTTTAGGCAGTCAATCGATCATCAGTTATGTAAGAAAATATGGAGGCAGGTTGCTGGTTCTCTGTTGCCTCTGACAATACGTTTACTTGGTGCAAATAATCCACAGAGCTCATAAAGAGGTGCAACACATTTATAAGTTATTGTGGTAACTCATTCAATATTCATTTACAACGTTCATTATACTCTGTATGTAGGCCCTATCTCAATAATCGATTTATGATTATCATTGTAATTCATTTATTGTTGATAGATAAAATGAAATGAATCGAATACCCTTTCTTTAAAACTTTAATGCCCGGTTTTTCCAAGCACACTTAAATTTGAGGAACCCTCAAGTTTACTACACTTTACTACATTTCCTATACTTATCATAGAAAATGTCAGCTGTTCATCAAAATTTGAGGGTCCCTCAACTTTGAGTGTGCTTGGGAAAACCGGGCATAATAGTATTATTAAGGGCCGGTTTCTCCAAATACGTTTGTTTAACTGAAATTTTAGTTTAAACTATCAGCTGTCAGTGTATGGTCACTTTTATTAACTTGTGTTCCAATTGAGCCAGCTCAGCCAGCTGATGGTTTAATCCAAAATTCAGATTAACTTTTTTGGAGAAACCGGCCCTCAATGTTTTAAAAAAGGATATTTGATTCATTTCATTTTATCTATCAACTTTTAGCCCTACGTTTAAAGTTTAATTTTCATTCATTATATTCCTCATCTTATGCGTGGTTGTTGAACAGGTGTGATGGTCACTTTTCGTTTTTTTTTCATAGTAAATTGAAGATTGAACCAAAAGTAAATAGGCTACACACTGTGCTTTAGACTTGAGTAATTAATTACTCAAACTGTATAATTTGATATGGAATTGTATCAATGAATGGAAAATGGGTAAATCTAAAACAAGAATTATTTAAAAAATGAATTTATTGAATGAAAAAACTATTGAACAAAAATATTAAATTATTATTTACATTTTACTGTACCCTTGATCATTGTGAGGACTTGAAAATAATGCTTTTATATTCACGTTTCTCATGAAAGTTGAGAATTAGAATACTGCACTATTAATAAACGAGACATTTACAGCGAGTTATCGATTACCAATTTATTTTATTTTGTTCTTATTTGCTTGCTTGAAAGACATAAGCGATAAAAAACAATGACAATTTTGGTTTGTTTCCATATTGTACATGAGAAAGGAAACTATAATATCAAGGAGAATATATCGGGAATCATCATAAATCTTGCATTTTATCTTTCCATTTCATGATTTTCATTTATATATGTTGTTACAGAGAATTTGAAACTGAATCACAAGCTAGTTCAAGATTGAAGCCATTTCAACTGCCCTTCCCAACTATCTAAAGAAAAACATCCAATAGCTTCGAATTGAGCCAGCAGATGGCATTAGCAGTAGGCTGACTCGCTTCGACGTCCATTGGACACGCCTCCAACCCCCACCAGCGCTCTGATTGCTTGAAGACACCGGGTTGAAAAGTTTCCATACTCCACCAGTAGATAGCAGCAGTTGTCGGGTGATGTTTCATATTTGACTTGGTCACGCCTTCTTGCCCCTCCTGCTCTGTTCCGATTGGTGGACAGTGTTTCGTGAGTTCTGCCTTCAGAAAATGGCATTTCTACTTGGAAAATGGCTGCTAGCGAGAAAGTGATGGATGGTGTATCATTCACACAACATAACGCTGATTCACTATTCACTATCTTGACTGTTATGAATTCCTTCAAATTGTGACGTATTATAATGTTGGTATACTCATGTATATAGTCTGTCAAAACTCCAAGCAAAGGAGTCATCTCTCTGGCAAGATGGGAAAATAATTCCAGCTCGCTCAATATTACTCATAAAATTATACATATAGTCTCAAATTGTAGGAAATAATTTGATCTACTATTTGTGAACAAGTTGATAATTTTTTAATTAATATTGACGAAGCTGCAGTCATTTCCCCATCTTACCAGAGGGTCTTCTTTGCTTGGGCAGACTTCATTTATAATGTAATGTATTTTCATGTATTGTGACGCTCTTATATTCTCATGTATTCTTCCTTTTTATCATGTCTTGTAATTTATTCTTATGGATTGCAATGTATTATCATGCTTATATATCCATATGCATTGTGATATTATATTGAAACGTTTTTCAATGTATTGTAAGATAATGAAATTCTTTGTATTGTAATGTATTCTTATGTATTCCAATGTTTGTAATGCGGGTAAGAGTAAGAGAGAGCCTGCTACACCTAGCTTCGCCCTTCAGTTTCAAATGGAGGCAGCTACTCAATTCAATTGAATGTATCCTGAAGACAATGTATTCCAATATATTCTTGATACAGTGTATAATGTATTGTATTATTGCAATGTATTGAGAATTTATGTGTGTTCCAATGTGTAGTAAAGCAATGCGTTCCAATTTTACCTGGAAAAAATCCTTGATAGAAATTTAAATTGAATGGATTCCATTATAGGAAGAATTTTTATAAATACAAATCTTTATAAAGATACTAGCCGGCAGCCTCATCTGTCTACCTAGGGAGCTGGGGTGCAACCCCTTCCTGTGAAAGTGGTGCATAATATAAATGGGGGAGTCATAGGGTATTGTATTTGGGCTTTTGTACACAATATCAGTGCCTAGACGGCCGTAACACCTGAATCCGGCCCTGTTTTTAATGATAAGCTTGCTTACAAATTATTATTATTGGTATTACAATTATATATTATTAATATTGTTATATATTTATTATACATTGTTATTATTGTTAAATTATAATTATATTATTGGTATAAATAATTATTTATTATTGGTTAAAACACCAGTCCCCCCACAAACGTTTGGTGAGCAGACAACGTAGTATATATCAAAGGGAACATATCTTGCCCGATAAAAAAGTGAAGTGTTGTACAGTAAAAGATACGAGCACTTCACCTGTTTCGTGTGCACGAGCCGCTAGTGGAAGATAGGACAAGCTGTCTGACTTGACTCTGAAAGTGCAGAGTCTGCAATTTAAAGTCACGGTCTGACGAACTTTCACACTCTATCGCAAAAGATGAGACATCTATCTCACACTGGAAATGCATTGGAAATACTTCTTTGATGTGATGGTTATACTGTCTTACTAGCCGGCAGGCTCGCTTCGCTCGCCTAATTCGTCCAGCTAGGGAACTCCACCCCCTGGACCACCGGCAGTAATCTACAACATCAAGAAGAAGAAGAAGAAGAAGAAGAAGAAGAAGAAGAAGAAGAAGAAGAAGAAGAAGAAGAAGAAGAAGAAGAAGAAGAAGAAGAAGAAGAAGAAGAAGAAGAAGAAGAAGAAGAAGAAGAAGAAGAAGAAGAAGAAGAAGAAGAAGAAGAAGAAGAAGAAGAAGAAGAAGAAGAAGAAGAAGAAGAAGAAGAAGAAGAAGAAGAAGGAAGAAGAAGAAGAAGAAGAAGAAGAAGAAGAAGAAGAAGAAGAAGAAGAAGAAGAAGAAGAAGAAGAAGAAGAAGAAGAAGAAGAAGGAAGAAGAAGAAGAAGAAGAAGAAGAAGAAGAAGAAGAAGAAGAAGAAGAAGAAGAAGAAGAAGAAGAAGAAGAAGAAGAAGAAGGAGAAGAAGAAGAAGAAGAAAAAGAAGAAGAAGAAGACTATAATGACAATTGTTTATTTGGCCTTCAAAGCTACCCATGATATGTATTATGGAATAAATAAATATATATTTAAATAAATAAAAGATATATTAAAGAAGATGTAGAAGAAGATAAAGTAGAAAAAGATGAGGGAGGAGAAACAGATACAAGAAAAGTGAAGAAATAAGAAAAGCTATGAATGAACAAATAATAAAATAAGAAATACAAGACATACAAAAATAAGAAATGAAAATTGAAGTAAGGGCTAAGCGTAAAAGAGAGTATCAAATCAAATCGTTTATTCATCCATTAACAATAATAACAGAAGTGAAAATTAAAAATCGAGTTATATAATAATAATACAAGTATAAAGTTGAATAATACCGTGAAAATAAGGAAGGTCTCTGCAAGGTTAAGAAACCTGTGCGCAGAAGGCCGAGTGTTCTAAAAATTTATATACAGTAAAAATAAAGGTTTAAAAATAAATAAAATGTAAAAATAAAATTTTTACTTATTTTATAATTTTTTCTTACTTATTTACTTATTTTTTTTATTTATAAAAATAAAATAAAAATTCAGTAAAAATAAAATTACAGAACTGCTAGGAAAGAATAAAATCTGATAGAAATGTACAAATCAATAAAAAATTAAAAAAAAACAGATAGAAGATTACAAACCAGAAGGAATTTACAAGAAATAGACTGAAGAGAAAAAAATAAAAAGAAGGAAATACAAAAGGGACAGGATAGAAGGCTAAGGAAGCCCAAGTATCAAGCAGACAAAGAGTATATCAAAGTCGCACAAACGATTTTTCTCATTACTCTTTTGATTTTCCCAAACATTTACTTCCAGACAATCCAGACCACCCCTTCCCCACTAACAGTCTATCAGCTCCCTCCCCTCATTTCAGGGGCCCCTTGAAACAAGTATAGTCTGTCCAAGCAAAGAAGACATTTTGGCAAGATGGGGAAATAACTCCAGCTCGGTCAATATTGGTTCAAATATCATAGATTTAGTCTCAAATTGTAGAGCAGAATGTTTTCTACAATTTAAAATCAAATTTATTATTTTTTAATCAATATTAACCGAGCTGGAGTAATTTTCCCATCTTACTAGAATGTCTTCTTTGCTCGGACAGACTAAAGCAAGTTTAAAGGCCACTCATTCCAGACTTGATGAAGAATCAATGGACTGAACCATTAGGCCTATACCGGCGCACTTCCATTTCTTATTGCACACGGAACCCCCTCCTCAACCCCAACCCTCATCACCCCCATACCATCATCAACCCCCCCCCGCCCCCCGGAAGCAAACTGATAGAAAAAGCGGCCCTTGAAGCGCCCTCAAGGGCACGTGGTCATTATAGCTTACGACTAGAAGTTAAGCGGTCTCGTCTGCTCCTTGTGCCCTACAACAGCTGATGTTGTCAAATAGAGTTGTCATTTAGCTAGGCCTAGATAGTTTAATTGAGATTATGTAGGTTACACCATGTGCAAAAGACAGACGAAGATACATAACTTTCTAGCTTTGAGAAGAAAAAGAGAAAATAGATGCTTTACATCAGCTGTTAGTTTAGGTTACATCACGTACAGGAGACAGACGAAACCCCCCAACTTCTGCTGGGAGTCAGCTGAGTCTTCGTTGTAATAGAACTAGTTTTATCTTTTATTTATTTCAAATCCAACTCCTTTCGTGTTCAGAAAAAAGGTACAAAGTTGAAAGTCTTAGATCATAGCTGACGACAAGTCGGTTTCGTCTGTCTCTTGTAAGTGATTTAACCTACTAATAGCTAATGTAAAGCTTTTCTATTGTCACGTTTTATTGTGAAAACATCATCGAGGTATAGATAAATGACAACAGCAGCTGTTGGAGCGTACAAGGAGCAGACAGAACCACCTAACTCTTTTATCGTTAGGTAAGCAAGTTGATGAACCAAAAATTTAAAACATACTGGTCTGAAATAGGTATAAATAATGTAAGTTATACATGGTGTTTCAGGAGGAATGTGCAATACTTCTCAGGCTGATTCCTTACACCAAGTAGACAAAAAAGTTCCATGGGACCAACCCCCAAAAACGCTTTGTTACCGAGATAACAATGGCGGAAAATTGAGATTTTTCGAAAAATATTTTTTTTCTAATTTTTTAGAGGCTTTACTGAGGTTCTAAAATAATCAATTCTTATGTAAAATTAGCTGAGGAATCCAATGAAACCAGTCTGAAGTCTGTAACTTGAACGGTTATTGAGATAATTGGAGAAATACGCTTAAAAAACGCCATTTATCAACAATAAGGGTTATAACTGGATAAGGAATCATAAATTTATATTTTTTATTAATGGAAGTTGAAGAGAGTCGGATTCTAAAGAAAAAGTTGAATTGCGGCGATTGTGCAAATCTTACCCAAATCTCAGAAATAGCGATCAAAAATCGCAAAATCGCTACTAAATACAAATTTATCACTTATGCTATGTTTTGTCGAATTTGCGATTTTTGGGGGTTGGTCCCATGGAACTTGTTTGTCTACTTGGTGTAAGGAATCAGCCTGAGAAGTATTGCACATTCCTCCTGAAACACTCTGTATATGGGAATAGAAGTATAAAGTATAATATGCTTGCTTCAGTAATGATTTATGCACACATTTGTTGAGCCTTATTGACTTATTTTCAAGCTTGATAAATTAATTTACATAAAAGTTTTTATTTATCCAAAATATTACAATACACACAGATGAAAACACAGACATATGTCTACTAAAACGTGTCCTTCCGTAATTTTGATGTAGGCCCAATTAATTTTGTTCAAAATCAAGCATTTCAAACCACAAACAATGCAAAACTACAAATATTTCAATCAGAGACAAGAGGCCTGAAACATTGTAGCACTGCACAGATCGCCAATCTGAGGTTTGAATACAATCTCTCCTAAATATTTGGATTCAGGAGGCATAGTTTGTAAAGTGACTGTGGTTAAGCCGAGTGTCCCCTTTCAATGGTAGGCATATAACTATGTATAATTACAAAATATACAGAGTAATTTACTATATATATTATTATAGTCTGTCCAAGTGGAGAAGACATTCTGGCAAGATGATTAAATGACTCCAATTCGGTCAATATTGATTGAAAATTGATAACATTTGTTTCAAATTGTAGATCAGAATGTGTTCTACGATTTGAGATCAAATTAATAAATTTTGAACCAATATTGGCCGAGCAAGAGTCATTTTCCCATCTTGCCAGAATGCCTTCCCCGCTTGGACAGACTGCTATGATGTTGGGCCTACGACATGAGTTTGGATTAGGATTCTAGAATGGTGGTGGGGGGGGGGGTTGAGCATGGAATGTGATGTAATGAGTGTTATTTGTGGAGTGGTTGAGTTTCCATTGTAGTGGAGGGGGGGGGGAGGTGATAAGGAAAGAGCTAGACGCAGTCCCAAGGCGGAGTTGGTTAAACACAGAATATTATTCATTAATGAAATGGGAATCTTGTTGAGCGAGAATTTGTGGTGTGCCTGTGAATGGACTGTAGAGGGAGGGGGGACCTCGATTTGTCTTGTGAAGAGTTTAAGAGTATTGTGAGAATTTGGAATGAGGTTGAATAATTCAAATCAATCAGGGTAGGACTGGCCAGGTCCGCATGTGTATTATATAATAATACTAGCCGTCAGGCTCGCTTCGCTCGCCTTCTCCGCCTAGTCGGGGGGCTCCGCCCCCTGGACCCACGACAGTATAGGCAGTGTAAGTGAGTCAAACAGGCTCGCTTCACTCTCCTGCAAAACCTCTGTCAGTGTCAGCTGAGACAAACAGGCTCGCTTCACTCGCCTGCAAATTCCGTTCAGTAGGGGTTTGGAATTTATTGAGCACAGCATTTCTACACCTAATCTGGACCTGTTTACCTAATTGCAACATTTTCTGCCAATTTGTTCTAGAAAAATCTAAGAAATACTCCGAAAATTCAAAAAATTGTAAAACGCTAATATTAAGCGTAACCTTGGGAAGTATATCGGACATAGTTTGAACTTGATTCAATATCTTCCAAATTAATTCATCTATAATCTCGCTGAACCATTCAATTGACAGTTAGGATTGGTCGTATCAAGGCGTAAGATATGCAACCCGCAACACATCTACAATTTTGAAAACCTGATTACTGGCGTAATCTTGAACGGATTGCAAAAATATTTTAACACAAAATTTCTAGACCTCATTTGAACCTGCCCACCAAATATCAACATTTTCTACCGATTGGTTCTCGAAAAAATGAGGAGAACGCCGAGAAACTCTAGAAAAACTAAAATATTTGGCGTATCCTTGAAAAGTTTTTAAAATCCTTTCTTAGCGCGCGTCCAAACGTCCAACTGAACATGCCTGCCAAATTTGATTGCATTCGGTTCAGTGGATTTTTAATTCTGTTGATGAATCAGTCAGTCAGTCAGTGCCATTTCGCTTATATATATATAGATATAGATTTTGTGTTCTTTTACTACTGTATTTTGTTCACATCTTAGAAACTAGTAGACGCCCAAAACTAAGTTTAAGCTACTTTATATGAGAGTTTAATACAGACTACGAGGTGGATCAGTACTTCTTTGGGGTTCCTATGGGGGATCCACTCCTTGTGCGCTCCAACAGCTGATGTTGTCAATTAGAGATGGTATTCAGCGATGCCTAGATCAGTGGTCACCAAATGGCGGACCGGTTCCGGACCGCCAGCTAGTTTTGTGCGGACCGCGGTGTCATACCGATTTCAACGGAAAAAACTTGAAAAAAAATCCTTTAAAAATCCATAAAAACCCTCTAGGCTAACGTCTGAATAAAACTGAATTATTAAAAAATAACCACAGCAATAAAATTAACACTTCTTATCATACAACTCTCAATAAAAGTTGGCTAATTATTATTTTATATTGTTGCATTATTTCATCCAATTATTCTATACCTAGTTAAGCGTTTCAATTTATCTTGGTATTTCAATAGCTGAAGAGATATAGTCATGGGCTAAGTTCGAGAATATGTTTGACAATTTAATAAGTAAACATTCTTCATATAGATAGAATAAACAGAATAGTAATCTTTTTTTGCCGAATCCGATTAAAATAATGGCATTTATTTCAATTTTAATATATCAATGGCATGAAATATAAAACTTGAATATATTTGAAGAGCATTAAAATCAAAATACATACAGAGTAATAACTATCCCAAATATTTGAATAATTATTAACATTCATATAGTAAAACTATCATTTTTTCAAAAACATTGCGGGGAGTACAACCCCCCCTAGTGGTTTCCCTGACAGGACCGCGGAAGCATGCCAAGACTTTGAAATGGACCTTCATGAAACTTAAATTGTGACCACTGGCCTAGATGATGTTTTTGGGATCGAAAGAGACAATAATCACATCAGCTGTTCAAGAGACAACACGTACAAGAGACAGACAATAACTCCTAAATTTTTTATCGTCAGCTTTACTGCTATTAAAGTATCGTTGATAGTGCTCATTAAATTGAAAATTCTAAAAATACAAATTAGACATCTGCGAAGAAAATGAGTGATGAAACTCATAAAACAATTTTTAGTTCAGATTTACTGTATCTCCATTATAACAGTTTATCAATGTAAATCAGGGTTGTTGTGATAATTGACATGATCAATGTAGGAACAGATATAATACAAACATCATTAGATAGAGAAAGATAAATAGATTTAAATTGTTGAGAAAAAGAGATGCGATGAAAAAGGTGATGAAAAAGAGAAAGAGATAGAGAAAGAGAGTTTGTGTTAGTGAGAAAGAGAATTAAAAAGTGGGGGAGATGGTAAGATTATAGAAGAGAGAGAGAGTAAAAATAGTGAAAAAGAGGAAGAGAGTGATAGGATAAACAGTAGCATGGCGAAGTTGTTCCGTCTGCACCTCTCTGTAATCACTCAAAAAGGCACAGTAGACTACTCCCACAGCCTCCTAGATATTATTTTTCGTCGACGTTGACAACAATCTCGACGCAGGAATGTCGCTTCTGTCATCGCTAATGAGACCCTTGAAAAGTGCGCCACATTTTACCCTCCCTCCCTCCCTCACCACCTTTCACCCTAAAACCCTCAAATTTCTCCCCCTCCACTCGTCCACCTAAACAACAGTTTTTCAAAACCACTTCCGGTACGTAGTATTTTGGGCGCGAAGCTCAACCTGCAACCCCCTCCCCCCCCCTTCCACAACCACTAACACCACTTACGACCAACCTTTTGACATTATTTTTCTGTGTATGTAGTCTGTCCAAACAAAGAAGACATTCTGGCAAGATGGGAAACTGACTCTAGCTCGGTCAAAATTTGTTCAAAAATTATAAATTTGGTCTTAAATTGCAGGAAACATTCTGATTTACAATGTGAGTCCAAATTTATAATTTTTGAACCAATACTGACCGAGCTCGAGTCATTGTCCCTTCTTGTCAGAATGTCTTCTCTACTTGGACAGACTCTACTACAGCACGTCATTAATTCACTTACATGACGTTGTGATTTATGCAGCCTACTGCTAATCATAATTCACTCACTTTTAGCTCTGTGGACGTCATCTAATTAACTTTGGTAGATATATAGATATATGGAGACTGATTATTCAGTAGATGGATTATATGTTAAACGCAGTCTATAGATAGACAGATGGATAAAAATGTCTTTATTTTTCCAATTAGTACATTACAAAAGTGTTGTGGGCAAAGTTGAGGCACAAGAGGCCTCTCTTAGGCTGAGGCCGCACTGCCGGTGGGTAGAGCGTGGAGGGTGGAGGGTAGATGGTTAATCTATAGAACATACACACCATCCACAGTAATACATCGTATGAATGGTATGTGTTCAGCCGCCATCTTGAAATTCTTAAATATGTACAATATAACCTCAAAAAACAGTATGACGTCATATCATTCATACGTTGTATTACTGTGGATGGTGTGTATGTTCTATAAATTTACCAACTACCCTCCACCCTCCACGCTCTACCCACCGGCAGTGCGGCCTCAGCCTTACAGTCAACCTATTCAACCCCTTTGATTGTCATATACGTGTAGATTCACGGTAAAGTTCATGAAACAATTCAGAGGATGGAATGAGCTGTTAAAAAAAAGATTGAAAAAAATGGGCGCGCCGTAGGCCTAATGTTTTAAAGCCGAAGTAACAGAATCTTTATGATATTGATTTTGATATGTGATGGTTTATAGGCACAGACTCTTCCAAGTTCAATAACGCTATTATGCGAGGTCTAAGCTGTTTCTTGTGCAATTTTTGAGAAAAATTGTTTTCTTGTTTTCTATTAATCTTTAATAAAGGTGACAAATTAACACATAGAAGCAAAAATATAAGGTTTGAAAGGAGCCATCAGTTTAGTGGTTTTGTCTGCTCCTTGTACGCTCCAACAGCTGATGTTGTAAATTAGGGTTGTCATCTAGCTATGTCTAGATGATGTTTTCGGAATTAAAGCGACAATATAACAGCTATTAGTAAGCTACATTACGTATAGTCTGGCCAAGCAAAGAAGAGCCTCTGGCAAGATGGGAAAATCACTCCAGCTCGGTCAATATTGGCTCAAAAATTGTTGATTCGGTCTCAATTGTAGGAAACATTCTGATCTACAATTTGAGACCAAATCGATAATTTTTGAACCAATATTGACCGAGCTGGAGTCATTTTCCCATCTTGCCCGAGGCTCTTCTTTGCTTGGCCAGACTACAAGAAACAAGCAAAACCGTCTCACTTTTTAGCGTTTCAAATTTTTGTGTCAATGAGCTTCCTTCCAGTACGATTGCGTATCAATTTTGATCTCTGTATCACTGATGATGCGTATCAAAAATTCACCATCTGGAGAGAGGTCTCGATTAGATTATATCGTACTGCCGGAAGGATCGCTTCGCTCGCCTTCTCCGAATTGGTTCTCGAAACAATTGAGAAAACTCCGAAAACTTATAGAAAAACTTAAATATTTGGCGTATCCTTGATATAAAGCGAGCTTATAGCAAGCGCTTGAAATCAGCTTTCTGTGTGTTTGCCCCTGGATGAGGAAATATTGTCAATCTCAACAACTTGTTTTATTGAGGGGAAAGGAAAGATCTATTACAAGATTGTCACTTACTCCTATATCTTCCTCAACTCTATCAATTATTCTCTGTGAGAGAGAGAGAGAGAGAGAGAGAGAGAGAGAGAGAGAGAGAGATGGAAATATGAAGAACGATGCGGATTGAGAGAGAAAGATAAAGCTAAGACAAAAATTGATGAGAGGTAGTCTGTCCAAGCAACGAAGACATTCTGGCAAGATGGGAAAATCACTCCAGTTCCGTCAATATTAGATCAAGAATTGTAAATTTGTTCTTAAATTGTAGATCAGAATGTTTCCCTACGATTTGAGACCAAATTAATGAGTTTTGACCAAATATTGACTGAGCTGGAGTAATTTTTCCATCTTGCCAGAATGTCTTCTGTGCCTGTACAGACTATAAAAGTGCAATCGTTGTTTTTCTTCATGCGCTAATATTTCACAATCGGTGACAGAGAAGATTCCCGAATAGATTGGATCCCGAATGGGATGATAGCAAGGGGTGAAGGAAGAGAAGAGGCAGGAGTGAGATAGAGTGAGGGTGGCAGATATAGAGAGAAGAAAAGGAGGTTGTGGAGGATAGAAAAGGAAGAAGAAATAGCAACAGAAAATAATTAATTTGGATTTCTCAATATTTGTAAGGATAATATACGTGAAAAAATAGATGTTCGGTACGAAAATTTCAAGTAACGGAAATGATTTTCTATAAGTCTACTTACATTAAATTTAATTCAATTCAAAATCAGGTGAAACAGGTGAAGTGCTGTACAGTAAAAGATACTGGCACTTCACCTGTTTCGTGAGTACGAGCCGCCAATGGAATCCAATAACAGTTTAAGTAGGATAAAAAAGAAATATGAAACTGATAGTATTCGATTCAAATTATTGTGATTGTTTTAAAAGAAATACGGAGATCAGGAGAATAAGAGAAATATTGAAAAGCGGTTTTGATCTAATCATGGAACTTCTCGTTATTTTGATTAATTAGGATGATTCCAGGGCCCTGACTTTTAAAGATTCACAGCTTGTTTTTCTTATGGAAAACAAGTGATTGTGATTGTAGATTCACCAATAAAACCCTCGATTTACAATGCTCCAAATTTTTGAAAGAATCAGCTGTTGAATCAACGAATAGGCAAAACTCACTAGAAGACCCTAACATTCGAATCCAAAATGGCCGCGATTGTAATACAGCAACAAAATATCAATATACGTAATTAATAAGTAACATACAGAATTTATTACAGAATTCATATATGACTTGAATAATATAATTTATTAATTTAATCATAAATTATTTTAAGTTAGTTATTCGAAATAGGAGGGAGAGCCTACATAGTCAAACATTGCCTGTGCTTAAGCTCGAGTTGAGTTTATTTTGAAATTGTGATATCAATGAGGAAAAAAGTAATTGAAGGTTTTCGAATCAAAAAATCTAGAGGCAGTACTGTACAAAAAATAGTTCAAAAGACAGAAATAATAAAGGAAAGGCGATTTGAAATAGAACTATTGAAAGATGAAAAGGAGAATAACAATTCAATAGAGCCAAAAAGTATGGTCCGAGAACCTGACGTGGAGAGACGAGGAGGGCAAATTTATATGTATAAGAAACGCTATCCATCCAAGGAAGGAGGAGCCTAGTGAGCTTCCGCTGTTCCCATTGGCCAGACTATTCCGGTGTGAGAAGTAGGAGTGGGAGGTCTCGCCCAATCACAGAGCTTTAATAAAAGTACGTTGATGGCGGACTCGTAGGATCCACCATTTCATTTCGAAAGTAGCCATTTTCAAGAACTTAGCAAGCGTTCCACAATTTATAGGAATAAAATGACGTGAAGCTAGTGAAATGTGTCCCAGAATTAATCGATATAGATGAGAATTAATGATTGAACATTAACACAATTTCCCCAGAAGAGAAATTTGACATTTATTCATTGAAATTATTACACAAATCATAATAATATTATCATCATCATAATCAACTAATCATCATCATCATCATCATCATCATCATAATTACAAGCAACCTCTTTGTCACATGTGAGTTACTGTATGTATCTTTTATTTTCTTACATTCCAAGTTACTCTATTTCTGATTGTAAGGTGCTTAAATCATCGATTTTATATTATATTTGAGTGAGGAAACATATCTGGGCATGTCCTGTTATTATGAGTGAATGGCTTTTCAGTGGAGAGATAGGTGTTCCACTTTGTCCATAACCATGTTTTGCAAATAGGCTTCGAATTATAATTTGAATATTAGAGTTAACTTAATCAATGAATAAATATTCAAATATTTGGGATAGTAAATGACTATGCATGTACTATTTGTTCAAGAATTACAAGTTCTCGAAATTGAAGTTATTATTTATGCCATTTGAGATTATTATAATTAAAATATGCCATTCAAGAAGAGGATTTGGCAATAGAAATTACCATGTTAAATTATTTGTTCAAGAATTATTTTTGGTCTCAAATTGTAAAATTATTCTCGAATTTAGACCAAATGACTATATCTTTTGAACCAATATTGACCGAGCTTGAGTCATTCTCCCATCTTGCCAGAGGGTCTTCTTTGCTTGGACAGACTATAGCATGTTGATAATTAAATGACGAATATTAGGGAACAATAGCCTATTATATCCTGTTTTGTAGATAAGCTATGTTACAGTATTTATGTGTACTGAGTCTATATTTGTAGTAAATTTAATTTCCAAATTTATAGTAGATGTGTTAAAATAATACGAAAAGGGCATTTTTGTATTACGATTAAATTTGATTTAAAATTTATAGTAGACATGTGTTAAAATGTGAATACGAAAAGGGCGCTGTGATTTTCATGATTATCTATTAACAAGCCTCTATTCTATACGCTAGAATATGTCACCTTTGAAAAAGATTTGTTGGACACTCCAAATCTTATGAAAAATCTTTTCTTTCAATGCTTCTACAAAGCATTGAAACACTAAAGCAATGCTTCTACTAATGCAAAGGTTGAGAAATAGAAAGGACTTCCTTGTCCTAACTCCGCCTAATAAAGGATATTTTAATTTCATTCCATTTCTACATTGATTATTTCAATTTCCAATGACTATTGAATGGGATTCCTGAAAATGTGTACATTTTCAGTGGTTGCATTTTCGTTAAAGATGTGAGTAGTATTCTGGCTTAGAATATCTATAGGCAATATCTATAGGCGGTCCAAGTTGGTTTAACTTTTTCGTTTTTTTAATTTCACAACGCAAACTTTGTCGACAGTCTAATGAATTTCTGAATATTTATCATTTTCGCCCTGAATGATAAACTCCTTCAGCTACCCCTGAAAAAGTTTTCGAAATGAGTTAATTTCCTTTGAGTTTTGTTTATGTTTCTGTCGGTCATCATCATCATCATCATCATCATCATCATCATCATCATCATCATAATCATTATCAGTAGCAGCTGATCTTTCCCGTTGATCAGGCAGCAGCCAAAAGTCTGTAGTCTGTCCAAGCAAAGAAGACATTCTGGCAAGTTGTGGAAATAACTCCAGCTCAGTCAATATTGGTTAAAAAATTATACATTTGGTCTCAAATTGTAGATCACAATGTTTCCTACAATTTGAGACCAAATTTATAGTTTTTGAATCTATATTGATCGAGCTGGCGTAATTTTCCATCTTGTCAGAATGTCTCCTTCGCTTGGACAGACTATACAAGGGTTGATGCCTTTGATGGGGGCGCGTGCTAAATGGAATGCGGCCTCTGAGAAGGAAACTCATTTGATACAGTATCACGTCAAGTTGTAGCATTCTGTCATGAGAACGTTTTTGTCGGAATCTCTAGAAACAAAGTGGAATTTTTCGTATTTTTACACAACTTTTTCAATATTCATTCATCAAAATATTCCATCTATTAAGAGAAAAATTGCTCAACGGGTAGTATGTTTAAGAAGTGAGAAAGATAATAGAGGATAAGCAAAATGTTATCCATAGTAAATTTAGAAGAGAATTGGAACATTTTTGACATTCCGAAAAGTGATAGGTTTTGAAGACAATCTAAATGATTCGATTCGAGAGAATCAGTACAGTGGAACCTTGATATTACCGAGCATTCAAAATAACAAAACTTCCATGTAACGAAATTTTTTTATTGTTCGATGACATTTGATAATATTTCATGTACTTTCAATAACGAAGAATACTATGCTGCAAATTCAGTTTGAAAATGAATAGACTTGTTTTAAAGAATCAAAGACTTGTTATACCGATGGAGATTTAACTGTATCCAACTCAATATTTACATAATTTATGTTCAAAGTTCCATTTGGAAGAGCATTTTTTTGGAAAGTTGATGTGATATTCCTCAAATTACAAAAATATATCTGTATTTCCACTTTTTTGAAAAGCCTCAGTATTAGATGCAAATTCATACTTAATTTCTATGAAAAAACATTTAGGCTATAAATATGATATTCACAGAGTAGAGATTTATGTGTAGGTCAAGGCTACATTCTACTTGAAAAACAAATAAAAATCAAACACCCTTTAGAAAACTTTATAAAATTATATTATTATTATTTATAATTTTATAAAGTTTTCTAAAGGTGTTTGATTTTTATTTGTTTTTCAATTATTTTAAACAGCCCTAAGTTTTAAAGTTCAGTTTTCTACATTCTACTGCACGAAATTATCACAAATTATATCAGTCGGACAAAAACTTGATTTGCAACTGTTTTTGATACTCGTCTTCCATTGGTTAGCTTTTCACGGCGTTAGAGGTGGGCGTGGTATACTTCGGCCAATCCCAGAGCTTGAATTACTACAATCTGAGATACTTCACCATTCTGTTCTCAAACGCGGATGTTTTCATGGTTTTGATAGGCGTAGTCTATCAGAATATTATTACAAGGTAAATGGATAAGAAGAGATATTATTTCTATCTATTTCTCGATATCAGCTGATAAAGAGAAATCGAACTGGTGATTCTCATAGCATCCTCTTCGATTAATTTCACAGAATATATAACCAAGGCAAGTGTGAACAGTATCACGACACCTAGAGCGCCCGATTATGTTCAGGACTCCTGACAAAAAAAAAATGGAATCAATTTCAAAAAGGATCTCAATTGAAAAATATAATAGAGATCAGAAACAATTAATTGAAATAAATTTTGAAAAAGAAAAATATGTTTTTCTGTTGAATGATATTTGGAATGTGTATATCCTAATTTGTACGAAATTGTAGAAAATTATTGGCAGAATGTCCTTGTGACCTTGAAATTTCTAATCATCCACCTTCCCCCACTAATAAAGAGGGTATTTCATCACAAACAAGATCACTAAGAAACCAAACACTTTTAAAAAACTTTACAAACACTTTATGATCAGTGATAAGCGCGTAGCTCTACCTTATCATTCAACTTGTATCATCACTGCATCCCCTCGCCTACTTTGTATCATCTGAGCTTCCTTTCTGTAAGACTTGAAAGACACCGGCCGGCGAAATTCGGCATTCCACGCTCGGTACTCGCGTCGTCTGCTCTTGGAAAAGTCGCGTATCTAAGTCCGTTATCAGTCGCTTATCACGCGTATCTCAATAAGCCGGGTTTTCGCGCTGAATCATTTTAGAAGCGGTTACGAAAAAACACGGATTTCACGGGTTTGGAGTATAATAGTGGTACTTGAAGTGGTTTCAAACATAAAAATAAATTCTGGTATTTTTTGGAAAAATAATGTGTGTGATGTTGTTTTGTTAAATTAGTGGAAAAATTCCTGTGAGTGCATGAAAATCATGAGATTAGATAATTGATATTCACAAATTTGTGTACAACGGTGAAATACGATTGTTCAATAGAGGATACGATATTATTGTGGGGAAAAAAGTGAAACATATGGTTGATCTTTGTGAATTTGTACAAAGTTAGGATTAAAAAGATTATGTTCGGTTGATGGATTAATTTATCAAACATTATCATTGCTTACGGTTCTAGTGAGTTGATCATGTCCTAGAACACATCCGTTATTGTTAATAAATTGTAAAGTTAGTAATATACTTTCAAAAATAGTTTTTTAAAATAGTGAATTGAAAATTATTGCAATTTAAGTAAAGTTATTCCCAAATCATGTGAAATACAAATACGAGGGTTTTTAAAGACAAATGTAGCTGGTTTTCACTATTTCAAAAATGTACGTAGCCTTACTATCAAAATAATAAATAGTGTCCCATAGATTAAATAGACATCTAATCCCATACATTTCTTTAAGGGTATGTTGAAAAGTTTTCTTATGAACGAAGAACGTATTTTTGTACGATTATTAGAATTTGAAATTGCAATCCAATCTATTTCATTCTAATCAATCAGTTAATTTGTAGTTCAGTAATTCATTTATGAAGTAATTAGTAAATCAGTGAATACTGATTATTAGTTTTCTTGAGATTGGGGAGCGTAGCCTATTCTTGTGCAATTATCTGATTAGAGAATATTGTAATCAAATCTATCATTACTAAAAAATCAGTGAATCGATGAATTTGTGGAACAAAAATTCAGGAATTCCTTGAATCAGTGAGTAGATTGAGGAATAAGAAGATGCAGTAAATTTCGAAGAATACTTGAATACAATAAAACCATTTTACAGTGATACAGTGTGTGAAACCCTCTGAAAAAATCTTTAAAAAAATAGTTGAAAAAGTGAATATCCTACAATAGCGTGATTTTCGTTGTGACCAGTAGTGTCATAATAACCAGTGAGTGTGTGTGTGTGAGGTTAAGCTACGCGCAAAGTGATCAGCAACAGTATGGGTGACAGCCGTTACAATTCGCCAGCTAGGAGTGTGGGTGAGCCCACGTCTCTGACGTCATCTGACTTGGAGACTGACGAAATTCTGGAGGTGTACACCGAGAACCCGACCAATCCGGACTGTACAATTGTCGACGGATATCTCAAGTTTCGCGACTGCAAGCGGGTGAGTTTATAGATAATAATATTTGTCCAGCATGTAAGAGAACACTATCAATCAATCAATAATTTATTCATTAATAAACTATTACAATGATTCATAATGATAGATATTATAATCTGAAAGAAAAACTAGGCTTAGCCTGTACTATTTCTCTTTCAATTTCAATTGGTAATGATGTCAAAAGGTTATGTATATGTCACGCACTTCAAATTTATGGTAAAGTCTGGCCAAGCAAAGAAGAGCCTCTGGCAAGATGGGAAAATGACTCCAGCTCGGTCAATATTGGTTCAAAAATGATTGATTTGGTCTCAGTTGCAGGAAACATTCTGATCTACAATTTGAGACCAAATCAATAATTTTTGAACCAATATTGACCGAGCTGGAGTCATTTTCCCATCTTGCCAGAGGCTCTTCTCGCTTGGCCAGACTATAACTATAACTACAACTTACATGGTACTTACTGTTCCCATCAAGGGAAAATAAAGTTGTATAAGAAGAATTGTAACGACCTTGGGTCTCCTCAATATTAAAAGCCATACGTTTAATGATTATTAATTGGGATATTAACTACCACCAGTAGACGAATGGACATTTGAGATATACAGTGGACAAATGGACATTTGAAATGTCCAGAAGACCAATCCAATCGACTTTTGAAATGTTCAATAGAAATTTGGAATAACTAATAAACGAATGAACATTTCAAATGTTTAGTGAACGAGTTGAACTTTTTAATTTTAGTGAACGATTTTTCAAATTTCAAAATCTATCTCTATATATAAAAGCGAAATGGCACTGATTCATTCATTCATTCATCACCAGAACTAAAAATGCACTGAACCAAATGCGTTCAAATTTGGCAGGCATGTTCAGTTGGACGTTTAGACGCGCGCTAGGAACGGATTTTTAAAACTTTTCAAGGATACGCCAAAAATTTGAGTTTTTCTATAGTTTTTCAACGTTTTCCTCATTTTTTCGAGAACCAATCGGTAGAAAATGTTGATATTTGGTGGGCAGGTTCAAATAAGGTCTAGAAATGTTGTGTTGGAATATTTTTGCAATCCGTTCAAGAGCCAGTAATCAGGTTTTCAAAATTGTAGATGTGTTGCATATCTTCCGCCTTGATACGACCAAACCTAACTGTAAATTCAATGGTTCAGCTAGATTATAGATGAACTAATTTGGAAGATATTGAATCAAGTTTCAAACTATGTCCGATATACTTCCCACGGTTACGCTTAATATTAGCGTTTTACTATTTTTTTGAATTTTCGGAGTTTTTCTTAGATTTTTCTAGAACAAATTGGCAGAAAATGTTGAAATTAGGTGAACAGGTCCAGATTAGGAACTTTCAGAAATAGGTGAAATATCAATATTGATATGTTATTTTGACTCTACTTCTCATGCTCGACAACTTTTAGGGTGGGGGGGGGCGGTAGTGGATTTATTGTTATTTTATGAGTTACATCACATTTAAATTAGTTAAGACAATTTTTTGGGATTTTTTAAAAAAAATGGTAGTTTTGATCAAATGTAAAAAATTTTTATTTGGACGATTTTCGTTTTCTTTTTTCCAATCGACGCAGATTTTAGTCCTCTTCAATTTCTATTCAGATCACTTTTCTCTAGGATCAACCGTTTTCGGGTAATATGCGAAAAACTAAAAAATTGTACCTTCTACCCCCCTCCCGCCATATGCTCACCCCCCAGGTCCGGGGACTTTTAGTATGTTAACCTCCCAACTAGTCTAAACAAATCCCCGAGGTCAAAAATTGGGGCATATTTCATGCACTCTATACCCGTGTGGACAGGCTTTATTGACTGGACTATAAGGAGGGAAATGATGACTTGTAATAGGGAGGGAGTGGGGAGGGGTCAGGGGAAGTAATAATAAGTCCTTTCTTGCAACGTAGCAATCAACTTGAGAAGTTCACTTCAATCGAATGACGAAAGTTTGATGTAAAAGAGGACGGAAAAGGGACGAAACAAAGGAAGAAAGAGAGAGACGAGAGAAGAGGCGAAAGTGGCATGGGGAAGGGACGAGAGAGGGATGAAAAAGAGAAGTGAGAAGGAAGGAGAAGAGATAGAAGAGGGTGGCAAAGAGGAGAGAAAGAGAGGGTAAGGAAAAGATGAAGGAGAAGAAAGAGAGAGGAAGAGAGAATGATGAAGTGTGGGAAAAGAGGGAGAGAGATAAAAGTGAGAACAGAGGAAGAGGAAGTGAGTGGTAGAAGGAGGGTGGGAGGGGGATGAGAAACGGATAGAGCACTGGAAATTACCGGTTATATTGACTTTAATTTCTCTGATAGGCAAGCTAATTGTTGCTGAAGAAGTGGGGGTGGAAGTGAAGAAGAAGAAGAAGAAGAAGAAGAAGAAGAAGAAGAAGAAGAAGAAGAAGAAGAAGAAGAAGAAGAAGAAGAAGAAGAAGAAGAAGAAGAAGAAGAAGAAGAAGAAGAAGAAGAAGAAGAAGAAGAAGAAGAAGAAGAAGGAAGAAGAAGAAGAAGAAGAAGAAGAAGAAGAAGAAGAAGAAAAAGAAAGAAGAAGAAGAAGAAGAAGAAGAAGAAGAAGAAGAAGAAGAAGAAGAATGACTAGGTCAAGAAGGTACAGAAAAATGATAAAACTTGTTATATATTTTAGAAAACATTCGATTCAAGAATTTCAAACCAAATTTATAATTTTGAACCAATATTGACCGAACTGGAGTCATTTCCGTCTTGCCAGAATGTCTTCTTTGCTCGGTCAGATTGGTATCTCAGAAATTGATAACTTGAGAAGTCTTATATCTTTCAGAAACATTCGATTCAAGAATTTCAAACCAAATTTATAATTTTTGAACCAATATTGACCGAACTATCATTCCATCATTAATGTATTGTATCAGTTGTATAGTCAGACTCGTATCTCAAATATTGGTTTAAAATTATCAATTAGATTTCAAATTGTAGGAAAATTCTCATCCACAATTCTATTTTCGATTGTTCTACCAATATTGACCGAGCTAGTCATTTCCATGATTTAATGTATTGTATCAGTTGTACTTTAGAATGGGTGTAGCTCTTACATTCAGCTATTTTCTTCGTATGCTCCTTGCTCCCTCCAACAGCTGATGTTGTCAGTCAGACTTGTCATCTATGCCTCTCATTCATTTATTCGAGAAAATACAATACATTATGAATATAACACAGACAGATTATTTTGAAATCAAAAGAGTAAATATAAAAGATTGACATTTGATTTTAGTTGGTTATAAATCAAGAGACATATCTCGATGGAATAAAATATAGGATAATAATATTCAAGGTATACTCTGGCCAAGCAGAGAAGAGCCTCTGGCAAGATGAGAAAATGACTTCAGCTCGGTCAATATTGGTTCAAAAATTATTGATTTGGTCTCAATTTTAGGAAACATTTTGATCTACAATTTGAGACCAAATCAATAATTTTTGAACAAATATTGACCGAGCTAGAGTCATTTTCTCATCTTGCCAGAGGCTCTTCTTTGCTTGGCCAGACTATACATGTGATTCAAATCAAGAGAACAGTCTGTTATAAAATAAATTATTGGAATATTAAATTTTTAACAATAAGTTATAAGCGTCTGTAAAATGAATAAATAAATAAATTGATTAATTAATAAATTAATCACTTAATTAATTAATAGATGAAAAATAAATAAATAAATGGAATTATTGATTGATTAATTAATAAAAAATAAATAGATAAATAAAAAGAAATAAATATGGTAACATTGTTCCTGAAAACTTAAGTTATAATAGTTCCAATATCTTTATTTCTCGAAGCCTTCTTACCTGATTTCTCTCTTCATCCTTTTCTTCTACTCTGTAAAGGGAAAGAGGAATGGAAAGAGAAGAGAGAGAGTAAGAGAGAGAGAGAGAGAAAGAGAGAGAGAGAGAGAGAAGAGAGAGAGAGAGAGAAAGAGAAAGAGAAATAGCGTCGAAGGGAAAGAGGAACCCTTCTTAGCACGTCCACACACACGTCAGTCTGTCCAAGCAAAGAAGATATTCTGCCAAGATGGGAAAATGACTCCAGCTCGGTCAATATTGGTTCCAAAATGATGAATTCGGTGAAAAATTCTGATCTACAATCTAAGACCAAATTGATGATTTTTACACCAAGATTGACCAAGCTGGAGTCATTCTCCCATCTTGCCAGAATGTCTTCTTTGCTTGGACAAACTACTATCACCCCCTACCATTATTTATTTTATTTTCACCACTTGTTTCTGAAGAGTTGATAGTATCTTCTCTTCTTCTTCTTCTTCTTCTTCTTCTTCTTCTTCTTCTTCTTCTTCTTCTTCTTCTTCTTCTTCTTCTTCTTCTTCTTCTTCTTCTTCTTCTTCTTCTTCTTCTTCTTCTTCTTCTTCTTCTTCTTCTTCTTCTTCTCCTCCTTCTTCTTCTTCTTCTTCTTCTTCTTCTTCTTCTTCTTCTTCTTCTTCTTCCTCTCTTTCTTCTTCTTCTTCTCCTTCTCCTTCTTCTTCTTCTCTCTTCTCCTTCTTCTTCTTCTTCTTCTTCTTCTTCTCCTCTTCTCTTCTCTTCTTCTTCTTTCTTCTTCTTCTTCTTCTTCTTCTTCTTCTTCTTCTTCTTCTTCTTCTTCTTCTCCTCCTCCTCCTTTGCTTCTTCCTCCATCATCTCGCCATTCTCTCCCTCTCCTTTTCGATTTTATTCTCTCTCTCACACACTTTCTTCTTTGACAATCAATCGTCGAATGTGTGGTGTCTCAACCGCCCATCAATCCCCGTCGCGAGGCATGGGTTGCACACATAGACTTTCCAATTTATAACTTGTTTCTCATTTTCATCTGGCTCTTGATTCCCCTTCCAATTTTCTTCTTACTCTTCTTCTTCTTCTTCTTCTTCTTCTTCTTCTCCTCTCCTTCTTCTTCTTCTTCTTCTTCTTCTTCTCTCTTCTTCTTCTTCTTCCCTTCTCTTCTTCTTCTTCTCTTCTTCTTCTTCTTCTTCTTCTTCTTCTTCTTCTTCTCCTCCTTCCTTCTTCTTCTTCTTCTTCTTCTTCTTCTTCTTCCTCCTCCTCCTCTCCTCCTTCTTCTTCTTCTTCTTCTCTCTCTTCTTCTTCTTCTTCTTCTTCTTCTTCTTCTTCTTCTTCTTCTTCTTCTTCTTCTTCTTCTTCTTCTTCTTCTTCTTCTTCTTCTTCTTCTTCTTCTTCTTCTTCTTCTTCTTCTTCTTCTTCTTCTTCTTCTTCTTCTTCTTTTCTTCTTCTTCTCCTTCCTTCTTCTTCTTCTTCTTCTTCCTCTTTCTTCTTCTTCTTCTTCTTCTTATTTGATAAATCTAATTCTACTTTTCAATTCAAGTTTTGTAATTTTTTTTCAATGCTTCAGCCTGGCAACATTTGTCTAATTTTTCAAATTCTTCTTTCTTTCTTCTTCTTCTTCTTCTTCTTCTTCTTCTTCTTCTTCGTCTTCGTCTCCTCCTGCTTTCTCTTCTTCTTCTTTTTTTCTTCTTCTTCTTCCTCTTATTCTTCTTCTTAAAGTTGTAGATGTGTTGCATTTTACTGCCGGTGGTCCAGGCGGTGGAGTCCCCTGGCTAGACGAATTAGGCGAGCGAAGCGAGCCTGCCGCCTAGTAAGACAGTATAACCATCACATTGAAGTATAGTCTGTTCAAGAAAAGAGGAGCCTCGGGCAAGATAGGAAAATGACTCCAGCCTGGTCAATATTTGTTCAAGAGTAATCAATCCGATCTCAAATTGTAGGAAAAATTGTGATCTACAATTTGAGACCTAATTGATGATTTTTGAACCAATATTGACCGAGCTTGAGTCATTTTCCTATCTTGCCAGAGGCTCTTCTTCGCTTGGTCAGACTATAGTATTTCCAATGCGTCTTCAGTGTGAGTTAGATGCCTCATCCTTTGCGATAGAGTGTGAAAGTTCCTCAGACCGTGACTTTAAATTGCAGACTCTGCACTTTCAGAGTCAAGTCAGACAGCTTGTCCTATCTTCCCTCTGATTTACTACGTTATCTGCTTTTTGCCAGATGTTTAAAGGGAGACAATAATAATCAAGACTTTCAAGCAAAATTATCATTGAAAACAGGGCAGGATTTAGGTATTTTAATTTTGGGCCGACCAGGCACTGATATTATGACGCCCCCAAGCCACATCACACACTTATTCAGGCCTATATTATGCATTCTTTTCCCAGGAAGGAGTTACACCCCAGGCCACTGGGTAAACAGATAAGGCGAGCGTAGCGAGCCTGTGTGCAAGTATCTTTATAAATATGCTATTAAAATTCTTTCTAGAATGGGATCCATTCAATTTAAATAATAATTACTATCAAGGATTTTTTCCAGGTGAAATTGAATATTGAAGCAGTTTGGTTTTCAACACATCGGTACCCACATCATTATTATTCTTAATATAGGTAGCTTATTGGAATACTTTCCATAACATTATAATACATAACTATAAAAATATTGAAATATCTTACAATACATTGGAATACGTTTCAATACATCACAATACATGAAAATACATAACAATATAAATGAAGTCTGTCCAAGCAAAGAAGACCCTCTGGCAAGATGGGGAAATGACTGCAGCTTGGTCAATATTGATTAAAAAATTATTGATATCGTCTCAATTGTAGAAAACATTCTGATCTACAATTTGAGACAAAATTTATAATTTTTGAACCAATATTCACCGAGCTGGAATTATTTTCCCATCTTGCCAGAGGGTCTTCTTTGCTTGGACAGACTATATACATGAATATACCAACATTATAATAAGTTACAATTTGAAGGAATACATAACAGTCAAAATAGTGAATAATAAATCAGCGTTATGTTGTGTGAATGATACACCATCCATCATTTTCTCGCTAGCAGCCATTTTCCAAGTAGAACTGCCATTTTCTAAAGGCAGATCTCACGAAACACTGTCCACCAATCGGAAAAGAGCAGGAGGGGCATGAAGGCGTGTCCAAAACAAATCTAAAACATCACCCGACAACTGCTGCCATCTACTGGTCGAATTTGGAAACTTTTCAAACCGCTGTCTTCGAGCAATCAGAGCGCTGGTGGGGGTTGGAGGCGTGTCCAATGGACGTCGAAGCGAGTCAGCCTACTGTTACTGCCATCTGCTGGCTCAATTCGGAACTATCGGATGTTTTTCTTGAGAGAGTTGAGAAGGGCAGTTGAAATGGCTGCAATCTTGAAATTACTTGTGATTCAATTTCAAATTATCTGTAGCCAGTTGGCCCACTGGTGGCTCGTGCCCACGAAACAGGTGAAGTGCTGTACGGTAAAAAATACGGGCATTTCACTTGTTTTGTGGGCACAAGCCGCCAGTGGTAGCAACATAAAAATAAATAAAAATTATGGAATGAAAAGATAAAATGCAATGGAATACAAGATTTATGACGATTCCCAACATATTTTCCGTAAAGAATTTTTAATTTCTTTCCTGATGTGCAATAAGAGAACAAACCACAATTATAATGGTTTTTTATCGATTGTGTCTTTCAAGCAAACAAATTAGAACAAAATCAATCAATTGAGATTAGACAATTGAAAACTCTCTGTGAATGTTTCGTTTATAATGAGTACAGTATTTCATTCTCAAAGCAGCGTAGTTCCTCACAATAATAAAAGATACGGGAAAATGTAAAATGATTCATTTTTACTCAATAGTATTACGTATAGTATTCAATACGCTTACCAAATTTCTAAATGATTTGAGAAATAATTGCTCATCTTCAAAGGAAATTGAAAATTTGTGAATTCTTTTTTTGTTCAATCTAATCTAATCTACATTGTAAGGTGAAGCAAGGTAACCATCACACATACTTTACAAGCCCGTATAACAAATGAGAAATGCTTTTTTTTTCTTCTCCTTCTTCTTCTTCTCCTTCTTCTTCTTCTTCTTCTTCTTCTTCTTCTTCTTCTTCTTCTTCTTCTTCTTCTTCTTCTTCTTCTTCTTCTTCTTTTTCTTCCTCGCTCTTCTACTTCTTCTTCTTCTTCTTCTTCTTCTTCTTCTTCTTCTTCTTCTTCTTCTTCTTCTTCTTCTTCTTCTTCTTCTTCTTCTTCTTCTTCTTCTTCTTCCTTTCTTCTTCTTCTTCTTCTTCTTCTTCTTCTCTTCTTTCTTCTTCTTCTTCTTCTTCTTCTTCTTCTTCTTCTTCTTCTTCTTCTTCTTCTTCTTCTTCTTCTTCTTCTTCTTCTTCTTCTTCTTCTTCTTCTTCTTCTTCTTCTTCTTCTTCTTCTTCTTCTTCTTCTTCTTCTTCTTCTTCTTCTTCTTCTTCTTCTTCTTCTTCTTCTTCTTCTTCTTCTTCTTCTTCTTCTTCTTCTTCTTCTTCTTCTTCTTCTTCTTCTTCTTCTTCTTCTTCTTCTTTCTTGTTCTTCTTCTTGTTCTCCTCTTCTTCTCTTTCTTCTTCCCTTTTCTTCTTCTTCTTCTTCTTCTTCTTCTTCTCTTCTTCTCTCTTCTTCTTCTTCTTCCGTCTTCCTTTCAATTTTTTTTCCTCCTCCTCCTCCTCCTCCTCCTCCTTCCTTCCTTCTTCTTCTTTTCTTCTCCTTTTCCTTCTCCTCATTCCTTATTCTCATTCTTCCTCTCTCCCAGTTTTCCCTCACATATCGCCTCCTCCCCATTTTCTCATTGTTGTCAACCAGAGTCCAAAAATTAAGGCAGTTAACGAATGCATGTTATTAATTCTCCGCTCTCTCAGCACAGTCAGAAGCCGTCTTTGAGAGCGAATCAGTATCCACTTATCACCTTTGCTTAAAATACTTAATATAAGTCGCAATTGTAACAACAAATAATAGTATAGCTGGGATCACTCTTGATTCGATAAACACTCGCAGACAGCTCACCGACTGTCCTGATAGAGCTGAGAATTAATAAAAGCCTTTTACCAGCCGTTTCAACTTTCTATTCACCACATACTATTCATGACCTCAGCACACAACCATAGTCTGTCCAAGCAAAGAAGACACTCTGGCAAGATGGGAAAATGATTCCAGTTCGCTCAATATTAGTTCAAAAATTCAAAATTAAGTCTCAAGTTGTAGGAAAAATTCCAATCCACCATCTGAGTCCAAATTTATAATTTTCGAACCAATATTGACTGAGCTGGAGTCATTTTCCCATCTTGCCAGAATGTCTTCTTTGCTTGGACAGACTTTACTTGGAAGATCATGGTGCAGGATTACACTTACACAAGTTCGGTACTGACAATATTTTCTGACAAAAGTACCTCTGAGAATTGTTACAGACTTGTAAACCAGCTGCAGTAGTAGTTATAGTCTGTCCAAGCAAAGAAGAGCCTCTGACAAGATGTGAAAACGACTCCAGCTTGGTCAATATTTGTTCAAGAATTGCAAATGTGGTCTTAATAGTAGATCAAATTGTTTTCTAAGATTTGAGATGAAATTGATAATTTTTGAACCAATATTGACCGAGCTGGAGTCATTCTCCTATCTTGCCAGAGGCTCTTCTTTGCTTGAACAGACTATATCTTATTACTTTTCTGAAGTTTGTAAAATGTAGAGATGTTCTATTTTCTTCTGTACGGTATCTCTATTCAAGGAATGTACGTACACCCCTATTCTTCGCAGTCTGTCCAAGCAAGAAGAAGAGAAGAAAGAGAAGAAGGAGGAGCAGGAGAAGAAGAAGAAGAAGAAGAAGGAGAAAAGGAAAAAGAAGAAGAAGAAGAAGAAGAAGAAGAAGAAGAAGAAGGAAAGAAAGGAGTAGAAGAAGAAGAAGAAGAAGAAGAAGAAGAAGAAGAAGAAGAAGAAGAAGAAGAAGAAGAAGAAAGAAGAAGAAGAAGAAGAAGAAGAAGAAGGAGAAGAAGAAGAAGAGTAGAAGGAGAAGAAGAAGAAGAAGGAGAAGAAGGAGAAGAAGAAGAAGAAGAAGGAGAAGAAGAAGAAGAAGAAGAAGAAGAAGAAGAAGAAGAAGAAGAAGAAGAAGAAGAAAAGAAGAAGAAGAAGAAGAAGAAGAAGAAGAAGAAGAAGAAGAAGAAGAAGAAGAAGAAGAAGAAGAAGAAGAAGAAGAGAAGAAGAAGAAGAAGAAGAAGAAGAAGAAGAAGAAGAAGAAGAAGAAGAAGAAGAAGAAGAAGAAGAAGAAGAAGAAGAAGAAGAAGAAGAAGAAGAAGAAGAAGAAGAAGAAGAAGAAGAAGAAGAAGAAGAAGAAGAAGAAGAAGAGGAGAAAGAAGAAGAAGGAGAAGGAAGAAGAAGAAGAAGAAGAAGAAGAGAAGAAGAAGAAGAAGAAGAAGAAGAAGAAGAAGAAGAAGTAGAAGAAGAAGAAGAAGAAGAAGAAGAAGAAGAAGAAGAAGAAGAAGAAGAAGAAGAAGAAGAAGAAGAAGAAGAAGAAGAAGGAGATACTTTGAGATTATGAAAATAATTCTAATCACTCGCGTATTATTGAAAGCTTCAACTCAACACTCACCACTGATATAGTCTCTCCAAGCAAAGAAGACATTCTGGCAAGATCGGAAAAAGATTCCAGCTCAGTCAACACTGGTTCGAAAATTAAAAGGTTTGTTCTGAAATTGTAGATCAGATTGTTCTCTACAATTTGAGTTTATTCTTAAAATTTTTAAACCAATATAGATTGAGCTGGAGACAATTTTCCATCTCGCCAGAATGTCTTATTTGCTTGTACAGACTATATAATTGTTCATTCCCATTCTTTGTGTGATGTCTTATATTTTGTTGTGTATCTTTATTCTTGTATTTTTCAATCTCATTCATTCTTCTAAAAAAGTTATATTATTTTCTCTTATTTATCAATTCCTGTTCTCGAACTGGGGATCATATATTCTATTTCTTACGCATTTATTTAGTGTGTTTTAAATTTCCATCTCAACTTGTTCCAATATCATCCTTTTAGTGTTGTTGTTGGTGTTATTTTTGTTGCTGGTGTTGTTTGTGGGTGTTGTTAGGTGTTGTTGCCGTTGTTGGTATAGTCTGTCCAAGCAAAGAAGACCCATGAACAACAACACGAAATATATCTGTCCAAGCAAAGAAGACCCTCTGGCAAGATGGGAAAATGACTCCAGCTTGGTCGACATTATTTGTTCAAGAATTATAGATTTGGACTTAATAGTAGATCAAATTTTTTCCTACAATTTGATAACAAATTGATAATTTCTGAACCATTTTTGACCGAGCTTGAGTAATTTACCATCTTGCCAGAGCGTCTTCTTCGCTTGGACATATATATTTAGTGTATATCATGAGTGTTATTGATGCTGTTAAAATCCGTAAAATTAATTCATAAATTCAACTACACAAATGTATATTTTATAACTTCTCCCACCGATTCTCAGAAAACAATCCAAGCTCAGTGCTTAACACACGAGGTTTGTAAGATAAATAGTGCAAAGGTGAATGTAATTATTGTATCTGTGGTGTTTAGGGGGGGGGTTGTTGAAGGGGAAGAAGGGGGGGGTTTCGAGGGACAAGAGGGGGTGGGTTTGAGTGTGGTGGAGGGGGAGAGGGGGTGTCAGAATGAAATGTGTGTTGCGGCGTGTTATGCGGATGTGCCAAGTGCTTTCTACTAATCCTTATTATTTCTACTGTTGTTTCGTTCTACCTGGTGTGTTTTGTTCGCTTTTCCTCCTCCTTTTCTGCTTCTTCTCCGTTGTCTTCTTCTTCTTTCTCCAAGTTTTCCACTTTCCTCGTATTGTTATTCTTCTATTGCTGGGCCCTCGCGTGGGGTGTGCGGAGTGTGCGACAGCACAGGGAATTTTAAAAATTATATTGGGCTAGTAAAATAATTTTTCCACTATTTGATAAAAAATTTATTTTACCAACAACTTTAATCCACAAGAAATTATTCTCTCTGCATAGATTCATTCATCATAATGAATTGATCAATTGAAAAATCACGATCAACGTATGAAGCAAGCCAAGAAACGCCCCTCTTAAATTTAATTCTATGGTTGGCTGACAACCACCTTACACTCTGTCGACCAATCACAAGCCAATTTCCGATGAAAACTCCTCCATTTATAATAATCTTATAACATAATACTAACCTTATAACCTAATTGTTGTAGTTTTTCAAAAAACATTTCTAGCAAAAGGTCGGTATTAAATCATGAATAGTTCGAGTTATATTTCATTATATTCATCGTTAAAAAATAGAATTAATGAGTATATAATGAGAGATCAAAATCATATTTTTAACTCATTTCATACAGCATAAAAGTATTGAAGTCCAGTACTGGCCAAAGTTACACTATAAAAGTAAAACTGAGTCTAAATTCTATAAATAAATTCTTCAAATACCAACTTGATAGAATCTTACCATCCTGAATACATGAATAAATATTATTAGCACAAGATTGCTTACATCTGCGTCAATAGTGAATCAGCGTAATCTTTTGTGTACAATACACCATCCATAATTTTCTTGTTAGCAACCATTTTCCAAGACAGAACTCACGAAACACTGTCAACCAATAAGAAAAGAGTAGGCGGGGCATGAAGGCTTGTCCACGTCATATCTGAAACATCATCCATCAACTGCTGCCATCTACTGGTTGAATTTGGAAACTTTTCTAACCTATGTTTTCGGCCATTTTGATCGTAGGCGGAGCTTGGAGGCGTGTCTAATGGATGTCGAAGCAAGTCACCTACAATGACTAGATAAGAGTCTTTATCAAGTCACCCTATTGCTACTGCCATCTGCTGGCTGAGGAACTATTTCGTATGTAATAACAAAAGTTGGGTAAAGCAGTAAAAATGTCTGAAATCTTCAATTTTCTTGTTATTGTGTTTCTGATTTTTGTTAAAACATTTTTAATTCTGGTGAAATGAAATATTTATGATGATTCCCAATATTTTTATATGAAAAATTTATTAGACCCTTCCTCATGTGCTTTCAATTGACCTATTAAAATGAATTAATCGATAATTAAAATTTTAATATTTTAATGATAAGGTACGGTATAATGTGACAGTTTTGCTCAATGTAGATAATCATCCTTTACTTATTTTGTATTAACTTCTGTAGGCTTTTTTTATCAGGTATCCAATACATGAAAATATTGAGATTTTAGGGGGAGCGGCGCTCCCATACCTTTTTTCCCAAGAAACTTTTTTAGAAACAACGATTTTTCGTGTTCGGTTTTTCAAATGTTATTTTTGTCAATCACTAATTCAAAATTAGAATTTAATTCTAATTTGAACATAATATTGCTAGAAGATTATTCAGAATTATATAATAGGTGGACGCTAATGCATAGAGTATACAGACCGTAGGTCTTATATGAATAGGCATTATATGATTAGTTCTATGATCATAGTTATATGGAAATATGATATAAATTATATGAAATCATATTCTTATACAGACTGGATCTCTTATATGCGGCGTCAGCGCAATGTGGTACTATCTTTGCCATTGCCAAATGCTAATTTTATTTTGAGCAACATTGCATCATGTTGTCATTTTTAAGCTGATTGTTTTTAAACTTGGAAAAATTAAGGCCTATGTAGATTAGGTATACAGTGTTGTTGAGATGGTAAAAACTATGCCTGGTCCAAAAAGGCTTTGTGATTATTATTCATTCATTAAAATTTTTTTATTAGTTTCATGAAAACCAGCTACAGAACATTACCCAGATTTGCTAAAAACGCTCCAATTTAAGTGTAAAAGTTAGAAATTTACCTCCTGGGGGTATTCCATACCCCCCAACCCCCTAGTAAGCCACTTCATCCACCGCTCACCCACCACTCTTTTTTTACAAATCAAGCACTGAAAATATGAAACAATGCGTTGGGATACAATAAGTAAGGCCCTATAACCCTTTTTGCCACACCACATAATATGCAACATTGGGACTGCTTATGGGAAAAATGTGAACATGCAAGGCAGCTTGATTCATGTTTGGCTTAGAATATATTATAATATGTTGGACTGCGTTCGTCCCCAAATGCAGCTCCCATAATGAGGGGGGGGGGCGCCAACCAAAATCTCGCACAGGGCGCCTAAAAACCGCGCGAGGACCCTGTTCTATTGCTTCTCTTCACTCTTGTTGAATTCATCTTCAATGAATCAATGAATCTTCAATTCAATCTTCATGAATTCATTAATGAACTCCAAGAAAGAATTGGTTGATTAGAACATAAAAAATATTGGTCGTAATTGGCCTGAAGCAGTTAGCAGGTGAGAATACTTCTAGGAAATTTTTCAGTGGTTAGTTTGAGTTAAACTCAATTCAAACTGTCTTGCTTATTAGGAGTGACTACTTTACAACCTGATTTTTTCTGCTGACTCAACTTCTGATATTTTAACAAGCCTGCGAACATGCACCAGCAAGATTCGCTCCTCAGCACGCAACTTCAAATGTTGACACGAATTTCACCAATGGAACAGAGGAAGGGGTGAAGGAGAAATTAAAAATAGTAATAATGAACAAGAAGGAGAATAAGGAAGGGGAACTTGGAAACTGAAACGTATTCCATCCACTAATGAACGTGATGAAACAGTGGAAGGGGAAATGAAGGAAGGAAGAAAAATTAAGTAAGAAGAAGATAATAGAGGATAAAGGATGAAGTAAGAAGAGGATAATAAGGAGAAGGATAAAGGAGAAGAAGAAGAAGAAGAAGAAGAAGAAGAAGAAGAAGAAGAAGAAGAAGAAGAAGAAGAAGAAGAAGAAGAAGAAGAAGAGGAAGAAGAAGAAGAAGAAGAAGAAGAAGAAGAAGAAGAAGAAGAAGAGGAAGAGGAAGAAGAAGAAGAGGAAGAAGAAAGGGAAGAAGAAGAAGGAAGAAGAAGAAGAAGAAGAAGAAGAAGAAGAAGAAGAAGAAGAAGAAGAAGAAGAAGAAGAAGAAGAAGAAGAAGAAGAAGAAGGAAGAAGAAGAAGAAGAAGAAGAAGAAGAAGAAGAAGAAGAAGAAGAAGAAGAAGAAGAAGAAGAAGAAGAAGAAGAAGAAGAAGAAGAAGAAGAAGAAGAAGAAGAAGAAGAAGAAGAAGGGTAAATAGATAGATAAAATGGCTTTATTTTAAACTTTGTAAACATTTTACAAGAGTTTGTGGGCGGAGTTGAGTCATTCAAAACCCTTAACTTTATCAAATTGATGATTCCTAAACCAATATTGACCGAGCTTGAATCATTCTCTCATCTTGCCAGAGGGTCTTCTTTGCTTGGACAGACTATACGTCTGTTTCCACAAGAGTTGGTTGCAACTGTCGAATCGCTCACAAACATCTCACTTACTCAATAAAAGATTGTCGAGGAGAAAACGAATAGATGAAGAAGAAGAAGAAGAAGAAGAAGAAGAAGAAGAAGAAGAAGAAGAAGAAGAAGAAGAAGAAGAAGAAGAAGAAGAAGAAGAAGAAGAAGAAGGAGAAGAAGAAGATCGGAGGAAGAGAAGAAGAAGAAGACAGATAGAAGAAGAAGAAGTAGAAAAGAAGAAAAAGGAATGAGAAAGAAGAAAGAAGAAAAACAAGGGGAAAAAGAAGACGAAGAAGAAAAAGATAAAAGAAGAAAGAAGAAAAACAGAAGAAGAAGAGAAGAGAGAAGAAAGAAGAAGAAGAAGAAGAAGAAGAAGAAGAAGAAGAAGAAGAAGAAGAAGAAAAAAAAGAAGTAGAAGAAGAAGAAGAAGAGATAATTTCTCTTTCTTTTCTTCTCTTTCATCTTTTCCTTTCATCTCTTTTCTTTCCTTCTTCTTCTTCTCTTTTCTTCTTTTCTTCCTTCTCTCTTCTCCTTTTCCTCCTCATCCTTCGCTTCTTTTTCCCTTCTCTTTCTCTCTCTTTCTTCCTTTGTTTCGACCCTTTGCCGTCCTCTTTTACATTAAACTTTCGTCATTCAATTGAAGTGATTCTCAATGTTTTCGAGAATCAATCGGTAGAAAATGTTGATATTTGGTAGGTAAGTTCAGATAAGGTCTAGAAATGTTGTGTTAAGATATTTCCGAATTCCATTCAAGATTACGCCAGTAATCAGGTTTTTCAAAATTGTAGATCTATTGCGGGTTGCATATCTTCCGCCTTGATACGACCAATCCTTAGTGTAAATTCAATGGTTCAGCGAGATTATAGATAAACTCATTTGGAAGATATTGAATCAAGTTTCAAACTATGTCCGATATAGTTCCCAAGGTTACGCTCAATATTACTATTTGTCGGAATTTTCAGAGTTTTTCTTGGATTTTTTGAGAATAAATTGGTAGAAAATGTCGAAATTTGATAAACAGGTCCAGATTAGGTCTAGAAATGCTGTGTTCAATAAGTTTTGAATCCCTTCTGAACGGAATTTGCTGTTTGTATCAGCTTACACTGACAGAGGTTATGCAGGTGATCGAAGCGAGCCTGTTTGAATCACTGACACTGCTGATACTGTCGGGGGTCCAGGGGGCGGAGCCCCCTGGCTGGGCGGAGAAGGCGAGCGAAGCGAGCCTGCCAGCTAGTTTGTGTATAGTAGCGATTTGGCGATTTTCGATCGCTATTTCTGAGATTTGGGTGAGATTCACACAATCGCCGCCTTTCATCTTTTCCTTCAGAATCCGACTTTCTTCAACTTCCATTAACGAAAAATACAAATTTATGATTCGTTATTAATTACAACTCTTATTTTTGAAAAATGGCGTTTTTTAGCTTATTTTTTCAATTATCTAATTAACCGTTGAAGTTACACACTTTCATTGAATTCCTCAGCTAATTTTACATAGGAATTGATCACTTTAGAACCTGAATGAAGCCTCTAAAAAATCAGAAAAATACTATCTTTTGAAAAAATTGTTATCTCGGTAACAAAGCGTTTTTGGGGGTTGGTCCTATGGAACTTTTTTGTCTACTTGGTGTAAGGAATCAGCCTGAGAAGTATTGCACATTCCTTCTGAAACACCCTGTTGATCTAGTTGATATTGTTGAACTAGTATCATTGCTTCTGAAATTCAGGGTATTTTAAATCCATGAAAAGATCCGTACAAACTAGTTAGAAGAAGAAAAGTATCAAGGAGATTTCAATAGAGTTGATGAGTATAAAAGAAGAGTCATGCAAGATGAAAAAATCTCCAGCTTGGTCAGTATTTGTTAAATGCAAGGGTATCAAACCTTTCCTACAATTTGAGACCATATTTATGATTTTTGAACGATATTGATCGATATTGACTTCTTCCCCACTTCAGAGGCTCTTCTTTGCTTGGTCAGACTATACTTTACTTTCAAGTGAGTTCAGCACCTTGAACTCAGAAGTTGCAATTTTCGTCTGGTGTCAAAATTCGAAATGTCTCTCCCTACTTTATCCTATTGAGGTGGCAATGGGAATAATTCGACTGCATCCACTTTCACATTTCACACATCAGAAGAAGGGGGAAGCGAGAGAGGAGGAATGAAGAGAGGAGAAAGGGAGGGAGGAGAAACGAAGAGAGGTGAAAGGAAGAGAGGAGAAAGTAAGAAGGAGAAGAAATTGAAGAAATAAAATAAAGAAGGGAACATCACAAACATGTGTGCATATTCAAATTATTTTTGCAATGCAAGGCTCGGAAATGCCTGTTGTGTAAATATGAGTAATATTGACTGGATGGGTGTGAATAAGTGAGGGAGTAAAGAGGGAGAAAGAAGTAGAAGAAGAAGAAGAAGAAGAAGAGGAAGAAGAAGAAGAAGAAGAAGAAGAAGAAGAAGAAGAAGGAGGAAGAAGGAAGAAGGAGAAGAGGGGAAGAAGAAGAAGAAGAAGAAGAAGAAGAAGAAGAAGAAGAAGAAGAAGAAGAAGAAGAAGAAGAAGAAGAAGAAGAAGAAGAAGAAGAAGAAGAAGAAGAAGAAGAAGAAGAAGAAGAAGAAGAAGAAGAAGAAGAAGAAGAAGAAGAAGAAGAAGAAGAAGAAGAAGAAGAAGAAGAAGAAGAAGAAGAAGAAGAAGAAGAACAACAAGAAGAAGAAGAAGAACAAGAAGAAGAAGAAGAAGAAGAAGAAGAAGAAGAAGAAGAAGAAGAAGAAGAAGAAGAAGAAGAAGAAGAAGAAGAAGAAGAAGAAGAAGAAGAACAAGAAGAAGAACAAGAAGAAGAAGAAGAAGAAGAAGAAGAAGAAGAAGAAGAAGAAGAAGAAGAAGAAGAAGAAGAAGAAGAAGAAGAAGAAGAAGAAGAAGAAGAAGAAGAAGAAGAAGAAGAAGAAGAAGAAGAAGAAGAAGGAGAAGAAGAAGAAGAAGAAGAAGAAGAAGAAGAAGAAGAAGAAGAAGAAGAAGAAGAAGAAGAAGAAGAAGAAGAAGAAGAAGAAGAAGAAGAAGAAGAAGAAGAAGAAGAAGAAGAAGAAGAAGAAGAAGAAGAAGAAGAAGAAGAAGGAAGAAGAAGAAGAAGAAGAAGGAAGGAGAGAAGAGGGGAAGAAGAAGAAGAAAAAGAATAGGAATAGATAGTGGTGGAGGAGGGGGGAGAAGGAGAAGGGAGAAGGAGGAGGGGAGGAGGACGTCGAGGGGAGGAGGAGGAGGAGGACAACGAGGACGAGTAGCAGGAGGAGTAGGAGGAGGAGGAGAAGAAGAAGAAGAAGTAGTAGGAGGAGGTGGAGGAGGAGGAGGAGGAGGAAAAGGAGGGTAAGGAGTAGGATAGGGAGTTAAGTGAAAGAAGAGTGCTGTCAGTTGGAAAATTCAGGGTTAGAATTAGTTGACAGCTGGTGTGACACCTCACATCTTCATAATATTTCAAATGCAGATCTTCTTATCCTACTCCTCCTCCTCCTCCACCTCCTCCCTCCTCCTCCCTCCTCCTCCTCCTCCTCCTCCTCATCCTCCTCCACCTCCTCCCCTCCTCCACCACTATCTATTCCTATTCTTTTTCTTCTTTTTCTTCCCCCTCTTCTTTGAACTAACGCATCGGTATCTTGTTTCACCCTTCTCAGCTATCTCACTATATGAGAAAGAGATCAGAAAGGAAGGATTGCGTTGAAGTGTGAAAAACGAAACATGACGAAATTTGAAAGTTAGGGCCTCTGAAAGTAGGGGACAGTTGGGTTGCAGAAGAAATTAAGAAAGCAACAAGAGAGATTTTCAAGATTTGTTCGTCTTAACGGAATTCTCCATCAATTTTTTTCTGATGGAATAAGTTTATGCAAGTATTGAATTAGCTTGCAATGAAAACGTGTTATCTTTCCATATTCCTGATAGAAATACCTCTATAAAGCCTAATATAGTCTGTCCATGCAAAGAAGACCCTCTGGCAAAATTGAAAATAACGAAGAAGATGTCGGTTCAAAAATTATTGATTTGGTCTCAAATTGCAGAATACATTCTGCACTACAATTTAGGACAGAATCAATATTTCTTGAACCAATATTGACCGAGCTGGAGTTATTTTCTCATCTTGCCAGAGGGTCTTCTTTGCTTGTCAGACTATATCTATTATCTAGATACATATTGAAATTATTAATGAATCCATCCAAATTTGAACCAAGTTCAACTCCTTAGAGACTGTCGCTTGCATCGAATCGAATTAAGAACAACATCAGACCTTTTTATACTGTCCTGACAGAGCTGAGCTGCAAATACATTATTATGATTTTTCAACTGCCAATTTAGATAGTGTCTGCCGAACACAGTTGGCTATGAACTCATACTTTGAACTTGAACTTGAATTTGAACTCCGGAAACAAAATCACAAACAAAAGTAAAGTTCAATATCGCAGCCATTTTCACTGCCCTTCCCAACTCTCTTGACTAAAACATTCGTTTTATAGTTCCTGATTCAGCCACCAGATGGCAGTAACAACAGTGACTAGATAAAAGACAGTGTGGCCATTGACTGTCACGCTTTTGATTGGCTAGCTGCCTCGCTTGATCACGTGGTAAAACTTTCCATTAAACTCAGTGGCGGATTTCCCACTAGGCACACTAGGCCAGTGCCTAGGGGCACGTCTTAGAGGGTGGCTCAGCTTGACGGCTTGAACATATATTTTGTAACTGATATTAACAGACTAAACACATTTTTTAATATATTGCTGTTATTCTAATTCTAAGTCTAAGTCTAGGGACATTGATAGGGAGGGATATTATTAGGTCACCTAGGCCCTATACAGGGTGTTTCAGGAGGAATGTGTAATACGTCTCAGGCTGATTCCTTACACCAAGTAGACGGAAAAGTACCATGGGACCAACCCCCAAAAACGCTTTGTTACCGAGATAACAATGGCGGAAAATTGAGATTTTTCAAAATATATATTAATTTTTCTAATTTTCTAGAGGCTTTAGTAAGGTTCTAAAATGATCAATTCCTTTTAGAATTACCTGAAAAATTCAATGAAACCATTTCCAAGTATGTAACTTTAACGGTTATTGAGATAATTGGAAAAATATGCTTGAAAAACGCAATTTTTTAACAATGAGGGTTATAACTGGATAAGGAATCATAAAATTGTATTTTTTATTAATGAAAGTTGAAGAGAGTCGGATTCTTAAGAAAAAGTTAAATGGCGGCGATTGTGTAAATCTTACACAAATCTCAGTAATGGCGATCAAAAATCGCAAAATCGCTACTAAACACAAATACATCACTTGTGCTACGTTTTGTCAATTGAATTCATTGAATTCCTCAGCTAATTTTACATAGGAATTGATTTTGGAACCTCACTAAAGCCTTTAAAAAAAAATTAATATATTGAAAAATCTCAATTTTACGCCATTGTTATCTTGGTAACAAAGCGTTTTTGGGGGTTGATCTCATGGAACTTTTTTGTCTACTTGGAGTAAGGAATCAGCCTGAGAAATATTGCACATTCCTCCTGAAACACCCTGTATATAATGTAAAATTAGTTATAATGTAAACGTTTTGGTGTTTTTTCTATTCAAATTGTTTATTTTATGTAATTGAAATTAAATGAAATCTCTTTCAGTTCTTATGAACACGCGATAATAGATTCTTTAGATTCAGTTTCTGATTTGAATGAAGAATTCGGCTCATTAAGAAAATGCTTTAGGGAGGCGGCAGTAAAAATAGTGCCTGGGGGCGGAAAATTTGTAAATCCGTCCCTGATTTAAACTACATAATAGAATTGAAAAATGGAAACTTCATGGCGGCGGCGGCGGCGGCGGCGGGAAAAATTGTTCCATTATAAACAGATTCGAGCATATTCATAAAGATGGGAACAACATAACGGCAATGGCCAAACTGGCTTTATAGTCCGTCCAAGCAAAGAGCCTCTGGCAAGATGAGAAAATGACTCCAGCTCGGTCAATATTACTTCAAAACAATTTTGATTCGGTCTCAAATTGTGGGTCAGAATGTTTCTCACGAATGAGACCAAATCAATAATTTTTGAACCAATATTGACCGAGTCATTTCTTTCTTGCCAGAGGCTCTTCTTTGCTTGGTCAGACTATATCTACTAAGTCACTGTGGGTGACTTGCTTCGACTTTCATTGGATACGCCTCCAAGCCCCCACCTCCACTCTATTGGCCGTAAGTTCCCCAATAGATGGCAGCAGTTGTCGGGTGATGTTTCCAATATGACTTGGACACGCCTTCATTCCCCGCCAGCTCTATTCTGATTGGCTGGCTGTGTTTCGTGAGTTCTGCCTTGGAAAATGGCTGCTAGCAAGAAAATGGTGGATGGTGTATCACTCATATAGTCTGACCAAGCAAAGAAGAGCCTCTGGCAAGATGGGAGAATGACCCCAGCTTGGTCAATATTCGTTCAAGAATTATAAATGTGGTCTTAATAGTAGATGAAACTATTTCATACAATTTAAGATCAAATTGATAATTTTGAACCGATATTGACCGAGCTTGAGTCATTCTGCCATCTTCAGAGGCTCTTTTCGGACAGACTCAACATCAGTTTTACACTATTCAACAATTTTTTTTTTACGCTTTACGCTATTCAAATATTTTATTGAGTTTTAGACTACGAAACAGGTGAAGTCCCAAGCTTTTCATTCATGTACTTTACTTAGAGCTAGAAATAATTTATTCACTCCCATCCCATTCCAAACAATAAATACGATAATCACTGGCGGCTCGTACGAAAAGGTGAAGTGCCCGTATCTTTTACAGTACAGCACTTCACCTGTTTCGTGGGCACGAGTCGCCAGTGACGATGATATAGAACTCGAACTATTCATGATCCAATACCGTCCTAACCAAAAAAATTTGTTTGGGAACTCGATTGAGTAGGAATATTAGGGAGATGTTTCAATTGAATAAATTAAAAATTGATCATTTTCGAAGTATATTGATTAGATAAGTTTTAATTCGTTGTACCGGAACTTGAAAAGTCATGAAAAAATCGTCAATATTGTAAGAGTTATCCATACATTTTTGGCTGTAATATTCTCATCAATGACTGGCAGCTCGTGCCCACGAAACAGGTGAAGTACTGTACATTGAAAGATACGGGTACTTCACCTGTTTCGTGGGTACGAGCCGCCAGTGTAAGGCTGAGGCCGCACTGCCGGTGAGTAGTTGGTAAATCTATAGAACATACACACCATCCACAGTAATACATCCTATGAATGGTATTACGTCATTCTGTTTTTTGAGGTTATGTTGCCCATGTTTAAGAATTTCAAGATGGCGGCTGAACACATACCATTCATACGATGTATTACTGTGGATGGTGTGTATGTTCTATAGATTTGCCAACTACCCTCCACCCTCCAGGCTCTACCCACCGGCAGTGCGGCCTCAGCCTAATGGATAGACTCTGTACATTTATAGCAACAAAATTTCTTGTTTGAGATGGCACAGAGAAGTAAATTTATATAATGGCTTAATACCTGCACATTTTTGGGCAGCAAATTTTCTCGTTCATGATAGCATAGAACAGTAGATGCCTATAGAGTAGCGTAGTGCAGACGGGTAAAGGCATAGAGTCCACGCAACAAATTTCACTTCTAGAGATTTATTATGTTTTGTTTTTTGCTTACAGTGGAAGCAGCGTTGGGGCGTGGTCACCAAACTCTCACCGGCTGCAGGTAAGTTATCTCTTTCTCTTTTTCTCCTCCATTCTCCGTATTTTCGTTTCTCTCCTCCTCCTCCATTCTCCCTATTCTTGTCTCCCTCTCTCTTCATCAAATTCCTTCCCTCCCACCATCCCAACACCAAAACTAAATCAAACTCAGGGAGCGCGCCGTAATTAAAAACTGCTCATTTTAGATTTATGCCTTTTATCTTGCGACCAACTTCTCTGACATGAAAAGTAAACAAACTTAATAAAAAACAGAATTAACTCTCGCTTCTACACCACTTTCTTCTCCCTTATTTCCTATTTCCACCTATTTTCCTTATCATTACCTCTTTTCCCACTTTCTTTGTAACTTGCTTCATTGCATTCTCCACATCTGTATCTTCACCACTGTTCACATCAGCTGTTAGAGTTGAAGGCATGAAAGTGGTCCAGTGAGACTTCATGCAATGATGCCAATTCAGCTGATTATGAATTAAAATTAATTTACATTTTCATAATACATCTGACAGAATGGCAACGTCGATGGGTGCGCGGGGTTGATATAAACTGGTTTCCAGTTTCCATTGGACTATTTTCATACTTTCAACTCTAGTTTGTTACATCACATAGAAGGAAACCTAACTTTCTGGCATCAGTTAGGCTACATGAATTAAAACATTTTGAAACAAAGCTTTGTTACTTGAAGATTTTTTCAAATAGAAATATAATTTTTTCGAATTCATTAATATAGCACCTAGTAAGAGACGAATAACCTATTCTATTTCAACATAAATTGATACAAGTAATTACTTGAAGATGATTGAATAATAATGCCAACAGAGCACACAAACAATTTCTTGGGTGATTAAATTAAAATTAAAATTAAAATTGTTTCATTCCGATTCACAAAGAAATGCAAATACATCAAATAAATAGAATTATCAACAATTTAAACAAAAACAAAGTATACTAAGGAATAATGATTGAAGGTAGAGTATTCTCTAAAAAGTATTATCAACATCCTGCACATAAATCTATAAATCTACATGTTGATTTTTTAAAGAGTATTTAGGTTTTGAAGAGTTTATATCAAGTTAACATCACCTACTTGTTGGATGTTACTCCCTTTAACGTTCATTTATTGACTTTTTACAAGGCAAAGTTAGGGCTCATAGGTCCTCTCTTACATTCAACCTTCATTTCATACACTTTCAAGAAGTTTCCAACACTCATCAAAATTTGAGACATGACACGATTATTGAGACTCAATACAATACGAGACGTAATTGAAAAATCCCTAAACTTTGTTTAAATGCTCACAAATTATTCAATCATTGAGAGATAAAAACATCTAAACATTTCCAACATTTCGGCTAAAGATGAGCATTGCAAATGTTTTGTATCAACAAGCTTCCTTCCTGTATTGATTTAGGACTCAGTATCATTACTGCGTATCATTAATGCATATCACTACTGCGTATCATTAATGCGTATCATTAATGCGTATCATGTAATGCGTATCATTACTGCGTGTCATTACTGCGTGTCATTAATGTATCATTACTGCGTATCATTACTGCGTATCATTACTGCGTATCATTAATGCGTATCATTGATGTGTATCATTAATGCGTATCATTACTGCATATCATTAATGCGTATCACTAATGCGTATCATTACTGCGTATAATTAATGCGTATCATTACTGCGTATCACTACTGTGTATCATTACTGTGTACTATACTGCGTATCATTAATGCGTATTATTGATGCATATCATTAATGCGTATCACTACTGTGTACCATTACTGCGTATCATTAATGCGTATAATTGATGCATCATTAATGCGTATCACTTGCATACTGCATATCATTACGTATCATTACTGCGTATCATTACTGATGCGTATCATTAATGCGTATCATTACTGCGTATCATTACTTATTACCTCATTACTGTGTATCATTACTGCGTATCATTACTGCGTATCAAAAATCCGTAGGGTAAAGAGAGGATTTAAAATAACTTATTATTGTATAACTCGTATGATTGATGCAAACAAACAAGATATCATAAGGTAGGATATTAATCTTCAAAGATGACTTCTGAATGTTGAATAACAATCTACACAATGAATACACATTTCCCTTAGATTTCAATGAAAAGCGTTGCAACAATAATATATCTCCTCGCAAATTTGGGACTTGCAACGCGCCTTTCAAGTCAGAAAAAGGCTGATATTTCATATTAGTTTGTCCAAGCAGAGAAGACATTCTGGCAAGATGCGAAAATGACTCCTGCTCGGTAATTATTGGTTCAAAAAAAATTTGGACTCAAATTGTAGATTAGAATTTTTCTACAATTTGAGACCAAATGTATGACTAGAACCAATATTGACTGAGCTGGTGTCATTTTCGCATCTTGCCAGAATGTCTTCTTTGCTTGGACAGACTATAGAAGGCTATAGAACGTAATGACGGTAATATGTCCCCTGGGAGAGTGAATAGTGAATACAGCCGGATGACGTGAGTTTTTCATTTCAGCCTTTCATTTCTACACTGATTTTTTCCTTTCTTCTTCTTCTTCTTCTTCTTCTTCTTCTTCTTCTTCTTCTTCTTCTTCTTCTTCTTCTTCTTCTTCTTCTTCTTCTTCTTCTTCTTCTTCTTCTTCTTCTTCTTCTTCTTCTTCTTCTTCTTCTTCTTCTTCTTCTTTTTCTTCTTTATCTTCTTTATCTTTATCATTATCTTTATCTTCTTCTTCGTTATCTTTCAACTCTTCACATTCTTGTACCTTCTCTCCATCTGACAGAATAGTGAGGGATAAAATGTTCATATTTTACTCTTTTGGCATTTATCATTTCTCGCATTCTCATATTCTTATTTCTTTTTACTCAAGGTACAGTTACAAAAGTCGGATTCTGAAAAAAGTTAAAGACGGCGATTAATCTTACCTAAATCTCAGAAATGGCGATCAAAAATCAAAAATTGACAAAACATAGGACAAGTGATGAATTTGTGTTTAGTAGCGATTTTGCATTTTTGATCGCCTTTTCTGAGATTTGGGTGAGATATACACAATCGTGTCATTCAACTTTTCTTTAGAATCCGACTCTTCTTCAACTTCCATTCATAAAAAATACAATTTTATGATTCCTTATCCAGTTATAACCCTTATTGTTGAAAAATGGCGTTTTTAATATTTTTTCCAATTATCTCAATAACCGTTAAAGTTACAAACTTGAAACTGATTTCATTGAATTCCTCAGCTAACTCTAAATAGGAATTGATCATTTTAGAACCTCACTAGAGCCTTAAAAAATTAGAAAAACTAATATATTATGAAAAATCTCAATTTTCCGCCATTGCTATCTCGGTAACAAAGCGTTTTTGGGTGTTGGTACCATGGAACTTTTTTGTCTACTTGGTGTAAGGAATCAGCCTGAGAAGTATTGCACATTCCTCCTTAATCACCCTGTATATTTTGAAAAATCTGTTGCAATAACTCTCGGCGGGCCGGTCAAAATCTATCAGCGGGCCGTATGTGGCCAACGTAGGTTGAAGAGCCCTGATCTAGAGTGTTCATATTTCATACCCTTATGGTATCACTACTATATATATATAATACTAATGTACTTATTGACCTAACAATTTAGTTCCATTACCAGCTATCAACATAATTTGACCAAATTCAAAGGTTCCAAAATTCAAAGCTAACCAAATTCTTCTACTTTTCATGCTTGTTCCTCTCTTCTTTCTTCATACTTTTCTCCATTCGCCTTTCCTTTTTTCTTCTTCATTCGGCTACTTTATATTTTGCGTCTAAAAGTTATTCGAGATTGTTGGAAAGCTGTCTATCCACTTCTCAACCCAGTAAAGATAACGCGATACACTTTTCCAGCTTATCCAATATCTTCAAGAAGTTACAAGGACATATTTAGAGCTGAGAAGGGTATTGGACAACAGAATAACGTGGAAGGAGGAAATAGTGAGAAAAAAGTTCAGTAACGATAAGATTTCATTCTTTACTTTGTCCTCTTTCACTGCTTTTTTTGACTTCACCAATCTCCTTCATCTCCTTCCCACTATTCTACGTCTTTATCTTCTCTTTCTTCATCACCTTCCCTTTCTTCATCAACCTCTTCTTCTTCTTTTTCCTTTTCCTTTTACTACTTCTTCTCTATTTTCTACTTATTTTCATATTAATTTCCACTCCGTTTTTCTTCTTGTTCCTATTCATGTTATACTCCTACTTCTTTCTTCTATTTTTCCTATTTATCTTCTTCTACTATTTCTCCATCCGTTTTTCCTCTTCCTGTTCTCGCTTCTTCATCTCCTTGTTCCTTCTTCCTCTTTCTCTTCTTATCCCTCTAATTCTGATTTTTTCTTCATTTCATTCCTCTCTTCTTTCTTCAAACTTTTTCTTCTACTGAAGTAGCTACTTCACACTTTTCTTCTTTCTTCCTCTCATTCTTCTCCCTTCTCCTCCTTCTTCCACTTCTTCTTCTTCTTCTTCTTCTTCTTCTTCTTCTTCTTCTTCTTCTTCTTCTTCTTCTTCTTCTTCTTCCTTCTTCTTCTTCTTCTTCTTCTTCTTCTTTTCCTTCTTCCTTCTTCTCTTCTTCGTTCTTCTTCTTCTTCTTCTTTTTTCCTTTCTCCTTTTTCTTCTTCTTCTTCTTCTTCCATCATCTTCTTCTTCCTTTTTTTTTTACTACTTAATCTCTTTTTTTCCCTTTCTACTTCTCTCTTTCTTCTTGATACAGTTTATGTTATACTTCTTCTTCTCTTCTTCTTCTTTTATTCTTCTTCTCTTTTCTTCTTCTCCTTCTTCTTCTTCTTCTTCTTCTTCTTCTTCTTCTTATTCTTATTATTATTATTATTATTATTATTATCATTTTTCTCCTGTCTTTCTTCTTCTACTACTTCATCTAATTCTCTTTATCTGCTTTTCCTCTTCCTTTTCTTGTTTCTTCATCTTTTTTCTTCTCATCCAACTAATTCTTATTCTTCTTCTTATGCTTATTCCTTTCTTCTTTCTTCACACTTTCTTCTTTTCCTCTCCTTCCATCTTATCCTTCTTCTCCTACTTCTTCTTCTTTATCATTTTTTTCTTCACCCTCTTTCTTCTTCCTCTCTATCTCTTCTCATCCCTCTAATATTCTTCTTTCTCTTCATGATGCTTGTTTCTCTCTTCTTTCTTAATTCGTTTCTTTTTTCCTCTCATTCCTCCTTCTTTTCCTCTCATTCCTTCTTCCTTTCTTCTTCCTCTTCTTCTTCTTCTTCTTCTTCTTCTTCTTCTTCTTCTTCTTCTTCTTCTTCTTCTTCTTCTTCTTCTTCTTCTTCTTCTTCTTCTTCCTTTCTTCTTCTTCTTCTTCTCCTTCTTCATCTACTTATTCTTCAACTTTCTTCCTGTTGTATAGGTAAGAAAAGTAACCAAAAATGCGTCCAGTGTCCCATCAAAAGGTACTTAGCAGCATCTGTTCCTTAGCAGGCTAACGTCCCCCAAAAAAAAGACGATTTCGAAAAAAAACGCAAACTCCAAGCTTGACCTACAATGGTAACCTCTGCTATATGTTACAGTCTGTCCAAGCAAAGAAGACCCTCTGGAAAGATAGGAAAATGACTCCAGCTCGGTCAATATTTGTTTAAGAATTATAAATCTGGTCTTAGTTGTAGATCAAATTGTTTTCTACAATTTGAGATCAAATTGACAATTTTTGAACCAATATTGACCGAGCTGGAGTCATTCTCCCATCTTGCCAGAGGGGCTTCTTTGCTTGCACAGACTATACTATGTTCAGAGTCCGGAAGGGTGAAGAAATGAAGCGGAAGAATGAAAGAAAATTTAAGAGTATGTTAAGAGGATAAGAAATAACAGTAATTTTCAAAAATAAAAACACTTTTTCGAATGCACTAAAAAATTCATATAAAATACTAAAATTTTGAACGAAATCACCCATAATCAAGTAGTCCTAGAACACAGAAACTCTGGAGTTGAAAGTCAAAAAATCAAAAGAACATATCACTTATCTTGTGTTCATCTGATAACCACATATACTTTTGAAAATTAAGTGATGGAGTTCGCTTAACATCTGATTCAAAAATAAACACATCAAAATTGTCTCACTTCAAATTTTATTTATTCAATTGAAAAACTAATTAACACCAAATCCAATGGAAACGTTGCTCAAATTGTGGTGTCGGGAGGTACCAATCAACTAGTGAAAACCATAACTCTCTATGTGGCTTATGATCCGAGATATAATGGAAAATAGGCTATATGGCGTGAGAGATTTTTCCCTAGACAGAGTAACTAGATAAAAAAATTCGCTCCGGCAGCTGGCGGTCGGAAAGAGTGCATTTCAAATGCAATTCTATGATGGCTCAAATCATATGACTTAAAATGAGCTATTCAGGGTATGAATTCAAAGGCGCCGTTTTCAAAAAACACAATTTTTGGCATTGTGTTATTCGCCATTTTCTCCGCCATTTTTGATTGGATTTTTTTCGTTGATGGCTCAAATTGTAGGGCATATTAAGGGTATTATACACACCAATTTTCAAAACGATCAAGTCATTGGTCGATTTGTAGTGATTTTTCAAAAGTTTCATCCCCTAATTTCACCCCCTTCCCTTGGACCAATTTGGCTGGTTAACGAACTTGACCGAGATATTAACACTAATGATTTTTGTGCGAAATTTGGTCGCTCTCCGACAAGCCCTTCGGGAGTTATCGTGTTAACAAGAATCTGTACATATATAAATATATATATAAATATATATATAGAGATATATGAATTTGAACGGACATCGGATTCGTGTTCTGGGGGCTCGGAAACGTGTAAAAAATATATCGCATCATATATTTGCGATTATCCGGTCAAGACCAATAGTGCATTTTTTTAAATGAAATGCACTAAAAAGGTATGAAAAAGATGTAAAATTTTGTGTTGAAAAATTTTAAAATAAACTTGTTCTCTGACTGTGGTGCCTACATGAGCCCTAAGGCTTGTGCGTGGTTCAAGAGAGGAATGATAATGATAGGTGACAACTAGCCTACTTTTCAGGTGGATTATCGTCTTCTCCAAAACACGGGTTGGCCGTATATAGTCTGTCCAAGCAAAGAAGACCCTCTGGCAGCATGAGGAAATGACTGAAGCTCGATAAATATTGGTTCAAAAATTATCAATTTGATATCAAATTTTTTTCCTACAATTTTATCTACAAGTAAGACCACATTTATAATTCTTGAAAAAATATTGACCGAACTGGAGTCAATTTCCCATCTTGCCAGAGGGTCTTCTTTGCTTGGACAGACTATAATTATTATATGATATCATAGATTATTGATTTATCGAATATTAGATTCCTGGATCCATATATAGTCTTCAGATTCAGAAATATTCTGGATGAAATATCATATTATAAGATTAATCAATAATATAAGAGACTTGAAACTCGATTTTTACCTTTATTGTATACCTACATAATAAAAATATTGAACCTATATCTTACTAACTTGAATGAATTAGGCTACACGATAATAGTTCTATGTCATCTATCTATTATCAAATATATTATAATATGTTCTCTATATATAGAACTATAGAAGAATATTATGACATAGAATATGATCATTCATAATAGATGATCCATTACACGGTAATATCTTATCATAACAATTGTTTGATAATAGATATAATATGTCATAGAACTCTTATTTAGGCCGGTATTACACGATAATAGTTCTATGATCATATCTGATCATAGAAATCGTGTAATACCGGCCTAATTAATACCTCCCAAGATAGTGAATATTGAATCAGAGTTAACGTTGTGTGATGATACACCATTTATTGTTTTCTCGCTAGCATCCATTTTGTAAAGTAGAACAATTAAAAGGTGAAACGAAACTTTGTCAGCCAATCAGGAAAGAGCAGGCGGGGCGTAGAGGCGTGTCCAAGTCAGATACAACTGGTCGAGCTTGAAAACTTTTCGAACCGATGTGCTCGGCCAATCAGAGAGCAGGAGCTTGGAGGCGTGTCCAATGGTTGTCAATGCAAGTCAACCTCATTTCTACTGCCATCTACTGGATGAATTAGGAACTATTTTAAAAGTTCTTGTCAAGAGTTTGGGAGAGCTGTGAAAATAGCTGCAATCTTGAACTTGCTTGTGATTCAGTTTTAAAAGTTGAATTGAAATTAATGTTTGAAGTTGAAATTTCAACTACAATACTTCTCCTATTCCAATTTGGATTGAAATGTCCAAATTCGAAACTTTGATATAAAAACATTCATTCTATTTTCCTCAACTTTTTATTTAAGTATCAAGACTTCACTAAGTACAGGATACTCAAGATACTTGTTGTTGCCAACTCTTTCCTTCTACTATTCTTATTTATCTCTTTATCTTATTTCGCTTTCTCTGATTCCACAACATAATATCCAGTTTCTCAAAATCAAATTCCTCTCCATTCTCCATGTAATTCCTATTCCTCCTCCTCCTTCTTCTTCTTTTCTTTTTCTTTTCTTTTTTTCTTTTTCTTTTCTTCTTCTTATTCTTCGTCGTCTTCTTTCTTCTTCTCTTCTTCTTCTTCTTCTTCTTCTTCTTCTCCTTCTTTCTTCTTCCTCCCTCTTCTTCTTCTTCTCCTCTCCTCCTCCTCCTCCTCCTCCTCCTCTTCTTCTCCTCTTTCTTTTCTCTTCTTCTCTTCCTTCTTCTTTCCTCTTTTTCTTCTTCTTCTTCTTCTTCTTCTTCTTCTTCTTCTTCTTCTTCTTCTCTCCCTTCTCCTTTCTTCTTCTTCTTCTTCTCCTTCTTCTTCTCCTTTTCTTCTCTTCTTCTTCTTTTTCTCCTCTTCCTTCTTCTTCATTTCTTCTCCTTGTTCTTCCTCCTCCTTCTCTCCTCCTTCTTCTTCTTCTTCTTCTTCTCCTCTTTCTCCCTCCTTCTCCTCCTCCTCCTCCTCCTTCTCATCCTCCTCCTCCTCCTCCTCCTCTCTCCTTCTCTTTCTACTTCTCCTTTTTCTTTCTTCTTCTTCTTCTTCTTCTTCTCCTCCTCCCATCCTATTTTCCTATCCCAACTCCCCTCTCACATATTATTCAGACTGATCTCATTCCATAATAACAAACAGAACAACCATATACAGTTCGTACAAGCTGAAAAGACACTTGGTCACCATAGAATTTGCATTCAGACGGCGCGTCTTCTCAGTTTGCGCTAACTTCAACAGCTGACGCCAAACAGTTAGGCGGTTTGCGAATGACTTTCATTAATTCTCAGCTCCGTCAGAACAGTCGGCCAGATGTCTGCGAGAGCACATGGAAACTAGTGTGACCCAAGCTTGAATAATTCGTTCTTGAAGAGAGATTCAGACTGTCCTGACAGAGCTGAGCAATAGTAACAGTCATTCACCATCCGCCTCAACTTTTGGCGTGAGCTGTACACACGTTCGTGGTTTGCTGGTGTGGTCACTTTCAACTAACTTTTAACTGTAGTCTGTCCAAGCGAAGAAGACCCTCTGGCAAGATGAGAAAATGACTCCAGCTTGGACAATATTTGTTTAAGATTTATGAATGTGATCTTCAAAGTAGATAAAATTGTTTCCTACAATTTTAGATCAAATTGTTATTTTTTTAACCAATATTGACCAAGCTAGAGTCATTATCCCATTTTGCCAGAGTGTCTTCTTTGCTTGGATAGACTTTAATTGTAAATTTTGCGAATTTCTCTCAGCATGCAGCCTATGAAGCAAAGCTCTAATCAACTTTACAAATAATTTGAACCGCCCAGTAAACTTTTAGTTGAATGTACCTCCCCTACATTCACCCTCTTTCCTCCTATTCTCTTCATCACTCCCTTTACTCCCCTACACCTCCTCTATCCTCCTCCTCCTCCTCCTCCTCCTCCTCCTCCTCCTCCTCCTCCTCCTCCTCCTCCTCCTCCTCCTCCTCCTCCTCTTCCTCCTCTTCCTCATCTCACCACATAACATTCTCGCATATTAATTATTGACATAGTGCGTTAGCACTTCAACTCTACAATCTGTTCCAAGCAAAGAAGACATCCTGGTGAGACGGGAAAATGACTTCAGTTCGGTCGATATTGGTTCAAGAATTATAAATTTTGTCTTAAATTGTCGGAATCATGCTGATCTACAATTTGAGACAGAATTAATAGTTTTTGATCCAATATTGACCGAGCTGGAGTCATTTTCCCATCTTGCCAGAATGTCTTCTTCGCTTGGACGGACTATACCATTGGTTTGTTTGTTATTCGAGTTTATCCATTCATTCATTGATTCACTTACAATTCATACATTCAATACAATGATCTATGATAGTGTATATTATAATTTTTGTTTTAAAAACTAGGTTAACCTGTTTCATTTCTCTTTTCAATTTTGATAAGTAATGAAGTCAAGTTTAAGGCATAACTGAATATTTATAGCTGATTCCAAGTAGTTAGGCGATTTCGTCTGTCTGTTGTACGTAATGTAACTTTTTAACAGCTGATGTAAATCTACTATTTTCACTTTTGATTCAAAGAATCATCATCTTAATCCTGGCATATAGTTGATTGAACCCTCCTAATTGACATCATGAACTTTGGAGCGCACAACGAACAGACAAACAACCTTCTCTTCCTCCTCCTCCTCCTCATCCTTCTTCTTCTTCTCCTCCTCTTTCTTCTTCTTCTTCTTCTTGTTCTTCTTCTTCTTCTTCTTCTTCTTCTTCTTCTTCTTCTTCTTCTTCTTCTTCTTCTTCTTCTTCTTTCTTCTTCTTCTTCTTCTTCTTCTTCTTCTTCTTCTTCTTCTTCTTCTTCTTCTTCTTCTTCTTCTTCTTCTTTTTCTTCTTCTTCTTCTTCTTCTTCTTCTTCTTCTTTTCTACTTCTCCTTTCTTCTTCTTCTTCTTCTTCTTCTTCTTCTTCTTCTCTTCTTCTTCTTCTTCTTCTTCTTCTTCTTCTTCTTCTTCTTCTTCTTCTTCTTCTTCTTCTTCTTCTTCTTCTTCTTCTTCTTCTTCTTCTTCTTCTTCTTCTTCTTCTTCTTCTTCTTCTTCTTCTTCTTCTTCTTCTTCTTCTTCTTCTTCTTCTTCTTCTCTTTGCCTTCTTCTTCTTTTCTTCTTCTTCTCTTCTTCTTCTTCTTCTCCTCCTCTTCTTCGTCTTCTTCTCCCACTTCTTCTTTCTTCTCCTCCTTCTTTTTCTTCTTCTGCCTCTTCTTTTTCTTCTTCTTCTTCTTCTTCTCCTTCTTCTTCTTCTTCTTCTTCTCTTCTTCTTCTTCTTCTTCTTCTTCTTCTTCTTCTCCTTCTTCTTCTTCTTCTTCTTCTTCTTCTTCTGCCTCTTCTTCTTCTTCCTCCTCCTTCTTCTTCTGCCTCTTTCTTCTCTTCTTCTTCTTCTTCTTCTTCTTCTCTTCTTCTTCTTCTTCTTCTTCTCCTCTTCTTCTTCTTCTTCTTCTTTCTCCTCCTCTTCTTCTTCTCCTCCTCCCCGTCCTCTTCTCTTTGCATATTACCACAGGCAGTACAATGCACGCCACTCACACATTAAGATGAAACGTTAAGATAAGTCTTACAACTACGAAAACCACGTTTTCCAACGGATTGTGATGCCACAAAATTCACCTACATATTATGCCAGTGAAGAAGAAAGGAAGAAGAAGGTGAAGAAGAAGAGTAAAGAAGAAGAAGAAGAGAGGAGGAAGAAGAAGAAGAAGAGAAAAGGAAGAAGAAGAAGAAGAGGAAGAAGAAGAAGGAAGAAGGAAGAAGAAGAAAGAATAGGAAGAAGAAGAAGAAGGAGAAGAAGAAGGAAGAAAGAGAAGAAGAAGAAGAAGAAGAGAAGAAGAAAAGAATATTAGAATATTATATTATGACTATCGTAATTCATTCTCTACCCGGTCTTCAACTTCATTTCCTTATCTATCTCACATTACCATGTTATTTATCCCTTTCCTTATATTTCTCATCCCTTCCTTTTTTCCCCCCTGCATTTTATAAGTTTATTCTTTATTTCCGCCTCTTTCGTCTTTTCTATACCTCTCCTCATCCTCAAATACCTCAATACCTCCTCTCCGTACTTTATCTTCTTTCCTCCTCTTATTGTTCTTCCCATGTCCTTCGTCGTTCTGCAAATTTTTCCTCCTCCCCACTTCCGTTACCCATAACTCCTATTCTACATTTCCTTCCTGTTCCTTGATTTCCATCCTATTCTTGCTTATTCTACCTCTCACCTCTTTCACAATTTTTTAAAATTATATTTCTCTCTCTCCTTTCTTCACACTTCCTTCTTTTTCCTTTTCTCCCTTCTTTTTCTTTTCCTTCTACTTCTTCTTCCTCTGATTTCTCTTCTTTCTTCTTCTTCTTCTTCTTCTTCTTCTTCTTCTTCTTCTTCTTCTTCTTCTCCTCTTCTTCTTCCTCTTCTTCTTCTTCTTCTTCTTCTTCTTCTTCTTCTTCTTCTTCTTCTTCTTCTTCTTCTTCTTCTTCTTCTTCTTCTTCTTCTTCTTCTTCTTCTTCTTCTCTTCTTCTTCTTCCTCCTCTTCTTCTTCTTCTTCCTCTTCTTCTTCTTCTCTTCTTCTTCTTCTTCTTTTCCTATTCTTCTTCTTCTTCTTCTTCTTCTTCTTCCTCTTCTTCTTCTTCTTCTTTCTTCTTCTTCTTCTTCTTCTTCTTCTTCTTCTTCTTCTTCTCTTCTTCTTCTTCTTCTTCTTCTTCTTCTTCTTCTTCTTCTTCTTCTTCTTCTTCTTCTTCTTCTTCTTCTTCTTCTTCTTCTTCTTCTTCTTCTTCTTCTTCTTCTTCTTCTTCTTCTTCTTCTTCTTCTTCTTCTTCTTCTTCTTCTTCTTCTTCTTCTTCTTCTTTTCCTCCTTTTCCTCTTCTTTTACCTCTCACCTCTTTCACAATTTTTCTTAATCAATTTCTCAATATCCTATTTGGCTTCTACTTAGTCTCAAAGATACATTTCTCCTCATTCTACTTACAATCCCTCTTACTCCCTATTTTTATTAAACCAATAAAATTATTTCTTACATTTTGTTCTTCGTTTCACATTCTCTTTTCAACATCTTTTCTTTACTCTCCTGTGCCACTTCCCACTCTTTCATCTCACCTTTTCTTCTCTCTCTCTCTCTCCCTCTCACATACTCTCTCTTTATCTCTCCTTATTTTCTCTCTATTATACTCATATTCGCCCATTCTTTCTTCCCCCACCATATTCCATCACCAGCATTCTCCCAGTGGTCAAGTTCGTTCCATTACGTGCGGGTCAGATCTTCGCGATAAATTTCCACTTTTAATAAAACAAGCAGATATATAGACGAGTTTCCTGCAAACCTCCCCCTCCCTCATAAACCGACCCTAAAATTGTATAATATGACGTAATTCACGAGTGCTGCCACCTACTGGTCAGCGCTTGCAATTTATTTTGACACTAGATTCAAATCATGAATGAATGTTCTGTTATCTTACAACTCCCTGCATTTCCTCTGATTTTAATCTTTACACTAATTTGTTCACAATTGAATAAGAGTTTCACGAATTTCCTGGTTTTTCACAGGTGAGGCGTTCTTAGTTGAATTTTTATTTATTTTTTCAATGTCAACTAATCCTAAAGATTTTTTCCCCAGGGATAGTCTATTATAAAGTATTGACATCATTATTATACATTCATTTGAAAATAACATAAAAAATGGAGCACAAAGTGGGTTTTTTGAGGATTAAGAAAAAGAAGTTGACTTGTGTTTTTCATTATTTAGAAGAAAAAAATATCGGATGCAAACTTTCAAGTTTATTACAACATATTAGATCAATTAAATCATACATGAGTTTTTACCAAAAATTAGTCTCTAAAATCAGATTACATTACAGGACCATTAGTTCTTAACAATGTATCGCGTTTTTAATTTGACTGCAATATTGACTGCAATTTTGTATTTAAAAGTTACTCAATAATTAATTCCAATTGTTATTGCATTATTATTGTTAGGGCATTATTATTAAAATCCCATGGTTTGTTATACCTCAACATTGTTATTACGTAGGAATCATTTGTCTTTTGCTGATTTTGAGCTATCAATCCACACAGGTTCAACCCAAAAGGGATATAGGCCTACTGTGGAATTTCTGTTACATATTAATTAATCTTCTCATTTTCTGCTTGAAAATACCTTTTCTTCTATTATCATTATTACTTTTCTTCTGAAATCTCTGTATATGAAAGCGATATGACACTGATTCATTCATTCATTCTTTCATTCTTTCATTCTTTCATTCTTTCATTCTTTCATTCTTTCATTCTTTCATTCTTTCATTCTTTCATTCTTTCATTCTTTCATTCTTTCATTCTTTCATTCTTTCATTCTTTCATTCTTTCATTCTTTCATTCTTTCATTCTTTCATTCTTCCATTCTTCCATTCTTTCATTCTTTCATTCTTTCATTCTTTCATTCTTTCATTCTTTCATTCTTTCAATCTTTCATTCTTTCATTCTTTCATTCATTCATTCATTCATCACCAGAACTAAAAATCCACTGAACCGAATGCGTTCAAATTTGGCAGACATGTCGTCAGTTGGACGTTTAGACGTTTAAAAGATTTTTAAAACTTTTCAGGGATACGCTAAATATTTTAGTTTTTCGGCGTTTTCATAATTTTATTGAGAACCAATCAGTAGAAAATATTGATATACGGTGGGCAGGTTCAGATAAGGTCTAGAAATGTTGTGTTGAAATATTTTTGAAATCTGTTCAAGATTACGCCAGTAATCAGGTTTTCAAAATTGTAGATGTATTGCGGGTTGCATATCTTCCGCCTTGATACGACCAATCCTTAGTGTAAATTCAGCGAAATTATAGGAAGAGTAATTTAGAAGATATTGAATCAAGTTTCAAACTATGTCCGATATACTTCCCAAGGTTACGCTCGATATTAGCGTTTTACTATTTTTCGGAGTTTTTCTTAGATTTTTCTACAACAAATTGGCAGAAAATGTTGAAATTTTGTAAACAGGTCCAGATTAGGTCAAGAAATGCTGTGTTCAATAAATTTCGAATCCCTTCTGAACGGAATTCGCAGACGAGCGAAGCGAGTCTGTTTGTCTCAGCTGACACTGACAGAGGTTTTGCAGGCGAGCGAAGCGAGCCTGTTTGACTCACTTACACTGCCGATACTGGCGGGGGTCTAGGGGGCGGAGCCCCCTGGCTAGGCGGAGAAAGCGAGCGAAGCGAGCCTGCTGGCTAGTAACTGTATATAGTAAAATATCAAATGACAATATCGTTAGGAAAATTGCACATAGTACTCGTTCAATTTGGTAACGAGTACAAATTCATTAATATTTACTAAATTTATTCAAGAAATAACAAAGAACTTTAAGTACTAATCGTCTCCTATTTCCAATTTCGATAAACATTCCTAATAGGTTATTACTATAAAGTGATCATCTCCTTCCATACAATTCAATGTACTGCAAAAATTAATCATTTTCAAACAGAGAAACCCTGTGAGCAAAACAGTTTAATCACAGTAGAGTGCTATGCAAATCAGTGGCGGCTCGTGCCCACGAAACAGGTGAAGTGCTGTACGGTAAAATATACAGGCACTTCACCTTTTTCGTGGTACTAGCCGCCAGTGATGCAAATATCCATTACCAGAGTCTCAAAAATCGAGTGGAATATACCACCCTTCAAACAGAGATATAAGCCTGCAAATCCTATTCATCCTAAGAATTTCCGAAAATCAAGGTACCGCTACCCAAAAACTGGGAATACTGTATGAATGTGCAGACTGGTATGCTACTTGGATGGGGGTTGTTAGGGGTGAGATCAATGTTAGGGCAAAGCCGTCGTGTGTTTTGTTGCAGAAGGGGGGTGAGGAATCCAGGGGTTGGGTGAACCAAGGGGGGTGGTCCAGCTTTTCATTGGAATAATGTATGGCCCGACCAGGAAGTCATGAGTTGTACAGTTTGTCCAAGCAAAGAAGACATTCTGGCAAGATGGAAAATTACTCCAGCTCGGTCAGTATTGGTTTAAAAATTGAAAATTTGGTTTAAAATTGTGGGGAACATTCTAATCTAAAATTTGAGATCAAATGTAGAATCTTTGAACCAATATCGACCGAGCTGGAGTAATTTTCCCATCTTGTCAGAATGTCTTCTCTGCTTGGACGGACTATAATACCAGCAGTGGCGGTCTACATACTTTCATCTTTCAAATACTCTGCTGTTCACTCCCCAAGCTATTTATCATTTTTCATTACCCTGTACCATTCGTCCGGTCTGTTCGGTCCAGTTGAGACCCCTCAATCATCAATTTCACATCTTCCTGCTTTACATTTTCGTCACTTATTCGTCTCTTCTCAGAGGATCGTTCTGTAATAGTGATGTAAAACATGAGAATAGAATGATAACATACCTTTCTCACATATTTTTTAAAATATTGTAGGCCAACTGTCTCGTGTAGCATTCTAAAATTACTATTGTATATTATCACCATTCATTGTTACATCTTATAGAACACACATTTCTTATGGATTCTCACACATTATAATTATTCATTGTAACATATTATAAATAGGCTCCCAGATAGCACGTACGCTTATTTCAAGCTGTAAATCAAGTGGATTTTGAATTGGAAGTTCCAGTTTGATCAAACCAGCCTAATTCAAACTTGTAACAGGCTGTAAGCAATCAAGCTGGAAGTTTTTTACTTGTAACAAGCTGGAATTTTCATTCTTAAAATCAACCTTGAATGTTCCAGCTACAGTCCAGCTTGTTTCAAGCTAGAATCAACCTTGATTCCAGCTTGAACTTTTAAGCTTGGATGATTAAACTTGATTCCAGCTTGAACTTTCAAGCTTTGCAAACAGCTTGAAACGTGGTAACTTCTCAACTTGAATCAAGCTGTATTACAGCTGTTGACTGTAAGTTCCAAGCTTGAATCCAGCTTGTTGAATGGAACATTCAAGCTAGAAACCAGCTGGACCCAAGATTTTTGTGCTATCAGGGCAGCACTATTGTAACTACTATTGTAATTATTGATCTTCATTGATCAGAAATTTGTAAATTATTTTCATAGGACAACGATCCCGGGAGTGCGTGACATAAACATAACTTTTTGGACATCTTCAATCATTACAATTGGAAGAGAAATAGTACAGACTAAGCATAGTTTTTGTCTTCCAGATTATAATATCTATAATTATAGAACATTTTAATAGTTGTATTGATGCATAAATTAATTATTGATTGATGTCTTATCAAATCGATTAAGAAATGGAATGTTAATATAGTCTGTCCAAGCAAAGTAGACCCTCTTGCAAGATGGGAGAATGACTCAAGCTCGGTCAATATTGGTTCAAGCATTATCAATTCGATCTCAAATTGTAGAAAAAATTCTGATCTACAATTTGAGACCACATTTATTATTCTTGAACAAATATAGACCAAGCTGGAGTCATTTTCCCATCTAGCCAGAGGATCTTCTTTGCTTGGACGGTCTATACTAGGAAGATAATATTATGACACTTTACGTTGAAAATAACAGCAAGAGGGAACTTGTTAAGTATTTGTGATTTCGTTTGCAATTGAAACAATTTAAAAAATATCTAATTATTGAGTTTGAATCGCCATTTTCTAACATTTGTATGAACCGCTAATCGGGGAGGGGCTTGTCTAGGACAATGGCAGACGCTCACTGTGATTGGCTCAAGCGTCTACCAATAGCGGTCGGTGATTGGCCGTTAGTGTAAATAGTGCTGCTATTTATTACTTCGAGTTTTAGTGAATTTATGATGGTGTAGGAAGTGGAACCGGTATCTCAATTTTCAATAGATCTTTGGCTAGAAAGTATCTTGTCTTTTTATTTAATTTACAAGTCACGTTGGTAGTCTGACCAAGCAAAGAAGAGACTCTGGCAAGATGAGAAAATGACTCCAGCATGGTCAATATTGGTTCAAAAATTATTGATTTGGTCTCAAATTGTAGGAAACATTCTGATCTACAACTTAAGACCAAATCAATAATTTTTGAACCAATATTCACTGATCTGGAGTCATTTTCTCATCTTGTCAGACGCTCTTCTTTCCTTGGTCAGACTGTACAGACAGTTAAAAGAAATGCAAACAATGTATCAACAAAATGCCTAGTATAGTAGTATGTGTCCGCCATTCACCTGTTTTAAATTATTTTTTTGTAAACATTTTCTAGTTCACATTCCACTAATTGTATTTCAGTAGGGCCTGCCTATCAAACATTAATATAATTTCAACTCTCAACGAATCCGCTGAGCACCTTAGAAAATTGCTTTCAAATATTCATCAATTTTCCATTGGATTTAGAGCTAATTTCAAAATTTGAATGGAAGCCAAACTCAGACACGTGAAGAATGTTCCATCAAAATGTTCCGAAATTTATTCGAACTCTGCTACTATTGCTACTACTCTACTACTATTCTGATACTCTATACTGTTGCACGAGGATAGTGAAACAAGGTAGCTACTGAATGGACACTGTAACAATAATAATTATTGTCACGTATACCAATGGGATTAGATTAGATTAGATTAGATTACTTTATTCAAATAGATAACAAAATTCGGCTTAGATTCTACATTGTAATATAATATATGAGTAAGACAAAATTATCCTATAAATTTCACAAAATAGAAACTTCTAGTAAAAATACAATAAAACGGTGAAGTAATGAATGCAAAATTTATACAAAATTTTAATTCGAGGTTCTGCAAACTGAATAAGGAGTGTAAGTTATCTAAGTGAAAAGGCGAAGTTTAGACATATATAGACATGGGACGGAGAGAAAAGGAAGAGAATGAGAGACAGAGAGAGTTTGAGAAGGAGTCTGAAGAGAATCAGCGTAATTGAGCATATATGAGGCGATCTCATGATTTTTCATGAGTGCAAAATTGAAAGATGTTCCCTGTTGCCCTTTTAACTGGACGTTTTCACTGTCCACTAAGGGACACTTTCCAACCCTATTAGGGCAACCAGACCAGACCAGGGTGGGCAATTTGCAAGCGTTTATCTCTGCTCTAAATGCAAAATGGAGGGGGAAGTGTCGTGCTGGCTACGATTTTCTAACCGACGGATAACTGAACTGAAACTGACTTGCAATCTGATGTTGAAAATTGATCATACAAGTATTATTAGTGATGGGTTAAAATTCTATGAGGCTACTTGATGATGAAATGAAAATGAAATGAAAATATCTTTTATTAGGCGGAGTTAGGACTAGGAAGTCCTTTCTACCACTCAACCTTATCATCAATTATTGTTATAATTGATGATAATCAATTATCAATTACATGCTTTGAAAAACATATTGATCCAGATTTATCATGAGATCGTTCGTGTTTTGCTGGACAAATTTAATCATAATTCAGTAAAATGAAACACTTGAATAGTCAATTGTAGATGGACGTCTTGAAAACCATTTTAGGTGTAGTTATAAATTT